>CM050163.1:211321327-211773827 GCA_027410445.1 Discoglossus pictus
GTGTGTTGGCAAAAACAAAAAATAAGGTTCATTTAACAATTAAAATATGATTCATGTATAGTGATATGTCACAGGCACAGAAAAAAATTACATTGAACTTTGAAAATGTGCTTCATGTATGTGACATTAATTTAGTGCAATTCAATATATTACCTAAAACTCAATCTTTCTACTTCTTTTAATATTTAAACAGACTCTGCATCAACAGCGTCACTCAACAATTTAAAAGGGATTGTGCTTCCCAATGCACGGTGCAAAGAACACCAACAAAGAAGAACAGGTAAGATATAAAAATACATTAGATGCTGAAAAGACCATGCTTTGCTAAATCAAAAATAAGAAATATACAATTAACCATTTCTATTTCTTTTTCAAACAGACACTACAAGAAGACCGGCGGATTAAGATTGGCAGGAGGGGACCCTCTGTCATTCGACACTTCAATCAAGGTAAAGTATTAAGTATAAAAAAAGAAACCAACTATGAGGCTCATTCAATTTCAAGTTGGCCAATTGAATAGGGCTCTATATAAGCACATAACATATTTTTATACAGAACTTTTTAGTTACTGAAGTTCTATCCAAAATCAAGGTCTTCACTAACTAAAAACTTCGGTCAAAAAATATGTTATGTGCTTATAAAGAGCCCTATTCAATTTGCAAAATTGCAATTGAATGAGGACCTATATATCTTTAATGGCCGAGGGCCTCATTTAAATGTGATTTGTCCATTTCAATAGGGCTCTATATAAGCACAGAGCATATTTTTTTACTGAACTTTTTAGTTAGTGAACACCTTGCTTTTGTATAAAAGTTCACTAACTAAAAACTTCTGTAAAAAAAGATGCTCTGTGGTCATATTGAGCCCTATTCGATTGCCCAAAACGCAATTGAATGAGGCCCCGACAATATAACAAATGCTGGAACCAAAGGCCCTCATTAAATTGCTATTTGACCAATTGAATAGCGGTCTAAATAAGCACATAGCATATTTTTTTTTAAAGAAGTTTTTAGTTAGTGAAAACCTTGATTTTGGATAGATGTTTACGAACTAAAAACTTCTTTAAAAAAATATATGTTATGTGCTTATTTAGACCCCTAAAGCCTCATTCAATTACGAGTTGCCCAATTGAATAGGGCTCTATATAAGCACATACAAAAAAATTTAAACAAACTTTTTAGTTACTGAACCTCTATCCAAAACCAAGGTTTTCAATAACTAAAAACTTCTGTCAAAAAAATATGTTATGTGCTTAATAAGAGCCCTATTCAATTGACAAACTTCTAATTGAATGAGGACCCTATTGAATTGGCCAAACTGCAATTGAATGAGGGCCAAAGTATGCAACATATGGTACACACAAAGTGGTACACACAAAACAGGATTGTAACAAACTCACACAAACACATAGCAAAGTAAATTAATATTATTATTTAATGTTTAACAACCTATAAGCCTTAGAAAATAGCCGAAATAAGCATACCACAAGTGGTGCGCACCAAACAGGATTGCACAAAAAATCACACAAACACATAGCAAAGTAAATTAATATTTTCATGTTTAAAAACCTATAAGCCTTAGAAAAAAGCCTAAATAAGCATACCAAAAGTGGTGCGCACCACACAGGATTGTACAAAAACTCACACAAACACATCGCAAACTACATTAATATTCTTATTTAATGTTTAAGAACGTATAAGCCTTAGAAAGAAGCATAAATAAGCATACCACTTTAGGTGCGCACCAAACAGGATTTTAGAAAAGCTCACACAAACACATAGCAAACTAAATTAATATTCTTCTTTAATATTTAAGAATCTTTAACAACCTATAAGACTTACAAAGAAGCCTAAAGAAGTATACCAAAAGTGCTGAACAGAAAATAGGATAATGCTAAAATCAGTGCAATCATATACAAAATAATTCACAAAAAAATTATTACAGTATAAAAAAAATTATCTATGCAATATAAAAATACATTTAAAGTATTTTGAAAAGGTTGCACAAACAAATAAATAGAAAAATTCACCATAACAGATACAATACACAGAAATAATGTCATTTTTTAGTTAATACAAATACATTCAAATCAAATAACATTTTCATTTTTATTTTACAACAGATACTGTGTGAAGACCATCGGACCAGGAGTTTCAACAGAGGACCAGACCATCGGACGAGGACTTTCAACAGAGGACCAGACCATCGGACGAAGGCTTTCAACACAGGACCAACAAAGATTCTGCTTGAAATCAAACTTCAACCAAGGTACAGTATAACAAGTAAAAAAAGAGAAAAATAAATAAATATCTTAGCTTTGTATCGATGTCAACAGAAAATAAAATTAAAAAAAAAACACCAGTAACTATAACTTTCAAAAAAATATAACTAACACATTTTTATGCTATCTCTTCTTTGTCTTTTAGGGCCAATAATCTTTAATAGTAAATACAAACATCAATGTAGCCAGAAAAAAATAATGCATACTCCAAAAAAGGCTCTAAACACACACTCTATACAATTTCGCATTGGACATTTCCAGTCCTAGACCCTCATTGAATTGCCATTTGACAAATTGAATAGTGCTGTAAATAAAACCATAAATTTTTTTTTCAAATAACTTTTTTGTTAGTGAAAAACTTGCTTTTGGATACATGTTTACTAAATAAACAAATGCTTAAAAAAATTATATGATGACCTTAAGACCTCTATTCAATTGACCAAATTGAAATTGATTACGTATAAAATGTAAACACACTGTTGATAACAATTTTTGATGAAAACAAAATTAACATCTCAAAATAAACTAAAGATACATTATTTTATTTTTACAGATTAACATGGCTGATAACGAGAGTAAACAAGAAAAGAAAAGACGCCAAGCTAGAGAACGACGACAGAGAGCAGACAGCCAGCAGACACCGGAGAAGAAGGAAATTCGACGAGAAAAAGAACGTAAAAGAATTGCAAGCAAAAGACTGTCACCTGCAGAAATTAAAGATATGACAAAAAAAAACAACAAGCAAATAAAGCATTTACAACCTGTTGCTGAAACATCAGATGACATTTTAGCTGAAAAAATACAAGGGATACAAAAAAAAGCAACAAAAAAAAACAAAGCATTTAGTACCGGTTCATGAAACATTACATGACATTTTACTTTAAACAATACAACATATACCAAGAAAAGCCACGAAAAAAACTAAACATTTACAACCTGTTGTTGAAACATTATATGACATTTCACCTGATGAATATGAAAGTCAAAATCTTATCTGCTTTGCAAATTGTCCTTTACTCAAGTCTTTAGCAGTAGAGGTTCATAGTTGTGGGGACATGACTACTCAATGTCAGTTTTGTGAGGCTTATTATTTTAAACGAGAGACCCAGAGATGGCCAATTTATTAGTTGCTGTCAAAAAGGCAAGTTCAAACTTCCAGAAAGGAAAGAATTTCCTATCTATTTACAAAACATTATGACTGAACCTACTTTTCCAAACTACAAAAATGTTAAAACGAACATAAGATCCTACAATAGTGCCATATCCTTTGCATCTATGGGGGCAACATTAGCTGCTAATGTACCAGGACATGGTCCTTACTGTTTTAAAGTCCAAGGACAAATTTATCATCGCACTTCCCATTTACATCCAGAGGAAGGAGATCAAAGAAAATTCGCTCAACTATATGTCCTAGATACAATGGAAGCTGTTGACCAACGTATGCAGCTAGAAGAAAATAAAAAATGCTTACACAGTGTTTTTATAGAGCTAAATAACATTATGGACAACAATCCCTACAGTAAAGCTTACAAAAAATTGGCAGAACTAGAAAATGAACAACTACTTCATGCACAAAGACATCAATTACCAATGCCCAAGGTTAATATGGTGCTTAAAAGAGACAGACATACTGATAAACGTCGTTATAACTTGCCAACATCAAATGAGGTTGCAATGGTCTTTCAGAATGATGAAGGAGAACCACCATTTCAAAGAGACATTAGAATATATCCCAGAAATGAGGAGCAACCGTTCATTAATATGAGTATCTTAAGTCCAAATTTAGATCCAATGACATATCCCATCTTTTTCCCACACAGAGAAGCAGGTTGGCAACCAAAATTAACACTTCCCAGTTACCCAAATGCTAAAGCCAGAATCCGAAATAATGTTTCTATGCTTGAATTTAAAGTAGCTCAAATTGCCATTCGACATGGATTTAATCCAATTTTATGTGGTGGAAAACTAACCCAACAATGGATTATTGATTCTTATTTGCAAGTTGAGGCAAATAATTTAAACTTTATCAAATATCAACAAGATAAACTCTGTGTAGAACAATATTCTGGACTCATGGACTATGTTGCTGACGTGGCTACAAGCAGAGACATGACAGCTGGCAAAGCCATCATTTTACCATCTTCCTTTTAAGGATCTCCTTGAAATATGAGAGAAAGATACAATGATGCTATGGCTATTGTCACCAAATTTGGCAAACCCGATTTATTTCTGACATTTACATGCAATCCACAATGGCCAGAAATTACACAAAATCTACTTCTTGGACAAAGTGCTTCAGATCAACCAGATTTAGTAGCCAGAGTTTTTAAGATTAAATTAAATGAATTAATACGTGACTTCACTATAAATCAGTTATTTGGCAAATGTCTTGCTTATGTATATACCATTGAATTTCAAAAAAGAGGCCAAAGTGGATGCAGTCATTGTTGCTGAACTACCAGATCCAGAACTATATGGTAGACTATATGAGATTGTTACTCATCGCATGATTCATGGACCCTGTGGTGACCTTAATCCACAATAACCATGTATGAAAAATAATAAATGTTCCAAAGAATTTCCAAAAGATTATAGAGACAAAATCTATGCCAATTGTGATGGATATTCACTTTATAAAAGAAGAGAAGGAGATAGTGCCATTATTCATGAAAATGTGGACAATAGATATGTAGTACCCTAAAATCCACATTTACTCATGAAGTACAATGCCCACATCAACGTAGAAGCCTGCACTTCCATCAAATCCATTAAATATGTCTACAAATATATTTACAAAGGCTACAATGCAGCTACTGTAGTCGTCAAAAGTGCAGACAACCCTGAATGTAGTGAGTTAGTACATGATGAACTTGCATCTCATGTAGATGCTAGCTATGTCAGTGCGCCAGAAGCTATGTGCTTTTAAAATTTGAAATGCATGATAGATCACATGCAGTATATAGGTTAGCAGTACATTTGCCACAACGACATTTAGTCTATTTCCATGCTGGAAATGAAATGAATGCATTGGCCCAAAGTGAAGATCGTCACACTACACTAACTGCATGGTTTGAATTAAATTCCACTGATTCTAAAGCAACACAATACTTATATATTGAAACTCCATATCACTATGTTTTTGTGAATGGATTATGGAGAACAAGAAAAAGCAGAGGCAATAAAATTATTCCAAGAATTTACACAGTCAGTCCAAGAGATGTTGAACGTTTTTGCTTACGGATATTACTTTTAAATGTTCCTGGAGCACAAAGTTTTGAACACTTAAGAACTGTTAATGACATTGTATATGTATCCTTCCATTTAGCTGCAAGACATAGAAACTTACTATCGGATGATAAAGAATGGGAAAGATGTTTAGAAGAAGCAGCACAATGTCAAATGCCACGACAGATGAGAGAACAATTTGCTTTTATGTGTATCTTCTCAAATGCTCCAAATGCATTAGCTTTGTGGGAGACTTTTAAAAGTAATATGGCTGAAGACTTTATGCGACGATACAATGAACCCATTGCACACTTAAAAGCGTTAATGGAAATCCAAGAAGTATTTTTAACTCATGGATTAAGTTGTGCAAGTTTTAATTTGCCTGATCCAGGTCTTATAGATGACATAAACTTTGAAGACTATGACATTCAACTACAAGCAGAAAGAACACAAGAAAGACTTGCAACTTTAAATACATTACAATTGCAAGCATTTAATGCCATTAAAAATGCAATAGCTGATGACATGGTGACAGAGCGTTATTTCTATCTTGATGGACCTGGCGGATCAGGAAAATCCTATCTGTATAATTTATTAATGAGTTCAGTACGAGCACAAGGTCAAATAGCAATGGCGTTTGCCACTACTGGAATTGCTGCACTTTTGTTAGAAGGTGGAAGAACTGTTAATAGTGGATTTAAACTGCCAGCGCCTATTTTAGAAACTTCTGTGTCAGATATTCGCATGACATCATTACAAGCAAAGAAATTGAACAAATATAAATTAATTATAATAGAGGAGGCCACAATGATGTCATGCTATGCCCTCCAATGTATTGACCGTTTGCTTCGTGAAGTCATGGATAATATTTTTCCATTTGGTGGAAAGGTAATGTTGTTGGATGGCGATTTTAGACAAACATTACCTGTCGTTGTACATGGAAATCGAACTGACATTATTGAAACATGTATAAAGTCAAGTACACTATGGAAACATTTTACCCATCTTCAACTGAAACAAAATATGAGATAAGAAGGCCAAACTGATTTCAATGATTGGCTTATTAAAATTGGAGAAGGCAGAACAGAAAAAATACCACATTTACCTGACGACACTGTAGAGATCCCACCTCATATGATTTGTCAACAAAATATTATATCCGCTATATTCGAAGGGAGCATAAATAACGAAGAATATTCCGAGCTTGCCAACCAAGTCATACTAACGTGTAAAAATAAGGATGCATTAATCCTCAATAATGAAATCTTAAAAAAAATTAATGCACCACAAAGAAATTATCACAGTGCTGATTCTGTACTTGCTGATGACAATGAAAGTCAGGCCAACTTTTCGACTGAATTCATAAACTCTCTAACTCCTTCTGGAATGCCACCACATATTTTGCAGCTAAAGAAAGGTGCAATTATTATGTTACTGCGAAACATGGACCCCAAAAAAGGCCTATGTAATGGGACAAGATTAATTGTTCAACAATTAAAGGACCATTTTATAGATGCCAAAATTTTAACTGGGACCCATAAAGGAGAGAAAGTTTTCATACCAAGAATAGATTTAGCACCAAGTGAAAGTAGTCTCCCTTTTATACTTCAAAGAAGACAATTTCCCATTATTATGGCATTTGCCATGACCATCAATAAATCACAAGGTCAAACTTTCAAATCTGTGGGTATTTTCCTGGAAGAAACAGTATTTGCACATGGTCAATTGTACGTTGCATTGTCACGGTGCAAAAATCCACAGGCTATTAAAGTTTATATTGAAAAGAATGAAAGTCAAGGTGATTTATTAGAAGATGGACGTATTTTTACTAAAAACATTGTCTACTATGAAGTACTATAACTTTTCAGTAAAGAAAGAAAACACAAGGAAAACAAGTTAAAAAACATTCAAAAATAATAAACAAGAAACAATTTCAGTCATAATTTATGGAAAGACTCTTTATGGATGTTTCACCTCACAAAACACTTGCCTTGCAACTATATATGTGATAATTATGTTAAAATGTTAATTAACTATGTTACTGTTTCTAATGTTACAAGTTGGGAAAACAATATTTTAACGGTCTTTACTTCAACATATTACAAAGTTCATGTTAACAGCTCAACCACGTTTTAAGACACAATGTAAATATTGTCTGTTATGTTAAGATTACTCCCTGTATTAATGTTTATCGAGAGTTTATGTGGTCAGGAAGGAATTTATTTAATTGGGTACATTTTAAAGAGAGTTTTCACTGTTTGCCTTCCTCTGCATTCAATGTATATTGAAGTTAACAATTATTCGGATAGAAATTGCATGTTAAAAAGCCATGGCCCCAAGTTTAAAATATTGATTACTTTAAAGTTAAACTGTTTTTACATTCAAATGTTAATACTTTTAATACAAAATTATGTTACAAAATGTATTCACTATGTTACTGTTTATAATGTTCAAAGTTATACAAATGTTTTGTCAAGTTCCAAAGTTACACAAATAATAAAGTTAAAGTTTAAAAAAATATACTTTCAAGTTTCTTACATATATTACTAAGTTCAGGTTAAAATTATGTACATTTCAACAAGGGTTTTTACTGTTTGCTTTCCTCCGAATTTTCATGTATATTGAAGTTAACAATTCTTCACATACAAATTCCATGTTAACAAACCATTGCCTAAAGTTTACAATAATGATTAATTTCAAGTTCCACTATTATTACATTCAAATGTTAATACAAAATGCTTTACAAATTATTGTTCACCAAGAGAACATTTTACAAAACTAAACATCTTTTAATATCACAATACAACAGTCACATATATATATATTAATAACTAAACAACTTTCCTAACATACACATCTCATTGCCGTCATTTTTTGATGGGCAAGTCGCTAGTATATATATATATATATATATATATATATATATATATATATATATAATCCCAGATCATTCACCTCATTTTGGTAGGATTATCCTAACATATTAAATCAATTATTAATTAAACAACTTTATTTGCTTATTGTGGACAATAATTCAAAAGCATTTTTAAGTCTATCATTATGCGAACAATGTTCCATGTCTAACATTTGCATATTGTATGCTTCAAATTACGAGTCATCTTTTTTGTTTGTTTTTAAAAAGTGTTTTATAATATTTTAATATCTGTGTTTTTTTAATCTACACATTTCTCACAAGAATCTTTCTACCATGATGCATAGCACCTACCAGGGTCACATGTAGTCACTACACCACTGCAACCGGAATCTGATGAAAAAAAGGATCATCAGAAATTACTCTATTTAATTGAAGAAACCATTAATGTGCCTAGCTCTTACAACTTTTCTAGATCTGCTCAATGAAACAAATTATTATACTTCTGGACTATGTAATCCAATCCAGTTTCACACATGTGTTAACAAAAAAAATAATTTGAAAATTTGGTCAAAAATAAAAAGGCGGAGGAGGATAAGAAAAATACAAAATGCATGTATAGTACAGTGCTAAATACTGTAACTGGAACAATATACCAACCCCCCTGATTCCCTTCTGCAATCATTACTAACTATTAGCTAGTTCTAGCTATAACTTACTGGCCATGATTATTAATAATAATGTGTTATGTCACAAAAAAAGATTAGCTGTGACCAACATCAGTGGTCAAGGTGTACTATCACCTTTGCAATGAAATTATTTATCAACATTTATATCACGTCCATCAGCTATATAGCTGTTAGCACATGTTAAACAATAAGCATGATATCAGCAATAGGGGGAAATACCCATTAATACGGAGAGGACACAAAGGTAGACAGACAGATTCAATGTTACTTACATCAGACCTAACGATCTGTTCACAGACTGATATTGAGGTCAGGATCACATGTTTCAATAGTGCATATATTAATGCTGGCTGTCATTAACATGTCATTGTGAGACTTTGCAAGTCCTCCACCATTGCGGTATTAGTCTACATTTAAGCTAACAACAATCATGTCTTAGATATCTGGTTATATGACAGCTTTAGAATTGTAAGAGGTAAAGGTAAGGGCGGGCTGTTATTGAAAGAATGTCTACCTGAGAGGCACTGTGAAAACCTTAAAACTCATACATTTCCTTCACAATGCTTACAGATAAAGAAGATGTCTTCATGAACCTGAATTGTACCTAAAAAAAAGCGAACACTAAAATGGGGCCTTAAAAAAGATAGGGACTGCAGCATCTATTCTCAACAGCATTCCTCAGTGACCATCAATTGGTGAAATGTTAAACATAACCCTACGTGTCCACAGAAAAGAGGATCATGGACCATGTGATGGGAGGTAGCCATTTGCATACAACATATCACCATCACATAGGCCAAGATCCAAGACTCTGTAGCCAGGCTAGATTAGGTTAACATTTGGACCAATAGATTGTCAATGAGGAGTGCTGTTGAGATGCACAAACATCTGTGCAGCCCCTACGTCCTCCTCCACTAGCCACAAGACCCCAATCCCTTGTTGCTGGCCTGCCATCTCCCTGGTGGTGGTGGGGGATGGGCGCAGGGAGAGGCAAGTCACCAGGAGGCAGTGGCACCTGCAGGGACATTCATGGAGGCATGAGGGGGAAAGGGAGGAGGGGCCGAGCTGCAGAGGGCTGGGAGATGCCTCCGGGGTGGAGGAGGCTGGGCTGTGGACCAGAGTGCATCGCATATGCAGTAACCTCCTGAAAGGTGCTCTGGACTCCCCCCTCATTCAGAGCATCCCAGCCAGGTAGGATTCTGTCATTAGGTGGTGACTCCTCTCCTAATTATTGCGCCTGGCCAGGCTGCGCATGAACTCTGCATGATTGGCTGAGATTCTGGCCTTGATCCCCTGTAAACACTCCATCTGCTGCCGCATGAGGGCCCGCATTTCTGCCTGTGCACCCTGGTTTGATGTTAGGAATGGAGGACCCTTGGGCATGGCCTGCTGAGCAGGTGTCGGTGTCCCAGTCGGGAGGGTCTGGGATGGAGATGGGTGAAATAAGGGCGGTGGTGTTGGTTGGTCTGATGGTGGCGGCCTGTCCAACGCACTGCGGAGGGGGGTGGGGGTGTTGTCAGGTCCAGATGGTCCCTCCAGTGGGAGGGCACTGGCGAGATGCTGAGTCTCTGGAGGAGGGGGATAGTGGGTTCAAATCCCGACGATGTGGCTGGTGGTCCTGCTGGTGATCCCACTAGCCAGGTGACATCCTCCTCTTCCAAACCAGGGCCCTCTGTTCCTCTTCTTTCATCCTCCCCCTGCACCAGTTCTTTCTCAGCGAGGGCTTGCTCCTCCTCTTCATGCTCCAATGGAGCCTCTTCATGCTCACCACTGGACCCAGACATCCTTGATGCTGAAGGGGACAAAAGAGAGGTATATGTTATAAGTATGACGAATGATACATTGATTTATGTTAATTCCTTGCTATCTGACATCTAGGCTTGAATCAGGATGATTCTCCTAATTGCAACTCAGATTATCTATCATTTGCTAGATATGATCTATTCTTTGTTTTTTGTTCTTGATTGTTCTTGGGACCTAACACTATCTTTATTCCGGCTGAGGTCTGTATTCAGGCTGCAGTGGGCACACCAATACATGGACTCTCTATTGGTTGATTACTGCTGCTGTGCCCAGGAATAACAGAGATTTGTCAGCTTCATGGACTTAATTATCCATCTATCTCTTGTTAATTCCATGGAGTTGACATATCAGTGTCCTTGTTGGTCATCATGTACATGTGTGGTGTGTGTGATGTACATGTGGTGGCATGTTGGTGTATGTCATATTATTAACAGGATATAAAGGATTGCTGATATATCCAGGTGTCTAGCACCTATATTGGAGTCATGAATTCACGACAGAATATTAAAAGAAAAAATAATAAATGCTTTAATATTTTTAGGGATCACAACGTCGATTAAAATTAAATACTTTTTTAAAAATCCAGGATTGGACATACAATTTAAAAGAAACACAGTCTTGGGAATAGAATAATCACCATATAAGTGTGAATAAATTCAGTGCATAAACCACCACACCCAATTCCCTACTTTAGTATTTTATCAGCTCTGATCAGGTGGATCTGATTAGTGAAATACCCCCCCCCCCTCCCCCCCGCACGGCAAGAGTCAATTTCTTGTATGGTGTGTGTCCTTTAACGACCAGCAATGCAGAGGGTTAAAAATGTAGGGGCTGCAGGGGACCCTGCAGCATAGGGGATAATTTTATAGGTTTTGAGGGGGTCCTTGAAAGATGCCCTCAGCATAGAGTTTATATTAGGTGCAGGAAGTCCAGATCGGGGCACCAGCAACATATTTTAGGTGCAATGCGGGTTCTTTAAGGATCCTCCTTGCAGGGGATACTATTTTGGCTGCCATGGGGGTTGGTATCAAACACGCATTAGGTAAAATAAGGGACAATTGTAACCACTGTTTTAAAGACTGGAAATTGCTATTCATTGAACACGGAAATCATGTACTATATAAAACAACATTTGCTTTTGTATTATTTATTGTTCCCACCTGAAGAATTAATTGTTCTCAGAAATAATATATAATTCTTACTTTCAATAGACATATTCTCTTGTATACAACATTTCCTCTCAAGGAACAAAGCAGCATAACCAAATTGGAGGGAAGAAAGCAACACAAAATATTCACCTATATTTTGAAGCACTTTCTCTACCTTTTAGTACCTGAAAATATAAAAAATAAATGTCATGACTCGATTATGACATTTATTACTGACTCACCCAACGATACGTGATGGTTCTTGTTATTATCCCTGCTAGCAGAGACAAAACCAGACCACTATTGGGCACTAAGGACAAGCACTGGAATTATTTTAGGCAGATGTAGAATTATTAACCCCTTATGATCAGAGTTAACCCGTGCCTCAATAGTAAGCACACACTTTTTATATCCACATGTTATACATTTTGGTCACCCCTTATCAGCAAATCCAACCCCTCAATGACAGTCTCCTTTATCCAATCCACACATTCCCTGATCCCAGCCTTGTGGCCTGCCTATCAGAGTCAAAAGAGAAATTCCTCTTACCCATAAATATTACCAGTATAGCTTAATATTAATACTGCTAAACCTAATCCTAATGGGAGCCCCACATATCGTGTTTTATTATAACCACCCAGAAAAATCCTGAGTTTCCAAACAAACCATGGTCTTTATACGTTTACCTGGACATCATAACATAATCATTGGTAGGACTAATCCAAGCGAGTGGGCTCATTGGACAAGTTACTACAACCCTGAGGAATAATATTGTATAGCAAGATGGAACAACATGGCATACATGCTAACCCTCTCCCTGTCACCATGGCTGATCAAGGTGGCAAACCGAACACTAAAAGGTCTTCAAATTATGCAACCTTCCTTTCCTGGCAAAGATATCCTAGGGAATAGGTTTTCAATACCCACACTCATATGAACCTTAAAGAGAGGTTCTATGATATGCCACAAATCTAGTCTTGAAATATATCGCTGCTAAGGCAGGCTGTCCCATTACCTGAGAAGAGGTAATTAACACCTTGGTGCCACTTGGTGGTTTCCTCTTGTCACAACAGGGGGGCGAACAGATATTAATGTTGCAACCCATATCTTCCTGTCCTGGAAACAGGCTGCCTGTGAGGAAGAGTGGGGGGTTCTTTGATGGTTCCAGCAACAGCAACCAAACATGGAGTGACTTGCTTCCTAAGGGCCCATGAACTGGATGGCTGATAGTACATGTCTCATAATTCAGATGGCATATGGCTGTCCCACACCAACATTTGTAGTACCATAAAAAAGGATCAGCTGTGCCACTTTAACCCATGCCCACCTAAGGCCCATTAATTTACACTGTCCCACTGATCCCTAGGGGTTTTCCTGTGCATCACACTAAATATATATTTAAAAAAACAATGCAAACTATTAGGACAGTGACCCCGATTCACCAACAAGTGAAAGCTTGGGGAGAGTGAAGTTTATTGTATTGTGCTTTGTTGTATATGCCAATATTTATTATTATAATGAAATCCTTAGAGGGCAGACATTTAAAGCAGCTTTTCTCTACTTTGTTGATCACAAACTGCCTTGGCTTCTAAAAATACAACTTTTTAAGTAACTTCTCACAGTGCAAATCCCAGAAAAATGTTTACTTTCTAAAGTAATGCAATATTCACCAGTTGGTTTTAATTTATTAGAAGCTGACAGTCAAAAATCAAGTCATGCTAAGCTAATTCTCAGTTACTTTAGTAATACAAAAATATTGGATAAATAACTTAAAGAATTAAGAAAAACATTATCCCCTTGAATTCCATTATACCAAATTCCTTCCAACTTAGTTAACATTAGGATTAAATGTAAAGCTGTCACGGTAGGCTCACTTTACTGTTTAGTGAATACAGGGAGGAGAATACTGGTACAGTTTACATTCAAACACATATAAAACACCCCTACAATATACCCACAATGTCAATGGGTGACAATAAGGTATTGGAGAAACTACACATTGATGCCTAAACCTGTCTCAGTAAAATGATAAACGGTATTTATAAAATCCAAATAAATATAACCACTAACATTGATTTCCATTTGGTTATTTGTTCTTCCATATTCAAAAATCTGCTGTTTAAACTAATAGTCCTTTTGGAGGCTTACACAAGCTCCCAGGATACACAAAATTTATTGTACAAAATAATGTCTGATACTCCTATATCTTTCTCTCCTGAGGTCAGGAGTGGGATTGGACAAAAATCTTTATAGGGTAGTATTAAATATGTATTTATTAAACACAGTTAAAAATTGGGCAGTGTATGATGTGGCCATACCGTTGCACGTGATGTTCACTGCCCAGTAACTCATTTCACAAAGTCAATTTCCTTTGCATATCTGGGAAAAATATTCTGCAGGTCAACAGATTAAGGACTGATCACTGCAGGTAAACCTTTCTTTAATTCCTGGAATTTTGTGGACACACCTCCATGGAGTTTTACTGAATACTAGGTCTGGATCTACATATGTCTACCCATGGGAGTAGCCCTGTCTCAGCACTTCCTGCCCTCCTCTGCCCTCCACACCTCAATTCATTTTTGAGTCTGTGCCCGGAGGATGTATGTCAACGCTCCCTTGTATTTGCCCATTTTTGCAAGCTTCACCAAGCCTTCGTTCTGAAATTTCCCTTTTTTCAGCTTTTGGACCCTTTTTGCAGGCTCACCAAGCCTATCGCTTGGAGATTTTTTCCCATTTTTACAACTTTTTGACCCCTTATGTCTAGAAGGACATGTATGTTGCTGGGGAGCCATAGTTTTGAAACCGCACAGTTTTAGCTGGTTCATACCAAATCTAAATCCAGATTTTAAAGACCTTTAGCCTTTTCACCCTAACATGGCTTAAACAACACCCCAGGCTTTCCATAAGTCCTAAATAAGCATTTGCTAGGCACTACTTTGATCATTTTTTGGCCCTTATATGTCAAAGGCCTCATCCGGTGCTCAAGGAATAATCCAGCACTCATATCTTGCCAGATGTCCGTAGCACTAATCACAATTCAGCTACCCCTCGCCGCTCCATTTTGCAGCTTTTTGGTGCCCTTTTGCACCATATGTCCCTGAGGGCATTTACATTGCTGTAGAGCCATAGTTGGGAAGCTGCATTGTTTTGCCAGTTCTACCCCTCGCCATAGGAGAGGGACACAACCACAAATATATATATACAGAGGCTGTGGGCTGTGATAGAACTTGGTGCACAGCTTGCTTGAAGCAAAAGACAGACACACAGAAGTGTGTACAACTGATCTGCGTTGGGAAAAGAGACACTCGGAGAGAAGTTTCCATATTGGTGTTTGAAGTAAAAAAAAAGTACTGAGTGAACAGTTCATAATTTTGTCACTCATGGCGAGTCTCGCAATGTTCGCCTTTGATGCTCATCGCTAGTCTCACAATGAATGCCTTCGGCTCTCATTGCAAGAATCTACCAACCCTTATGTCTCTTCCCTTCCTCCCTCCCATGCCTCTTCCAGCCCTCTAACCCCTGTGTCTCGTCCACCACCTCTCCCTCCCCCTCTCCTGTGTTTCTCCCCCCCTCCCCTGTGTCTCCTTCCCCCATCTCCCTCCACTTTGTCTCTTTCACCCATCTCCCTCAACTGTGTCTCCTATCCCCATATACCTCCACTGTTTCTCGTTTCTCCCATCTCCCTCCCCTATGTCTCTTTGCCCACTCCCTCCCTTGTGTTTCTAACCCCCCTCCCTAATTTGTGTCTCTCCCCCCTGTGTGCCTCTCCCCCCACTCTTCCCTCCTCTCCCTCCCCATGTCATGTCACCCCTGTGTTTCTCCCCATCTCCCTCCCTTGTGTCTCCTTTCTGCCTCCTTCTCCCTCCCCTGTGTCTCCTTTCCCTCTCCCCTATGTCTCTTCCCCTCCCCTCCCAAGTGTCTCTCCCCCCTGTGTCTCTTCCCCTTATTATTTCCCCTTCTCCCTCCCTTGTGTCTCTTCCCCCCTTGTGTCTCCTTTCTGTCTCCTTTCCCATCCCCTGTGTCTCCTTTCCCATCCCCTGTGTCTCCTTTCCCATCCCCCGTGTCTCCTTTCCCTCCCCTGTGTCTCCTTTCTCCCCCTCCCTCCCGTGTCTCCTTTCTCCCCCTCCCTCCCGTGTCTCCTTTCTCCCCCCATCTTCGTCCTCATGTTTCCTTTGTCTCCATCCCCCTCCCTCCCTGCTACCTTCTATGCGACGAAAGATGCCCGAGATTCCACATTCCTCCTCCTTTTCCGCTCCCGGTGAAAAATCCCCTTGCGCGGCTCGCATTGCGCTTCTCATGGCGCAATGCGCATGCACGGCTTATATCGCGCAACATTCATGTGCAACTCACAACTTGCGCATTTTAGTTGTAGTAATTGCAAGTTTTATCACATCGTTACCGACAAACTCACAATTACCACAATTAGCACGAGAACTGCTACGAGTGACTGCGCACAACAAAAAGCACGGCACAAATGTCCACTGATTTTTGCACTGCTAAACTATTATGAGCTACTTTGTTAGACTTTTACACCAAAACCCTATGCTAATCTGATTTTACGGATCACTTGCAAATCAGGCCAGTGCCGTAACTACAAAAAGCTGAACAAAATATTAACTGTACTAAAGACCACTCGCAAAGGTTTTTAAAACCATTGCAGAGTGCCGCAGCAGTTAAAGTAACAGTGTAGCACCTAAAAACACTTAAAAATTATGCTATATTTCAAGATTTTTTACACTTAAGAGTCCAATATTGTTAGGGAAATTGGGCTAGATTTATTATGCATTAACGCTTATTATGCATTAAAAGCTTATTTAATAATGCTTATATATATATATATATATATATATATATATATATATATATATATAAGCATATAACTACGCATATAACTTCCTCATTTGTTGTTTTCCCCTGAATACTGGCATAATGACAAAGTAAGATGTTTTTAACTGGATTTTTCATGTGTAGTATTCCATCCTTTTTCTTTTCCAATCTATAACGGATTTGCGTAGTTCCGATTACAAATATGCTAACCTTTATGCATTTATTTTATACAGTAAATTATGTGATACAGAAGTTAGAAATGTATTAATACCTTCATTCTTATCTAATACTTATCCTGTATGGTTTGGGCTAGATATTTGCATTAAATGGGGGTAAAAACAGCAACAAGCTAAATTTAAAATTCTCAATAACTTTACAAACCAATATAATTATTTCATTAAACCAAATTAACATTAAATTAAAACTAAAATAACTAAACTTATCAATTAGACAATCCAACAACCATTCATGATCTTCACAAAAGATACTATGAGACAAACTTAACCTCATTTTTATCAATCACATATAATAGTTGTCAAACTGCGAGGTGCGTACGACTTAGGCGATGAGCTTCGCAGGCGCTCATCGCTTGCAAGCCTCGCAAAGCGAGGCAAGCCTTTAACGCGTAGGTCTTAGCCGATGAGCGCCAAAGGCGAGGCAAGCTGTTAAACCGTAGCACTTAGACGCTGTTAGTCTCGTAAAGCAAGGTGAGCCGTTAAAATACAAGACCACAAAAATTTACAAGATAAGCGCCCGAACCAAAAACCCGAAAAACACACTAAATACAACAAAAAAATTCCACAAACATCACAGACAGCATGGGGCAACAGCCAGGGCGTCTGTGAGTGAGGTGGAACGCAAATTTCACTCGATTTAGACGATTTTCGTCACACAAAAAATTGCCTAAGCGAGGAAAAAAATGTCTGCCCCCCAAAAAAATCAAAACGAGGCTACACGACCCCGGACCGTGCAAAACACTGCAAACCGCGTAGCACTTTACACATCACACTACGACCTACAAAATACACTATTACAAAAGCCGGAAAATACTCATGAGACACATAACACATTAACAACATTACGACTATACAATGCCACTTTACACAATAAACCAACGGCTTTACCTCGCGCACGCAGCCTATTTAGAATGCAAAGTTCAAACATTCATTACACTTTATAAGCACTAACTCACAATGTATATTCTATGCAGACGCAAAATACAAACAGATTGTTAGCTCTTCTGCCTATTGCTCGCTGCATATATCAATTACAAATAATTAAACTATATTAATTTATTGCATAAATAATACATTCTTACTTAATTAATTTTCATAAATCCTTAATTATTCATTAACTACATCTACATAGAAATATATATCTCTCGCAGAGGACCAAAAGTACAAGACAGTAGAGGCTGGCAATGAGCGCCGGAGGTCCTCACAGTACAAAACGTTTTCAATTATGTCTCAAGCAGCATTCCTATGGCTTCAAATTTTTTTAATTTTTGAAGGGCAAGTCGCTAGTATGTTAATAAACTTAAAACTAAAAATTGGAAAATTACAAGGTCCTGTTGGACTTTTAGGTTTATTTTATATTTTTTCACATTTTACCTCACTTACATTATTTATTTAACTTTATTTTCGAAGGAAACCTGTTTCTGAAGAATTCAAATTAACACATTTAACATTCATTTTAAACATTTTCAAACTATTTCCTCTTAATTTAGCTTCCATTCCATTGCTCCCATAACAATTGAGCTGAGTGAATTGCACTCATAACTCACCACCGAGCTATCATGTCACACACCTAAATCTAATCTCAGAGAAATGTAAAACTGAAACCTAATATTATAATCCCAAAGTCCCTGTTCCATAACTACTTCATCCATATCACAGGCCTCCCATAATGATATCCACAATAAATGCTTCAGAGAAGCATGGATGCTTCAAATCTGTTGCTATGCAACTTAAATGTTTTGGATATGAGGCTTAATTGTGAAAGCTCAGAACAGTTAAAGGGTTATTACATATACCCCCATGAGCCAGGGTACCCCAAGGATCCCCCTCAATAACTGCTACCTTCTATGAGAACAGAGATGCCCGAGATTCCTCATTCCTACATACTATATTCACTGAGCTGGGAATCCCCCATAATTGCCCCTTCAACCCTGCTAAGCCCTATGAGCCAGGGGATCATCCATCTAAAGTATAACTATGGGAGTCCTTATAGAATCCTATGGCAACAAATATGAACCTGTTACTATGGGGGTCACAAAGGACCACAAGGGTAATATAAACATAGACACTGCATTGTTTTTAAACCTTTCAGGTGTAATACATTTTATTTTTTAGTGGATCTTCCCTCTTACTATATTTCTGGCCTCCATTTATATGCCCCTGCTTCACAAAATCTCTGCTGCCTAATCTGAGATATGTCAGGGAACTATACCACACAGAGGATGGTTGTTTGTGCCTCCATACTATCATAAATAGGTCCTAGAACTATCTCACACCTCCTGCTGCTCTGGCTATCTGATGATGTCAAGAACATTGTATTAACTTGTAACTCCTATGCCTGATTCCTTACATAATAAACCATTTAGGCTGCAGCTTTTGGCTACAACCCACCTTGTTTGCCTTCCTACCATGAATCCTGAAGCTGACTGAAGCATACATACTGTATATTCTTTGGATTTGACAGTCATCATCCAGTCATCCTCAACCATTTTTTCTTTACAAATTGCCAGGAAGAATTTGAAGTGTTTGCTATCCTAGATTTGCATCTCTGGAGGTCTTCCTTTCAATATCTAGTTGTCTGGAGATGTTTTGGACCTAAAGAACAAACATGTATAGAAGCCTTTGAGATCAATGAAACTGATGATGAATCATGTTCATCTTCTTCCATCCAAGTTGGTCGGAGGTCATCTGGTGACCCCCCCTTAGGGTGGGAGTAGTGTCAGGTTCCTCTCCCAAGTTTGATCTTATGGCTTGGCATGAGTATGACATGTTTCTTGTTAATGATTTAAATATAAACTAATCAGAAGAAAAGGGAAGTAGCCTTTTCTGACTTGTTACTGAATAACCAGAGTTGCTATATTCAAATAATCTCTTCTGATTGTCTGAAATATAATACAAAGCAATTAGTATAAAGTGGCCTGAGGGGACCAAATATCTAGCCAACCTAAATGTGCAAAAGTAAAATATTTACAAATAAGTTCATAAGAAATAAAGAGGTTTCCTCTATGGAAAAATGCACAACTGTCAGTTACTGATAGACTTTCAAACATAGATGTGGTCATACTTAAAACATAATTTTTATTCTCATGGTTAAATACAACCTAATTAAAATACTTTATTCAAATCTCTGTAATGGTCTCAGGTTATATTGCTGCTAATACATAGTGTAGAGAAAACCAATTGTTATCCTACAAGCTAATGTGAAATATGATGGACACATATTTTAGCCAATAATATACCATAAAATTAGAATATAACATTGGGGCACAGTCAACGGTCATTATTGTGCTGTGGAGCACCTTAGAGGAGTAGCTCCCCAGGCTGGTATTTTTAGCTGGAGGCCTGCTTATCCAGAGAAGAAGATTTAGGGCAAGGGCATAATGAATTATCACTGGAGGGTTGTCCCGGGTAGGTTAAGATTAATTTCCTCCCCAACAGGCTTACTTTTCTAATTTTTGTAACTTTTCTTTGTTAATTTAATGTAATTATTTTGCATATTTTTTTTCTCTAAATCTTTTTTCTCTTACTATAATTTTGTTTTCTATGTTTCCTATATGTTTTGTATGGGATTATGGGGGTCCTTGTGGACCCCATGGAATGATTTGGTCTATGGGGATTGTGACAATCTGTTTTCCCTTAACTGATATACTTTCAGGTTTTAAAAACAGTTGTATAAAATAAGCCAGCTAGCTACATATAGTCAGCTTATTCACTGTAGAAAGAACAAGTAGTTCCATTTTTTGTCCACAAGATGACAATGCAGGATGTTTGTGGTAAATATATGCATGTCTGTTTCTTTGTTCATTTTCCCACCAACATTTCCTGGATGTTGCCTCCCATTGATCCACCCCAAGAGGGGCCAGCCGAGCCCATGGGTTTCCCTGTCTCCTGATTGGCTCTCCTATGTCTGTGATTGGTTACTTCTAATATGGGGGGAGAGTTTGCATGTGTTCAGCAAACTATGATGTAAACCCTCTGTCTGTAACTGCTGATATTCAATGCTGTAGCCAGATATAAACATGCTCTTCCTGGGGGCACATAGACAATGTGTGTTTCATTTAAGAGTGAAGGTGTTTATTATTTTGCTATGCTAGAAATCACTTTGCTATGCTAAGCCTGTGTTCCTGATATGATATTGATCCTGATCTAACTGCCGGTTACCGAGAGGCCCATTCCTTCTGAAAAGTTTGCCATCTTCGAATGGTGCTGGATTAATAGTAGGACAAAATTCAAAATAGGTAATAGTTTTCAATGGCGATTTAAACTTTGTTGCTATGGCAATGGAAAGCCAGGTTTTCTATGGCTAATTAAACTTCATTGACCTTCCACAGACATTAGAAATTTCCCATCGAACATCCATTAACTTCTTAGCCATCTGCTATGTCTTCCAACCAACACCCCCTTTTTTCCCTCCCCTCACTTCTATGGTCATGAGAATTTCAATACTCCTCTCAGGTTTATCTTCCGTGTACACAAAAGAGTCCCACTATACAAGCCATGTCCATAATTTATAGACACGAGTTTCAGCTCATATAACTATCTCTAACCTTATGGGGTAGTAGATACCACAGAGACCAAGTACAGTCTGCTTACCCTCGTGGGTGAAAACCAAGAAATTAGGATCTAGCCTGGTAGTCCACATTTACCTCCACCCATAAAGGCCTGATTTTCCATTGCCATAGCCACAAAGTTTAATTCGCCATAGAAGAACTGGTTTTCTGTTGCCATAGCAATGAAGTTTTAATCACCATAGAAGACCATTACCTATTTAGAATTTTGTCCTACTATGAATCCCCCACCATTCCAGATGTATATAAATAAACTCAAGCCTCCGGTTACAATCCGGTATCACTCCCTACTCCGACGGAGCGTAGGGATTCCCATGGAAACCGGGGGTCCGATGTAGCCCATCGGACCCACCCGGAAGAATAAAACCCACACCTGGGAAGTGACTCCCATTCTATAGCAGCACAACATAATTGGCTTCTGGACAGGACCAAAAGTCTCATTATCCAGGAACATGCATCACTGAGGAAGCTGCAATAATAAGCAGCGAAACACGATTGATCTACTACACACACACATACATTTGGTATCCTACCATCAAATAGTCCGTAGACCATAGTGTCTTGGACCTATTTTATATATTTTTTATTATATTTATTTTTAATATTTTACATGTTTTGTCCTTCATTTATACATGCTAACCTCTTTATAGAGGCAGTGAGACATCAAACACATACAGTGACTTGCAAAAGTATTCACCCCCCTTGACTTTTTACCTATTTTGTTACATTACAGCCTTAAGTTCAATGTTTTGTTAATCTGAATTTCATATGATGGATCAGAAAACAATAGTACAAGTAAGTGAAGTGAAATGAGAAAAATATATACATAAAACTATTTTTTAGAAATAGAAAACAGAAAATTGGCATGTGCGTATGTATTCACCCCCTTTGTTATGAAGCCCATAAAAAGCTCTGGTGCAACCAATTACCTTTAGAAGTCACATAATTAGTGAAATGATGTCCACCTGTGTGCAATCTAACCTGTCATTACATATACACACCTTTTTTGGAAGGACCCAGAGGATGCAAGTAAGGAACTCTCCAAACAAGTAAGGGACAATGTTGTTGAGAAGTCAGGGTTAGTTTATAAAAAAAAATCCACATCTTTGATGATCCCCAGGAGCACCATCAAATCTATCATAACCAAATGGAAAGAACATGGCACAACAGCAAACCTGCCAAGAGATGGCCGCCCACCAAAACTCACGGACCAGGCAAGGAGGGCATTAATCAGGGAGGCAGCACAGAGACCTAAGGTAACCCTGGAGGAGCTGCAGAGTTCCACAGCAGAGACTGGAGTATCTGTACATAGGACAACAATAAGCCGTGTGCTCCATAAGGTTGGGCTTTATGGCAGAGTGGCCAGAAAAAAGCCATTACTTTCAACAAAAAACAATATAAAACGTTTTGAGTTTGTGAAAAGGCATGTGGGAGACTCCCAAAATGTATGGAGAAAGGTGCTCTGGTTTGATGAGACTAAAATTGAACTTTTCGGCCATCAAAGAAAGCTCTATGTCTGGCGCAAACTCAACACATCACATCACCCAAAAAAAACACCATCAGCCAGCAGCCAGAACTGGGAAACTGGTCAGAGTTGAGGGAAAGATGGATGGTGCTAAATACAGGGATAATTTTGAGCAAAACCTGTACCACTCTGTGCGTGATTTGAGGCTAAGACGGAGGTTCACCTTCCAGCAAGTCAATGACCCCAAACACACTGCTAAAGCAGCACTTGAGTGGTTTAAGGGAAAACATGTTAATGTGTTGGAATGACCTAGTCAAAGCCCAGACCTCAATCCAATAGAAAATCTGTGGTCAGACTTAAAGATTGCTGTTCACAAGCACAAACCCTCCAACTTGAAGAAGCTGGAACAGTTTTGAAAGTAGGAATGGGTAAAAATCCCAGTTGTAAGATGTGGCAAGCTCATAGAGATTTATCCAAAGTAACTTGGAGCTGTGATTGCCACAAAAGGTGGATCTACAAAGTATTGACTTTAGGGGGGTGAATAGTTATGCCCATTGACTTTTTCTGTTATTTTGTCCTATTTGTTGTTTGCTTCACAATACAAAAATAAATAAGTAAACATTTTCATGTTCTGTAAATTAAATGATGCAAATCCTCAAACAATCCATGTTAATTCCATGTTGTGATGCAACAAAACATGAAAAATGCCAAGGGGGTGAATACTTTTGCAAGGCACTGTAGACAGTATATCTGACTAGTACACAATGGTATTGCCCCGAGACACAAAATATATTATTCCACCCTATATCTCATCCGGGTCGCACAACGAAGACCAACAAGAAGATTGGAAACATCCACCACGTATCCACCAGTTAAAGATTATTCCTACTTGGAAGTACCTCACATTCTTAAGGTCATCACAGGTGAGAGACGAGTCTACAGAAATATACTATCTACTATTATCAAGTGGCATCAAGTGATCTGCACTAGGAGTATCTATTGCACTTTCTCCCCCCCTTTCTTTTCACTATAGTTACTGAAGTTTAGTAAAAATATTTCTTCATTAAAATTCATGAAACCAATATGTTTCCTACTAAGTTAAATAAAAAAAAACTCCTTCTACCTGTATGAGATATTTTAGAGATTATAACCAAATAGGTATATTTTTGTCGCACTCTGAGATTATGCAAAAGTCTTTAATTAATGGTGTAACATTTGCAGAATACTATCTATCAGTCTGGCTTAATTTCAAAATTCAGACTCAATCCTTTGTCTACTAATCTTCCATAAAACCTCCCTTCTTATCCTTCAAAACTTTTATTACTTATCTTACTTTAATGAATTATTTTTGCTGGAACACCTATTTTTGTTACATCCAGATGGAAATTCCCAAATGTTCATTTTACTGTATTAATCCAAAGAAATAATCACATTCTTAAAATGGAAAAAGTATCTAGTACTTTAGGAGCTAAAATGAAAACATAAAAAAAAATGTGGTCCCATTCAAATCATGCCACTCAATTTCTCCTAGTATTTACTTTGGAGAATTAGGAGACGTTGCAATATATTTAATAGTGTTTTATAAATAAATATATATATATTTATTTATATAACCAGGTTAATACAGCTGGGTTTGTGAGAGGGTCCCCTCTCCCTCCACCTGTCATAAACCCCATAGCACCTACCTACCTTTTAACATGTTCTCCAGTCACGTCTGTTGCCATGCTGTGTGCTCTCTCTCTTTTTCAGCCCTTCGTTGTCTCTGTTGGTGCTTGTAAGTTTCCGATTTCCCATCGCTCCTCTGTTTCCCTCTGTCTCCCACCTTCCCTTCTCTTTCCCCCCCCTGTCTCCCATGCCTCTCATTTCACACTTTGTGCTTGTCTCCCTCTGCTCCTTCCCTTCTTACGTCTCCTATGCTTGTCTGCTCAGTTCCTTCACACTTCCCTTGTGTCTTCTGGCTGTCACCCTCGTCTGCCCCCCCCCCCCCGCATGTTACATTTCTCATGTATCCAGTCTTTCTGCTTCTCCTGCATCTTGCAGCCATCTCTCTCTGATTCTATCGTGCTGTCGGACAAAATCTTGCGTTTCAGGAGATTTCAGTCTTTTACTTTTGTTTTCCATTTCCTCACTGCATATGCATCCTTTTGTATCCTGTTTCAGTGCCTGTTCTAAAGTGCACCAAAGACTATTTTCAATAAACTATTCCCTCTCATACCACCTTCTCTCACATTCGTGGTGAAGGAACTCATTGCTTCAGAGATCTCCAATGGCTACATACTAGAACCATTCAATGTGCCACCATCCCAATATGGAGAATTAATCCTTTATGAGTCACTACAAGAAAGAACTCTTTCAAGAAATGATTATTTGTAGATCTTTCAGTTCCTCACAGCCACCTTATCCCCAGCATCAATTCACCAATTCCATCCAAGGATTACTCACTTCAATATGCCCAATTTGACTATGGCATCATCACTATTCTAACCTTCGGTCCAAAATGCTGGTTATCAAAGACTGATATTAAAGATGACTGCAAAAAACTACCCATCCTTCCCGATCTATGGCACCTTTATGGTATCAAGTGGGACAAATCTTACTACTTTGCAGTCAGATTCACATTAGCAGCCTTATTAAATTGCAATCCGGTAAATTCTAAAGGGCTCTATATAAGCACACAGCATATTTTGTTTACAGAAGTTTTTAGTTCATGAAGACCTTGCTTTTGGATAGAAGTTCACGATCTAAAAACGTCTGTAAAAAAAATATGCTATGTGCTTATATAGAGCCCTTTAGAATTTACCAAATTGCAATTTAATAAGGCTGTAGGTTCTAAAAGCAGCCCAAAAATATCCAATCACTTTGCAGAAGCTCTATGTTGGATATTCCTAACTGCCAAACTATGGGAAAAAGACTTGCTTCAAACACTAAATAAATTTATTACCAAGCCTGTCACCTCTTTAACTTATTCTTGGCAAATTACTGTATCTCTACTCCTATAACACTCACAGAATATCTAGCTTTCTCAAGCCAATGTCACCATAAAATTCACCTACACATTTCCACCATAAAGAATTCTCACAGGTGCCCAATTTTACTTCACTCAAGCTCACCTCATTACCGAATCCATCACTCTCGTAAAACTCTTCTTCAAAGGTCTCTCTAGGGAAGCCCACAAACCAAAAATTCCCAGGCTCCCCATCACAGGCAATATCTTCAAACAACTTATGTCCTACCTAACTCTCATGATTCGAGCAGCCTCTGCACTAGCCTTCTATGATTTTCTCTGTCCAAGCAAATTCACCACCTCTCCTAATCAAACTCGTTACTTGACTAAACACAACATATCATTCATGTCAGACATCTGCTCCCTAATCGTACGCTCAACAAAAACAAGAATCACTCCAAAAACCATCACATACAAGCTAACTAACGATTCCACATGTCCAGTCAGCATTCTTCAAATCCTTCATCATTCCCTCGAACACAAACATCTCACCACCCTCTACTAGCGATCTCGAGTCAGCCTCTCACAACATCAACTTTCATTCTCTCCCTTTGTATCATTTTATCTCGACTCGGTTGTTACTCAAATACTCCGGTCACTCATTCAGAATAGGAGACGCATTTTCCGCCTCAAAGAACCAGACACCCGCTCACATCATTAAAGCTATGAGGTGCTGGAGATCTAGATCCCAGATCCAACAACTGAAATTTGCCAAGCATTTATCAATCTCAGCCAATAAGAATTTGTTATTTTTTGGCCCACCTACCAGGTCAGATCAGGGCACAGAACCTGACATACCTCAGCTGTGAGAGGAGAGCGGCCCAACCACAAATAACCAAGTGAATATACCTGGGTTTGTGGGAGGGTCCCCTCTCCCTCCACCCTTCATAAACTCCTAGCCCACACCTACATTTGCACACGTTCTCCAGCACCCCACCCTCTTTTCCACTCTCTCCTCAACAACACTCAGCACTAGGCCCTCCTACCTGGCCTGATAACGACAGCACCTGGCGCACCTCATTTGGAGGGGCCTAACCACAAATTATATATAGATATATATATATATATATATATATATATATATATATATATATATATATAGTACCTTGCAAAAGTATTCACCTCCTTGACTTTCTACCTATTTTGTTACATTACAGCCTTAAGTTCAATGTTTTGTTAATCTGAATCTTATGTGATGGATCAGAACACAATAGTCTCAGTTGGTGAAGTGAAATTAGAAAAATATATACATAAAACTGTTTTTTAGAAATAGAAAAATTGGCATGTGCTTATGTATTCACCCCCTTATGAAGCCCATAAAAAGCTGTGGTGCCATCAATTATCTTTAGAAGTCACAAAATTTGTGAAATGATGTCCACCTGTGTACAATCTAAGTGTCACATGATCTGTCATTACATATACACACCTTTTTTGAAAGGCCCTAGAGGCTGCAACACCTAAGCAGGAGGCACCACTAACAAAACACTGCCATGAAGACCAAGGAACTCTCCAAACAAGTATGGGACAATATTGTTGAGATGTACAAGTCAGGGTTAGGTTATAAAAAATATACAAATATTTGATGATCCCCATGAGCACCATCAAATCTATCATAATCAAATGCAAAGAACATGGCACAAGAGCAAACCTGCCAAGAGATGGCCACCCACCTAAATGTATGCACCGAGCAAGGAGGGCATTAATCAGAGAGGTAGCGAAGTGACCTAAGGTAACCCTGGAGGAGCTGCAGGACAACAATAAGCCGTGCGCTCCAAAGAGTTGGGCTTTATTGCAGAGTGGCCAGAAGAAAGCCATTACTTTCAGCAAAAAAACAAAAAATGGGACATTGAGTTTGTGAAAAGGCATGTGGGAGATTTTGGTCTGATGAGACTAAAATTGAACTTTTCGGCAAACAAAGAAAACGCTATGTCTGGCGCAAACCCAACACATGACATTACCGAAACGCTATGTCTGGCACACACCCAACACATCACATCACAGTGAAACATGGTGGTGGCAACATTATGCTGTGGGGATGTTTTTCAGCAGCCAGGACTAGGAAACTGGTCAGAATTGAGGGAAAGATAGATAGTGCTAAATACAGGGATATTCTTGAACAAAACCTGTACCACTCTGTGCGTGATTTGAGGCTAGGACGGAGGCTCACCTTCCAGCAGGACAATGACCCCAAACACACTGCTCAAGCAACACTTGAGTGGTTTAAGGGGAAACATGTAAATGTGTTGGAATGGCCTAGTCAAAGCCCAAACCTCAATCCAATAGAAATCTGGGGTCAGATTTATAGATTGCTGTTTACAAGCGCAAGCCATCCAGCTTGAAGGAGCTGGAGCAGTTTTGAAAGGAGGAATGGGTAAAAATCCCAGTTGTAAGATGAGGCAAGCTCATAGAGATTTAAGTGACTTGGAGCTGTGATTGCCGCAAAAGGTGGCTCTACAAAGTATCTCACAAAAGTGAGTACACCCCTTACATTTTTTGTAAATATTTTATTATATCTTTTCAGGTGGCAACACTGAAGAAATGACACTCTGCTACAATGTAAAGTAGTAAGTGTACAGACTGTATAACAGTGTAAGTTTGCTTTCCCCTCAAAATACAAAATCACAAACAGCCATATAATGTCTAAACCATTGTCAACAAAAGTGAGTACACCCCTAAGTGGAAATGTCCAAAGTGGGCCCAAAGTGTCAATATTTTGTGCGGCCACCATTATTTTCCAGCACTTCCTTAACCCTCATGGGCATGGAGTTCACCAGAGCTTCACAGGTTGCCACTGGGGTCCTCTTCCACTCCTCCATGATGACATCAGTGAGCTGGTGGATTTTAGACACCTTGCTCTCCCCCACCTTTTGTTTGAGGATACCCCACAGATTCTCTATAGGTTTTAGGTCTTCTGACATGATTTGCCAGTCCATCACCTTTACCTTCAGCTTCTTTAGCAAGGCAGTGGTCATCTTGGAGGTGTGTTTGGGGTCGTTATCATGATGGAATACTGCCCTGAGGTTCAGTTCAGGGGGGGGGGGGTGTCATGCTCTGCTTCAGTATGTCACAGCAAATGTTGGCATTCATGGTTTCCTTAATGAACTTCCCCAGTGTCAGCAGCACTCATGTAGGCCCAGGCCATGACACTCCCACCACAAAAAGTATACATCTATACTGAGGAACGGTAGTTGATATAATCCCTAAATGACAGATAAACGGGAAAGGCACAAAGAACACAAAAAACACTGATATGAGATGAAACCCTCAGTTTGAATGTAAGCAGAGATGCATAGAGAGTGGAGGCAAAATCTGTCGTCATCAGATAAATGCATATAGGGGTATTTAACAACATATTATAGAAAACATATGTACACATATAGACATACAGTATGTGTATATATCTATTGTCTGGGCCTGTATGAGTGGTCATTTGAAGCCATTTATTATAACATAGTTGTTTGGCTCCTTTTTAAATCATAATGATAACAGAAGTCACCAAAATGGCCCTGATCAAAATATTAATACTGTGTATTGTCCCCTTTAGCTTCAATGACAGCATGCATTCGTTTGTAATAGTTGTCTATGAGGCCCCTAATTCTTGCAGAGTATATAGCTGCCCATTCCTCTTGGCAAAATCCCTCCAGTTCGTGCAAAGTCTTTGGTCGTCTTGCATGAAATGCACATTTGAGATCTCCCCAAAGTGGCTTGATGATATTAAGGTCAGGAGGCTGTGATGGTGATGGCCACTCCACAACCTTAACCCTTTTCTGTGGAAACCACTGGAGGATCGTCTTGGCCTTGTACTTGGGGTAGTTGTCTAGCTGGAAAGTCCAAGGGCATCCCTTCGTGCAGAATAATGCAAATTGTCTGCCAGTATTTTCCAATAACATACTACCTTCATCTTGCCATCGATTTTCACAAGATTCCTGTGCCTTTAGAGCACACCCCCCAAAAAAAACACATCAGTGAGCTACCACTAGGCTTCACAGTGGGGATGGTATACTTTTCACTATAGGCCTTGTTGACTCCTTTCCCAATATAGAGCTTATGGTTATAGCTTCCATAAAGCTATATTTTGTTCTCGTCACCCCAAAATACAGTGTGACAGAAGCTGTGAGGCGTGTCAATGTGTTGTCAGGCATATTGTAACCAGGCTTTTTTGTGGCATTTTGGGAGTAAAGGCTTCTTTCTGTTAACTCAACCGTGCAGCTCATTTTTGTTCAAGTATCATCGTTTTGTGCTCCTTAAAACAATCACCTAGTCTTTTTCCAGAGCAGCCTGTATTTCTCCTGAAGTTACCTGTGAGTTTTTTTTTTTTTGTATTCCAAACAATTCTTCTGGGAGTTGTGGCTGACCTGGCTTTGTATCAAGAGATCCCCAAATTTTCCACTTCTTAATAAGTGATTGAACAACACTGACTGGTATTTTCAAGGCTTTGGATATCTTTTTATATCATCAAGTATCTAGCCTGCGCAGTGTATCCACGTGAGAGCTAACAAACTTATTGACTATTTATACACAGACACTAATTGCAATTTAAAAAGCCACAGTGGTGGGAAATGAACCTTTAATTAGCATTTTAACCTGTGTGTAACATTGTGTGTCTGTAATAAGGCCAAACATTCAAGGGTATGTAAACTTTTGATCAGGGCCATTTGGGTGATTTCAGTTATCATTAAGATTTAAAAAAGGAACAACAATTTCTGCCAGGGTATGCAAACTTTTGAGCACAACTTTATATATTGTGGCCGTGTGCCCCCCAGACGTTGGTGTAAGCTGGAGAGCTTTAGGTATTCCTCTCCAGGAGGGATGTAAGTGTAAGCATTTCTTATCAATGGTCCCTAGGGAGAGCTCTTGGAGTAAGGGTGGGCCAGAGCTCTACCCTCTATATTGAACAGTGTCCTGAAGAAAACAAAGACTGAAAGAGTGTACGCTGAGAATATATTTTATTGTTTTTTGATTTTTTCCCTGAATAGACAAGCTGCCCAGGGATAGAGAGGGTGTTCCTGAAAGATTGGCCAAATTGCAATTGGATGAGGCCCATAGGGTTTATTTTTATTTAACTGTCCCAGGTTCAGTTTGTCTTTGTGTGTTTCCCCCAGTGGTCTCAGGTTCCACTCCCAAGCACCACAAGTAGTAATGAAAACTGCTAGATAATCAAAGGACATAGGCCTGTGTATTCAAGCCAGGGACCCAAATATCAAGAAATGTTTGCATTGTATCTGCTAGAGTATGAGTTATCCTTTCATTAACTGCTATAAAATTAATTTTGTCTTTGATAGTAATGAAATCTACCTTATCGGTTTTCCAGTTCCTGGCAATGTGGCTTTTTGTAGCAAGGATTAAGTAGTTAATAACTTTATTTTGAGAGGTAGAAAGGGTAATAACAGGAATCCCCAAAAGACACATTTCTGCCATTAAGTTAATAGACGAGTGAAACAAATCAGATAAAATTTGACTAATAGCGTTCCATTGTTGTTTCACTTTTGGGCAGTGCCACCAATTATGGGCAAAAGAGCCTATTGTTGGGCATCCTCTAAAACAATTTATGTTTTACTGATTTCCTCCCCTTTGCTAGTCTCACAGGGGTGTAGGCAAGGTGGAGAACTTTAATGGAGGTCTCTAGAATGGAATAGTTGCGGGAATCCGTGAACGTGTTACACTAACATTTCTCCCAATTAGATAAATTCCAATGTCGATTGAGGTATGTTTCCCAAGCTATCATATACTTATCTTTTATCTCCAGAGAGAAGGAGTTAAATACATCATAAATGCCTCCTATTATACCCTTCGTGAGAGGAAGGTTCTTGCAAATTTTACATATCCAGTTATGTTTGGGTATACTTTTAGTACGGATCAGTGTGTTGACAAAATGTCTAAGTTTGTAATAATTGTAGTTTTCCTGACCGGGAAGGTTGTATTCATCCCTGAGTTCCTCAAATGTAATGAGGTGGCCATGTCTTAGCCAGGATCCTAACCTGTTTAAGTCATTTGAATTCCATCAATATTGAGGTGTAACTGACACATCATTTGGGTTTAGAGGGTGGTTGAGTAAGGGGGCTAGTTGTGACATAGATGGGAAATAGTGTAGTGTAACAGAGAGTGCATTTCCTGCAAGTTATCATATTTCTTATTATGGGGTTTGACACATTTTGTAATGGAAGGGGGGATTTGTCTAGCCAAATGAGTGTATCCCACTTATACGGATACATAGATCGATTTTCAACAAAGATCCAGGCAGGTTGATGTTGCTTAGAGTGGGCTATTGGAAGGAAGGAGAGTTGGGCTGCTTTATAATATAGTTTTATATCTAGGGAGGACATTCATTTTTACTGAGTTAATTCTCCCCAACCAAGATAGGGTAAACCTAGACCATTTATGTAAGTCAGCGCATAGGGTGGTGTAGAGTAGTGAGTAATTGGCTTTGTACTGTATAAGTCCTTTAAATTGGAAGTTAAGTTTATCCCTAAGTACCTAATGCATTTGGGGGACCACTTGAGTTTAAACTTGTTGCTTAGAGTTTCTTTCTCAGTCTGAGGAATGTCTATCGACAATTCCTCGGTTTTCTCTACGTTTATTATTAAGCAGGATATTTGGCTAAAGTCATTTAGAATTTGTAATAATGCTGGTATGGTGAGAGAATGTTCTGTGAGGGTACAAAGAAGATAGCAAATAGTAATAATTTAAAGTGTTTTAGTCCTATTTGTACACATCAAACTTCTGTATTTGATCTTAATGCTTGCGCTATAGGTTCCATGGCCATGCCAAATAGAAGGGGTAAAAGGGGATTGACCTGTCTCGTTCCTTTTTGAATGTTAATGCTTTGTTTGTTACGGCCCACAATTTTTAATACTGCTTTGGGTGAGTTAAAATAAGTATAAATTAGTAAGCTAAATTGGCCTTTAAACCCAAATTTAGCAAGAGAAGCTTGGAGATACGGCCATTCAAGAGAATTGAAGGCCTTTTCGATATCTATGGATCATAAATAAGTTGGGGTTTTGTTTTTACTAGTATTATAAATCAAATTAAGGACCTTTCTCCTATTGTCTCCCGTCTGTCTAGCTGGGACAAATCCAGTTTGGTCGTTGTCTATAAGTTTGGGAAAGAAAGCAGAAATTCTGTTAAACATGATTTTTGCCAAAAATGTAACATCACTATTTAGTAGGGAAATTGGCCTGTAGTTTTTAGCTTCTAATGTATCCCGGTCTTCTTTGGGAAAGATGACAATTTCAGCTAAATTGAGCTCCAGGGGTATCGGTGACCTGCTAGGATTGAGATGAAAAGAGTAGTCAGATGGGGGGGCTAGGTGGTCAATACATTTTTTATAATATAAATTAGAAAATCCATCAGGATCTTGGGATTTTCCTGTTTTGGAATGTTGAATGGCCTCCCTGACTTCTGCTAAGGAGATTTCCGCATTTAGGGAGTGTAAGTCTTAGTCTGATGGAGAGGGAAGGTCAATGGATTGCATAAACATTTGTAGTTTATGATAATCTAGTCGGTTTGGGGTAGAGTATAGTTTTTTATAAAATGTGTAAAAGGTGTCTTGGATTTTAGAGGGATTGGCTGTTATTTGCCCAGATGAAGTCTTAATTTGATAGATTTTTGAATGTGAATGTATATTTTTTAAATTTTTTTGCTAGAAGGGAGTCTGGTTTATTGGCCTTATTGTAAAAAAATGTTGTTGCGTCCACCTAAGGGCTTTTTCCATTTTTTCTGAAAGTAGGTCTAATTCTGCCCTAATTTTGTCTATTTGTGGGGCTAATCTGGTTGATTTGTTCTAGACTTTTTAAATATTTATTTAATTCAGTTTCAAATAACTTACACTGTTTCTTATAGTTTTTGTTTCTTCACTGCTTTAATATAAGAGCCCCTAATGAAAGCCTTGTGGGTTGCCCAAACCCACCCCATCTCTGTGTCCTCAGCAAGATTTGTGTTGAAGAATAGTTCTAGGTCTTGTGTTAATAGATCCCTAATGGTTGGGTTAGACAACAGCATATCGTTGATTCTCCATGTAGGAGGGGTTCTAAAAGATGATTGGGTGTCTAGTGAGAGCTTAACCATAGAATGGTCGGATCATGTGCAGGGTACAATATCAGAATGCTTCTATTATTAGACTCTTCCTTATTAGACCGTTTAATCTAGAATATGATCCATGTGGGAAGGAGAAAAAAGAAATTGTTCTCTCTTTTGGGTGCTGTACCCTCCAACTAGCAACAAGATTTAAATTGGATGGCAGCGATTTGATATGTTTCAATTTCTTAGAAAAGTGAGGTTCTTTGCCTCCCTTAGACCTATCCACTTGAGGATCTAGAATTAAGTTTAGGTCCCCACCTAGAATAATTTTCCCACAATCCATTTGCCCTAGTAGCTTAAGTAGGTTAATTAGGCAGTTATGAGGCTTGTGTCAGAGCATATAGAGAGATTAAGGTATACATGGTTTCTAGAATTCTTGTTTGGTCTGTTTTTTTCCCCTCAATAGTGAATGTGAAATCCTTGTGAAGTAACATGGTGCTATCTGCTTTTTTAGAGACATGTGCACTCGTATAGAACGTAGGGTATAATTTATGAAACTATTTGGGAATACTGTTTTTTTAATGTTTTTTTGCATGAAAATTACAGATGCATAATGGTCTTTGTACATTATAAAAGCCTTTACATATTTTGTGGGGAGAATTAAGGCCCTTGCCATTATGTGTCAAGAAGACTAGGTCTGTGTCATTCATTTATAAAAAAAATGTGTGTTGGGGGCCCATGACAGCCACTTACCCATTTTTGTTGTACGGAGAGGCTAGAAGATGTAATAATGAGATTTGTAGCAGAAATATTCTTATAGAAAGGGACCAAAGATAAAAAAATTATTGACCATAAAACATAGTACTGTACATTCAAAGAAAGTTTATAAACATTAACATAGAGGTCTAGCCTCAAAACTTTAATTATTGCACTAAAGTGCCTAGGGGAGTAAGGGAGAGTGGGTTTGAGGCAATAGAATACATCTAAACATTTTGCAAAAAAGACAACTGCAGCCAAAATCACGGGTTAGAGTCATTTTCAGGCTTTTAATAGAATAGGGCCCTTTTTTCTGTGTTGTCTAGGGCCTTAAATTTGGATTATTATTACATTCAGTTCTCCTTCTAGCTGTACTGGAGTGCATCAAAGGTTAATTTACATATTTGCTCATGTTCCTCCATCAGTGACAAGTCAAATAAGGCAATTCATTATATTTATTCTACAATAGAAAGCTTTTACTTCTATTTAATGTCAGCTTTCAGGTGAATATTGTTAAAAATAAACCCTATTGCTTTTTTGTATCTATTCAAGAACACATCATAGTATAATTAAATATAAAACATATTTATTTAACCTGACCTGTAAATAAGTAAGTATGCTGCAAACTCAGAGGTTTATATCTCAGACAAGCTTTTCTATTGCTCAATCTTAAAATGTCACTATACAATGGCATCAGTCATATTTGTCCAGTAATGCACTTATACTTAAACATGTATTAATGATTGCTGTAACAAGGTTTTACACACATAAACACACACATTCAGTATGGAGAAAAAAAAATAGAAATATATAAAGAAGTTTTGATTTTAGTAAACAATTATTAACAATGAAAAACATGTTTTTTTAAATGTTTTTTTTGTTTAAGGGTGTAAATACAGTTTAAGCATCTGAAATGTATCCAAGTAGAGAACAGCAATAGTAAAGTACATTGTAGTGTTCATAGAATAACCTATGTATACATAATCACTGAACAATTATATTTTCCTAAGAGGTACATCTATTATCACCTATAAAACACCAGGTATAAGGCATAAACATTTGAGCGCAGGTTAATCTTGGCTTCATATAGTAAAACTTAATGTAAATATATTGTCACAATATATCAAGCCTTAAAGTCCATACCCTTCTCCTCCCCTGGTGCAACAAAGTGGCTGATGACATGGCAGTAACTGATGGCATGATATAACATTACAAATGACAATATACATGAAACTACATATATTTTCACATTAAATCCAATACTCAGCTACTACTTATTTGTTTTGTTTAGTCTCAGTTTCATTCCATACTGTATCATTTCAAATGTTTTTATAGATCTGTCATTTTAAGTTTGCTGAGCTATATAATATTGCATGATAAAACAGGATATTTATAATGATTGTAAGTTGCTTGGAGTATATTTGGGCAGTGAACATGACCGCAGCAAAGTGCTACGGGACATATGATCAATGTAAGATTTAAAAAAATGACTTTATTGTATTTTTTTAAATTTTTGCAAGTTGAGGGTGGTACTATGACAGCCTTAAATAGACTTGGATGAAGTAATTTAAATGGACATGGAAACATGTTGTTTCTTTGTTACATCAGAAAGTGGGTATTTCATAATGTGTCACAGCAAGCTTTCTTTTTAAAACAAATGTTTAAAAGCTCAAATACGTATTCTGAAGTGTAACTGCTCTTGGGGACTTGCCCTCTGTCAGTCAATTAAATTTACACACTAAGCTATGCCCTCTGCATTTCCTCTTAGTTATAATGAAGTTTGAACAAGTTGTACAAAAAAACATTTTATAATATTTAAAAAGTGCTCTTGAATGCTTGAAATGCTTGTTTTCCATTTATCTTTAAAGAAAGGAAATGACAAAAGTGATATCAAAGGTATACCTTATTGGCCACCATTACAAACCTGCAATACTAGTTGGTCTCATTGACATGCTTTAATCTTACATTCATTCCATGGACCCAAAAATAAAAGAACTGAAGTTCACTCTGAAAAAAAAATACTAAGCAGTCACATCACACATTTAAATGTAATGCCTGAGAAATGCTATCCAAAGGCTTAAAATTTCCATAATATTACAAGCCTTGAGTTGCTGTCATATATCTGTTTTCTAAGTCACTATCCCATGCCTCCTATAATAATATCTGAGCTTGCACTAGTTTACTCGGAAGTCTCTCAGAGTGCCTAAAATTGTAACAAAGCCTCAGGGTACAATCAACATGCTATATAAGGATCTACCACTGCCTCCTGCTACTCCTATGAGCCAGAATATCCTCAGCAACTCTCCCATCCAATACAAACTACCAATATGTGCACAAGTTTCCATGTGATTCCCCTACCAAAACAATAACCACGATGGTCTCTATGGATGCCCATTACCATGGACCTTCATTGCACACAAAATTAACAGTTTATAGACCTCTGTGGCAAATGTGGGCTCCAATAGGAACCTTATGGCCATAGTATAGTACACTGTGGGCGTCCATAAGACCTCCATTGTATAGGGGATACATTTAGGTTATGGTTCGATGTACAAAAGGAGTACATAGGGACTATCAAGGGGTAATGGACTTAGCCACCTCACAGGACAAGGGGTGGGGGAAAAGGGGGGTGATGGCGCTTCAGGTAGTGATGGGGAAAACCAGGGGATATCCAGGTTTATAGAGAGTAGCGGGTATTTAGGGGTAGTTCCAGGGGAATACCCAGGCTCCTAAGGGGAAGTGCTTCATAAACCCCCATGCATTTGATTTTATTATTATTTATACTTTACCTGCCATGGGAAAGGGTTTTTATAGATAGACAAGTATATGAAAGGACGTTAGTGATGACATAGTGTGTACCGTTCCAGAGCATTATTTTGGAGACTACTAAGAATCAGACTCAGATTCTCCTGCAAGTAGGCTGCAAGCACACATTAGAGGCTGCAAGCACACATTATAAACAAACTCCTATGGGTACAAGGCAGTACATTTTATGAGAATCTTTTTTGGGGTAATCATAGAATAGCTCCACAACCTACAAAAGTGTAGATGTGTGTACAAATACTACTGCAGTTCTTTTGGAATCTAGTGTGAGGCCAACAATAATGTTGTAGGTGGTGGCATGTGTGGTCTTGTGACATCATTAGAGATGTTTTAGCTGGCATTAGTCATGTCATATGCCAATAATTAAGACACAATATCTTTTTGAGATGGGCCACTATACAGTGTAAAAAATATTGCATATAATCCTGGGTTAAAACAATTGTGATATAAGGTATATAATAAATCACATACAGTCTAAAATAGTAAATACTTGTTGGGGTTCAGATATTTCAAACACATATCTCACTCTTCAAACTCAATATGAAACAAGCCACAACTGACATAAAATTGCAGTTCAAACTATCCAGTGATACAAATGTTTTGGGTTTGCTTTTCAGAGTGGTTCTTTACTTTTCTGCAATGTGTTTATATTTCCTTCTATTTTTAACTTGCTTCCCCTTAATAAACACTTTTGTTTATTAAAAAAGCAGATGTGCTCAATTGTGTTGTTTGTATTAAAGTGAAAAAAAATAGATGTCAGAGAAAAATCTATTCATAGATGGTTTCAGTAGTTTGTACAATACTTCAAGGTCATCCAGTTGCCACTTGGAATTTGCAGCAGATGTTTAATGCGTAATAACAAACAAGATTCATCAATTATAGTGCTTAAGCATGTGGGTATTAAATAGTCCATGGGACCTATTCTCATCAATACATTCCTCCCACTTGCTGCATTACTTGTTAATTGTTCCAAAATGTAACTTTCACTGGATAAATACATTTTGTGGAGATTTGAGAGCAGGTCCTTATTTTTTTATCACATATAATAGTAGGCAATTTGTGAGTTGTTGACATGCTTGGGGCCCGTAGGGCCGATACTGCGAGTCTCACGAAGCGAGAAGAGCAGTTGAGGCACATCGCTGGAATTAGGCTGCAATGAGGCACGCCGTGGGACTTAGGCTGCAATGAGCACCGAAGTCGCTCATTGCACTGCCAGCCTTGCGAAGGAGGCACGCAGGACTTGCGAGTCGACAAGTTGAGGCACGCAGGACTTAGGCTGCAAAGAGCACCAAAGGCGCTCATTGCACTGCAAGCCCTGCTAAGAGAGGCGAGCAGTTGAGGCACATCGGACTTAAAAACACTCTACTCTGCATTTCAGGCCCTGCATATTACCAGGCCCTTTGAAACACAGGTCCATTCAATAATTAACTATCTATGTGGTATCTGTTTAAGTCATACATACTTGTGAAAGGAGACCCCAAGCACCTATCTGAAACTAGTATTCCCTACCTATATCCATGCATGAGAACTATGCCATTTGCCTCCAACTTTAGGTTCACCCATACAAGTATATAAATATACAATAATCACAGTACAGGTACATTCGGCAAGGTCACAAGGAGACACATGACTAGACCACAGTTCTTTTCCCATTTATATCACAGACAAGTATCTTGTACATAGTTCAGCCCTGTGACTGTATAGATTCCATATGACTGCTATTATAAGCCAGCTCTGTATGTATTCACACTTGCATACACATAGAAGCCCCATGTATATATATATATATATATATATATATATATATATATATATATATATATATGAATTAGGCGCATAATTTATATATAATTTTTAGACCTCATATATATTATGAATGAGTTTACTAACTTGTGTAATTGTACTTAGTAGCTGGATTTATAGAATTCCTATACATAATAGATAATGTTTATTTATTATTTATTTTTTATTATAATAATAGTTATTATTACTTTTATGTATATAAAGAAAATGTTTTAGTTTTTAAAAAGAGACCAGAAAAGTCTGAGGGCCACCTGCTGCTATCTGGGTAGCATAGAAGAGTCATAAAAGCTGTACTCTGTATTACAATATAGACTTCTGACTCTTTCCTATGTACCCACAGAACTATATTATCACTGAGGAAGCTATGTACACCACAGCGAAACGCATTTGATCATCTATTTATTCGTGCATTTCGGTATATATTATAAATCCGCATTTTTAATCGCTTTGGATTTTATTGCTTCATCATTGTTTTTACATGACCTAAATTCTGACCCAGAGGGCGGAGAATTCTGTAAAAAGAAAAATAAACTGGAATTTTTTAATACGATCGTGTATGTTCTTTGTATAACGTGAACTATATCAATACATTATCTCACACACAAGATTGGAAAGATCATATACCATATGGCATAACTACACTCCATCTAGCCGCACATATTCACCGAACATCTAGATACTGGTCAGGAGTAGTGATGTCGCGAACATCAAATTTTCGGTTCGCGAACAGCGGACGTGAACTTCCATCAAATGTTCGCGAACGGGCGAACCGGGCGAACTGCCATAGACTTCAATGGGCAGGCGAATTTCAAAACCCACAGGGACTCTTTCTGGCCACAATAGTGATGGGAAAGTTGTTTCAAGGGGACTAACACCTGGACTGTGGCATGCCGGAGGGGGATCCATGGCAAAACTCCCACGGAAAATTACATAGTTGATGCAGAGTCTGTTTTTAAGCCATAAAGGGCATAAATCACCTAACATTCCTAAATTGTTTGGAATAAAATGCTTTAAAACATCAGGTATGATGTTGTATCGATCAGGTAGTGTAAGGGTTACAACCGCTTCACAGTAACAGACCAATCTCCCCGTTTAATACACCGCAAACAACCGCAAACAGTCCCTTTGCACAACAGCAAACTCCCCATTTGAACAAGGTTGGATACCAAGCTAGCCATGTCCCGTTCCTTGTCCTCAATGATGTCATTGAAGGTCTCTTCCTCCACCCAGCCACCAAGGCTCCCCGAAAGGTGACAACAAGCCCACTGGGACGCCTGCTGTGTTTGGTCTTCCACCTCCTCAAAGCCACCTTCCTCCTCTGACTCCTCTTCTTCAGACTCCTCTCTCTGCGTTGCCTCTGTCTGCGTTATTATAAGGTGTGTACTGTTAAGTAGTACTATTCCTATCAGTTTAATCCTTGTTACGTCCACTATTAGGGGACGAGTATATGGCATTGATTTTTGGAACAGGGAGATGGAAAAAGATGCTTGGTCGGAACTCCTACTTTGAATTTGGGGCACTGCACGTGCAATGTAATGTGCCACCAGATAGGAGTGGTGTATTAAGTTGTACTATTTATTCCTATCATTTTAATCCCTGTTACGTCCACTATTAGGGACGTGTATATGGCATGAATTTTTGGAAGCGGGAGATGGAAAAGGATGCTTGGTCGGACCTCCTACTTCAAATTTGGGGCACTGTGCGTGCAATCTAAGGTGCCACCAGAAATGAGTGTGCACTGGCAAAAGTTGGCAGAGTAGGCGCTGTAAGCCTCACACACACGCCTGTAGGCAGGCAACTGATATTCAATCGATTACAGTCAAAAAAGTGTTGTTTTATGTCACTGTACACTACGGTTGCACCAGATATGACATATCACTGTGCACTGGCAAAAGTTGGCGGAGTAGATGCAATAGGCTTCACACACACACGCCTTTAGGCCGGCAATTGCTATTTAATCTATTACAGTCAAAAAAATGTTGTTTTATTTCACTGAGCACAATATAAGCTTTTAGGTGTTAGCCTGTCACACACACAAAAAAATTATAAAATAAAATAAATGATGTTCTAGCCCTAAAAAGGGCTTTTTGGGTTGCTGTCCTTGCAGCAGATATCAGATGAGTCCTTCAGGTCTGTAGTGGAAGCTAAATACACAGCCTGGCTATCTATTTCCCTATTAAAACTCCAGCAGCTATCTGTCCTCTCACAACGAATGCAGCTTCAGAATGATTTTAAAATGTATGCTGTCCTTCCGATGGAAGGCCCTGGTGATTGGCTGAAATGTGTCTGCTGATTGTGAGGTGCAGGGTCAAAGTTTCCTCAATGATAAAGAATATGGGGCGAACTCAAAAGCGCATGTGTTCGCCGTCCGATGCGACGGCGAACATGCCAAAATCGCCGCGAATAGTCCGCGGGCGAACTGTCCGCGACATCTCTAGTCAGGAGCATTTGCGCTTCTCCAACCACAATGCTGCAATTTCTGCACACAGGACTTAGGCTGCCAAAGGCGCTCATTGCAGCCGTAGACATGCAGGACTTTGTTTGCGCTCATCCCGAGACACACGTGACTTTGCCATAATAACGAGTTGTATGACTTAGGACCCAAAACACGTATATGGACTGCGGGCTTCGCAAAAATATGCCTTTAACGACCGAACCACCAAACTGGAAAAACATGCAAAAACACACAAATATGCCTCAAATTCACTTACACACTCACACACAGCACAGGGGGAGAGACAGGGAGCTTGTGAGTGAGGTGGCAAGCTAATTGGAGGGTTATTAGTTATTCAGAAACAAGAAAAAAATGGCAGCCAAAAAAACATAAATAATTAAAAAACATGGCAGAAACACGTAAAATTTACACGAATAACGCAAAAAATGCAGGACTTACAAAATACTTGATGATAAATCATGTAACTTGCTCACGAAGCATGTACAACTTAGACAATCACCGCCATTTTACACTCCACAACACAATACATTGCAAATAACAACATTACGACTCCCAGATTTCCCTGCTTACCTTCCATCAGCAGCTGCTCCTCCGCTCCTCTGCGCATCTTCCCGGCATATGCTAATGACGTGACGTCACATGTGCTTCATGTCATTAGCATTGGCCGGGTCCCGTCACAGCCGGAAGACGTGCAGAGGAGTGGAGGAGAAGCTGCTGATTGAAGGTAAGTGAGGCGAAAGGGAGAAGGGATGTAATTAGAGAGGGGTTGTGACGAAGTGCCCTTCGCCACTTTGTCTTGGAGAGGACTGTTTGCCAGCCTCCTGCCCTGCGACTATGGCCCTGGTACATATTGCCCTTCAAACACAGTATTCGACCATACCAGAGTGTATGTCACTCATTCTGGCCCTTTACATACAGGGGGGTCATTCGGTACTTGCCCTGTGTGAACCATGATACCACAGAAAGCTATGCCATGGAGCCCATTCATATAATGAAAGACTATGGGAAAGACTTTAGCTACATGGCAATTGAACTGTGTGAAGATGATCTGAGCGCTATTCGGTAGTTTTGTGCGCTCAGACACCAGCTGTAACAGAACCCATCACTGTTTTACCCCGTTTTATGATTATTTAATCCTTGGTTAAAATATGATCACATTGCTGTACTGTAGATATGTTGTTTTATGTTCTACAGAATATATTGGCTCAGAATATCAAAGCTACTAGGCTAATAGATAATCCTGTTACAGATAAGAAAAGTCGATTGTATAAACTGTTTTCATTCTCAGATAAGAACAAAGAGGGCTGATTTAATCATTGTCTGATTATATCAAGTTGCCTCAGGGAGGGGTGACCACACCTATTGTCCTATATGTGTATTGTGTGGGGGATATGTGACATGTCTGTGTGTTATGTGAAAAACATACTTTTACTAACTTTTGAACCCCTGGTCTGACTCATGCCATTTTTTTTAATATGTTGTTCCCCTGGGAGAGAGCTATTGAACGGTGCTGGACTTAAAGGTGTACCCCCTGTTTTTGGGGTACATCTAGAATGTGGTTAAAATTGTGTCTGTTTTAATTGTGTTACCTGTTATCTGAGGGGAGGAGACGTGGGGGTTGAACCATGTATATAATTGGCTGTGATAATTATGTGGGTGTAGCCCTTCAGAGGGCACCATTGCATAAAAGGAGATTCCCTGTCATTAAAGTTATAGTTCTACTTGACCCTTCAAAATGTAGTCTCATCTCGTTCTTAGAGGGGATCGCTATATCATACTGGGGATTGCTATGCTTTTGCATACTCCCTTGAGCTGTAAATACTGAACACTTGTTCCTGATGTGTCCTCCTTGGAGGAGAGGTCTTCCCCACACGGTCCTGGATGCTGGAGATTCATACAGGGTGGAAGGAAGACGGCGCGGCTCCAGCTAAACTACGGCGGTTGTGGAGTCTGTGGTGGTTGTGGTGTCCGGTGCGGTGCTTGTAGGCCTCGGCGCAAACTAGGACGCGTCTATCAACGGAGGTACCTGGTCGGGGTGCCAGTAGATCCGTTACAGGGGTAAAGTGAGGAGGGGGGTTGAGGAGGGAGGATGAGGAGGGGGGGTGAGTTTGAGGAGGGAGGTTGAGGTTGAGGAGGGAGGATGAGGAGGGGGGGGTGAGTTTGAGGAGGGAGGTTGAGGAAGGGGGTTGAGGTTGAGGAGGGGGGTTGAGGATGAGAAAAGGGGTTGAGGAGGAAGGATGAGGAGGGGGTGGACAAGGGGGATGAGATTGAGGAGGGGGGTTGAAGATTCAGAGGGGGGTTAAGGATGAGGAGGGGGGTTGAGGATGAGGAGAGGGGTTAAGGAGTGGAGTTGAGGAGGGAGGATGAGGAGGGAGGATGAGGATGAGAAGGGAGGATGAGAAGGGCTGTTGAGGAGGGGGGTTTAGGACGGAGGATGAGGAGGATGAGGAGGGCTGTTGAGGAGGGGGGTTGAGGATGAGAAGGGAGAATGAGGAGGGCTGTTGAGGAGGGGGGTTTAGGACGGAGGATGAGGAGAATGATAAGGGAGGGGGAAGGAAAAAGGGGGAAGAGACACAGGGGAGGGAGTTGGGGGAAGAGAAAAAGGGGAGGGAGGGAGGGGAGAGAGACACAGGGAAGGGAGAGGAGAGAAAGAGATACATGGGAGGGAGAGGAGGGGAATAGACACAGGGGAGGGAGAGGGGGGAGACACAGGGGAAAGAGAGTACACAAGAAAGGGGCACAGAGGGCACACAAGAGGGACACACAGAGGGCACAAGAGGGACACAGGGGACAGCACATTTCCCACCCTTGGCTTATACTCGGGTCACTACGTTTTCCCAGTATTTTGTGGTAAAATAGGTGCCTGGGCTTATACTCGGGTCGGCTTATACTCGAGTATGTACGGTAATTAATTAACTAATTAATTAAGAATTAAAAATAAAAGGGAGAAATGCAATTGTGCTTATAAAACACTGCCCTTATTGATGAATACTTACAATCTTAGATCTTTACTTTTTGCATGAATGACAATTAAAGAGAATAGATTTATAGATTAATCAATTAATTAAAGCAATTAATAAAAACATTTTAAAAAATGAATACAATTTTTAACAGGACTGCATTTAAGGACACACAATAGTTAAAATATAATTTGCTATAGCCAGATTTTATTAATTAATTCTTGCATTAACACAAAATATGCTGCTCAAATATAAGTTGCATATTTTACAATGCTATCATTTATTATTGGATGCTTAGCTATTTACAGTTACCAGTAAGAACAATAAAATAGAATTACATAAAAACGAAGAATTGAATATTAATTGCACAGCCGATTAATGAAGAATTAATTGAGAATTCTCATGTCATTTTACAGTTTGCTGATCTGTGTGAAAACTGGACCTGCATGAACACAGACTGTGAGCTCTGCAGCATTTCATTTGCAATTAATTCTACATTACAGGTATATCAAACTTAATTTTTAATGCTGCCCTTATTTATGAAAACAAGATTTGCTCTTTATGGTTTGCATTGAGGACAATATGTACAATAAAAATTCATAATATGTCTTACAGATTGAAAGAAATAAAAGCAAAAAGGCCCAGAGCATAACAAAGTGGAAAAGAACTTCATCCATTACCAGTAACAAAAAAATAGCAATGTCATTGTTTCATATATAAGAAAACACTCAAACAGAAACTAAAACATCTCAATTTATAATTACAATGGTGAATAGTAGCAAAAGAAAAGAGGAAAGTACACCTTTAATTCCAATGATATTGGTTACCCTTATATAGGGATCCTACATATAAGATAGAAAAATCTCTAAATCGAATAGCTTTTGTTAAAATATAATTTTATTAAAGTACACAATATACACAAGACAATAAAATATCTAAAAACACGGTAATCCGGCCAGCTGCAAAATTAGGTAAGATCTATGCACAACCAATGTATTCCGGTAATTTATTAAATCGCTCTAACTGTATATCAGAAGAGTGAACCCATTGTTATCATGAATATAATAAAGAGCAAATGAATATGGATTGAGTCAACAATGGGCTAATCAATACCAGTCTATATTATACAATAGAGATGTGTATTCAATATCCGGGTTGCATACATATAAATAACTTGCCACCTTCATGGATTGAATCAATGGGCTAATCAATACCAGTCTATATTATACAATAGTGATGTGTATTCAATATTAAGGTTGCATACATATGAATAACTAAGCAGTCATAGTTTGCTCAGCAAGTGCCACCTTCATTCTGTAGTGGGGAGTGTATAGGCAGGTAGGGGAGACTAGAATCTTACATCTGTGGCCCTTTCTGTGAGTACACCAGCAGATTAAATATAAGGAGGCCTGCTGGTTACCTCCCTCACTACCTATACAAACTAGGTCTATACCATCTATTCTGGGACTATGCCCACCACCTGCCCACTTACCCACTCCAGATGACCTCTGTGGATAGTAGGTACAGCTCAAAACAGCAGCTGAACCAAGATTCCACACAAACGGAAATCCAAAAGCATGGACTCAAAACCGTAGGTAGATGACCGGAACCGGAAGTGATCCGACGCGCACGTATCGCGCCAGCTTCAACAGGGATCGTGATGATGAAGGCTACGCTCCATTATTTAAAGGTAACCGATTGTGGTTATTCAGATCAGATGTGTGGCTCTATCTTCAATTAGCCCAGGATCAAGGAGAAAGTCACCGAAGCTACTGTTTTAAAGTACAAAGACAAATTTATCACCACACTTCCCATTTACACCCAAAAGCAGGAGAGCAAAGGAAATTTGCACAGTTATATGTCCTAGATAACATGGAAGCTACTAACCCACATACTCAAGCTTACAAAAAATTAGTAGAGGTTGAAAACGGACAGCAGCCACATGCTCATATAAATCAATTGCCAATGCCACAAGTAAATATGGTTCTGAAAAGAGATCGCCATTCTGATCAAAGACGTTATAATTTACCAACAGCAAATGAGGTTGCCATGGTCTTTAAAAATGATGATGGTGAACAACCATTTGAGCTGGATATTAGAATATATCCCCAAAATGAAGAGCAACCTTTTATAAATATAAATATATTAAGTAGTAATTTGGATCCAATGACGTATCCCATTTTCTTCACAAATAGTGAGCCAGGATGGCAACCAAAATTAAATTACAATTGCAAAGTTATCCCAATAGTAAAGTTTTTGTCAGAAACAATATTTATATGCTGGAATATAAAGTGGCACAAACTGCTATTCATGATGATTTTAATCCTATTTTATGTGGGGGGAAACTCCCATAAAAATGGATAATTGATTCATATCTACAAGTTGAAGCAAATAATCGAAATGTTATCAAATTACAACAGAAGCTACGATACAATACAATATTGAGGATTTATGGATTACGTCGCTGAATTGGCTATAAACAGATACATTACAGCTCGAAGAGCAATCATTTTGCCATCCTCTTTCCAAGGATCTCCTTCCAATATGCAAGAAAGATACAATGATGCCATGGCTATTGTGACTACATTTTTAAAACCAGATTTATTTGTTACATTCACATGCAATCCACAATGGCCAGAGATACAGGTAAACTTGAAAGAGGGTCAAAATACTTCCAATAGACCAGATTTAGTGGCTTGAGTATTCAAAATAAAACTAAATTAATTATTAGATGACATAACTATCACACAGTTATTTGGGAAATGTATGGCTTTTGTTTACACCACTGAATTTAAAAAAAGAGGCCTTCCACATGCACTCATACTTTTAATCCTCCAAGAAAAACATACATTGAATACAGCAGAGATAGTGGATTCAGTAATTAGTGCTGAACTTCCACATCCAGAAAAAACATTCAAAACTGCATGAAATTGTAACACATAGAATGATTCACGGTCCAAGTAGAGATATAGATCCACAATCTCCATGTATGGAAAATAAAAAATGCACCAAAGAGTTCCCAAATGATTTTCAATTGCAAACGTATGCTAATTGTGAGGGATACCTTTTATATAAAAGAAGAGAAGGATAAAATGCTATTATTTGGAGCAAACATGTAGATAATTGATATGTAGTTCCATACAATCTACTGTGACAGGCTGGCTGCCACTTCCAGGGTCAATGCCCTGTTGACCGTCTCTGTAATGAAGTATCTCAGAAGGCGTTGTAGCTTTAAGGAGCTTTACTGGAAACTTTTTTTCAGCAGGTACAAACAAAAAGAATACAAAACAAAGCCTAGCTTTCCTTGAAGCACTAACTAAACAGAAATAGCAGTTTTCCTCACTAGCATCAACTAATGCAAAAATAAAGCGTTCATGTATACAGGCCTGTAAGTTTTCTGCTGCAAAAGTCTGTGGGTTTGCTTCAGCATGCAGCGCTGTCTCTCCTGGCTTTCAGTCCAGACTGAACCCACCCTGCTGAGTAGTCCTTTTAAAGGCAAAATGCAGCTGGGCTTGATTATTCTGTTGCAGGAGGCTTAACTCTTTCACTCCCATGGGGAAAAAGGGCTCTGGTAAGTCTGCTACTTACATACACCCCTTGTATGATTCTATTACACTACATTTGCTGATGAAGTACCACGCACACATAAATGTGGAAGTTTGCACTTCTATCAAATCCATAAAATATGTGTATAAATACATATACAAATGATATGATGCAGCAAGTGTTGTTGTGCAAAGTGCACAAAATGAAAAAGAAAATCCTATCTTACATCATGAACGTTCATGTTATTTAGATGCTCGCTATGTAAGTGCCCCAGAAGCAATGTGGCGTCTACTCAAATTTGATATGCATGATCGCTCACATGCTGTGTATCGATTAGTTGTACATTTGCCACAGAGTCAATTTGTTTGCTTTACTGCTGGGAATGAAAGAAATGCTCTAGCCCAAAATGAATACAAAGCAACAACACTAACTGCATAGTTTCACTTAAATAGCATGGACACTGAGGCAAGACAATTTTATATATATATATATATATATATATATATATATATATATATATATTTTATACATTGAGATTCCATATCACTATGTTTTCATAAATGGCCAATGGCGAGAAAGAAAAAATAATAATTATACAGTTAGTCCAAGAGACATTGAACGTTTCCGTTTAAGGTTACTTCTTTTAAATGTTCCTGGTGCACAAAGTTATGAACATTTATGCACAGTGAATGACATAATTTATGAGACATTTTAATTAGCAGCGAGACATAGAAACTTCCTTGCAGATGACACAAAATGTGAGAGATGCCTCCAAGAAGCAGCTCTATGTGAAATGCCAAAGCAGATGAGCGAACAGTTTACATTAATTTGCATATTTTGTAATGTTCTGAATGCATTAGTATTGTGGGAGACATTTAAATGAAATATGTGTGAATACTTTTTGAAATGTTACAATGAGACCATTGCAAAATTAAAAACATTAATGGAAATCCAAGAAGTCTTTCTTGGACATGGATTGAATTGTGCTAATTTTAATCTGCCTGATCCAGGACTAATAGACAAAATACACTTTGAAGACTATAATACTAGCATTGAAAAACAAAAAACTGAAGAAAGAATAGCAACTTTAAATACATTGCAATTGAAAGCATTTAACGTTATCAAAAATGCTATAGATGAAAATATGCTCAGAGAGTGTTATTTTTACCTAGATGCCCGGGCAGATCTGGCAAAACTTATCTTTATAATTTATTGATGAGTTTCGTTCAATCTCAAGGAGAAATATAAATGCCCCTTGCAACAACTGTAATTGCGGCACCATTGTTAGACGGTGGTAGAACTGTACACAGTGGATTTAAACTCCCATTTAAGAAACATCAGTGTCCGATATCAGATTACATCATTACAAGCTAAAAAACTAATAAAAAATAAATTAATTATAATAGATGATCATTTATTGAAAGAAGTCATGGCTACAGAATTGCCTTTTGGGGGAAAGGTGTTGCTAGGTGGAGACTTTAGGCAAACATTACCTGTTGTCCCACATGGAAATAGGATGGAAACAATAGAAAAATGTATAAAGACAAGTAAACTCTGGAAAATATTGACACACCTTAAATTAGAATAAAATATATGATCTGAAGGCCAGAATTAATTTAATGATTGGCTAATTCAAATTGGAGAAGGAAAACATCCAAAAATAAATAATCTACGTGTACCTGATGATAGCTTTGAAGTTCCAACAGAAATTATTTGCAAAGATTCACTAATATCTGCAATCTACATCAATACTATCAATAATGAGGATTACTCAGACATTGCAAAAAAAGTAATATTAACATCCAAAAACAAAGATGCCTTGATGCTAAATAACAGCATTTTAAAATTAAAGAATGCACCGCAAAAAAAATAATTGCAGTGCAGATTCGGTTCTGGCTGATGACAAAGATAGTGAATCAAACTTTTCAACTGAAATGATCATTTCATTAACTCCCTCTGGAATGCCACCACATGTTTTGCAACTAAAAAAAAGAGCAATTGTCATGCTACTGAGAAATATGAACCCAAAAGAGGGCTTTGTAATGGAGCAAGGTTGATTGTACAGGATTTAAGAGACCATTTCATACATGCAGATGATGAATGGTACACATAAGGGTGAACAAGTTTTCATGCCAAGAATCAATTTGACACCAAGTGAAACTACCTTGCGTTTTGTCCTTCAAAAGAGACAATTTCCCATTATCATGGCATTTGCTATGACTATAAATAAATCCCAAGGACAAATGTTTTAGTCTGTGGGTCTTTTTTTAGAGGAACCAGTATTTGCACATGGACAACTGTATGTGGCATTTTCCAGATGCAAAAATAAACAAGACATTAAAGTTTTCATTAAAAAAATGAAAGTCAAGGAAAATTATTACATGATCGTCGAGTATTTACAAAAAATATTGTCTATTTTGAGGTGTTGTAAATTATAAAAAAAAAATAACTGCACACAAAACAGAAAAAAATATTACTAAGACAAAATTGTGGTTTGATCCCAAAGACAAACTTTTACGTCTGCTGGCTCTTTTTAGAGGAACTACTATTTTAAGAAAAAAACTCCATGGACAGAACAGTGATTACATCCCAAAGACAAAACATATCATCGGTTAGGCTCTTTTTAGAGGTACCACTAATAAAACACACACACAAAAAAAAAAGCCTGACAAACCCCTCCACAAAACTTTGACTCTGCACTATGGTTAATAACAATATCATTGAATATAGTTAGCACTTTCAGTGTTTTTATTTATTCTATGTAGTTACAATTTTGTAGTGATTCTAATTAATGGTTTTGATTGTATGTATTTGTTGATTTTGCACTGTTACTGCATAATTTGAGAGAGAATATTGATCCAGGGAGTAATCTGATCACCAGTATCTGGTTCAGGAAGGAATTATTTCACTTGGGGTTTTACTGGTTGCCTTCCTCGGGATTCAATATTGAATATAACACAATAAAAATAAAAAAAAGTTTACACATTGTTATAAGATTCAGGTATATGTTACAATAAAAAATGTTAAACATTTAAAAAAGTGTGCTTTATGGCTTGGTGACAGATATAAGTTGCATGTTAGAACAATAAAAACATTGACTAAGAAATCAATTAATTGTTGGACTTTTTTATACATATGGAATATGATTTGGAATATAGCAGGTAATAACAATAAAAACATTAAATATAGGGGCATTTACAAAAAAAAAAAAAAACATATTTTACATATTGTCAGGGGTGAAGACACTTGCATTAGGTGGGAAAAACCATTGCCAACCTAAAGAATTTATTGCAAGTCGTGAGTTGATTTATATTTCTAACTACTTATTTCACACTTTTTCTTTCAAAACACATATTAACTGATAACACATAATATACCGACAAATAGTATAATAACACACAGATACACATAAAGACAGGCCACAACATCCACACCAACCCTCTCCCCATACCCTAACATATAATAAATACACATATAACATACTTTTTTTTTACATCACAAGTATATACAGCACATACATATTTATTAAAATGTTTCATTATATTAGTTTTAGGATGATGATGGAGGGTGGAGAAAGGAGGGGAGAGGAGAGGAGAAGTGGGAAGGAGAAGAGAGAGAGAGGGAGGAGGAGGAGTGAAATGTTGGGAGGAATAAAGATGTGGAGGGAGAGCGGGATAGTGGTGTGCAGGGGAGAGAATCAACCATAGTTATAGGCACATCTAGATCAGTGTCAGAGGGGGAGGGGCCAGAACCTAGGGGGGGTAGTGGTTGAAGATGATCAGGCCGAAGAGTAGAGAGGACAGGATCCCGATCCACAGTTGAAAGGGCAAGAGGCTTTAGCCAAGCAGAGGGCCCCCAACAAAAAGCACGAGAAGCTGGTGGCCCTCCTCAGTGTCATACATGCCCATGTTATTATCCTATCAAGGGGAAGGGAGGTTAGGCCTGGGCCCAGGGCCCAGGCTTGGAAGGAGGTAGCAGTCACAGTCATGGCAGTTGGCATGGCTGAAAGGGATGTGAGGTGCGTCAAGCATCGCTTTGACAACAGATGGGCAAAGGGGAGGAGGAGAGGGCAGCTACAAGTGGTGGCTCCAGAGTTACTGTGAAGTATACAGAGTGGGAGATGAAGCTCAAGGACATGCTGAGCCAGGTGCCTATAAATGGAGCTCCAGGCCTGGTGTCCTGACAGGGCCCAGCCTCACTATCAGGTGAATATCCTATACCCCAACATTTGCCCATGTTCACCACATATAAACCACACACACATAGTTAACACCCAATTCATGTCAATGATAGCCACTGTTGAGAGTGTTATCCCAGCTCCCAGAATTCAGATAGCGGTAGATGGATTATTCATCCACTGTCACATCCATGAAGCTGACAAATCACATCCATCACTGTGCACAACACCAGTAACCATCCAAAACAGGGTCCATATATTGGTTTGCACACTGCAGCATATGCAGATATAGACTATGTAGAGATGGATGTTCATTGTAGTGTACTAGCCTATCAGGGTACACATCTCTGATGCATCTCAATAACTATTGCTGAATTATGGTCACTGGTTGGTTAGCATGCAACACTGACCAGCGCTGTCTGCACAGTATGAATATGCATATACAGGCAGAAGTAGAAATCCAAGGATTGTTATGAACCAATAACAAGCCAATAACAATAACAAGCCATGCTCAAGGACTTGATCACATCTAGCAAATGAAAGCACCACACAGTGTAAATTAGTGAACCATCCAGGTCCAATACATCTAGATGTTCGATAGTTAGAGACACACAGAAATCAATGGATCAATCAATGTTATTAACTCATATACCTTTCTCCTCTCATTTGCAGTTGGCAGGAAGTCTGATGGTGAGCCAGATGTGGGTGTGCCAGCTCCATAAGAGCTGGATGTCATGAACTGAGCCCCCACCTATGAGGAGCTAGCTCATAAGGAGGCTGGAAGAGAAGCAGAGGGCCTGGGATATGGGGAGAGGGAGGACTCCGGATTCATGTGGTCATGGCATTTGACCCCACAGGTCCCCTTTCCCCCAAAATAATTTCACCACCTGGGCCCTCTTACTGGACGGACAGCTGATAATTACCCCCACCATCTCCTTCTCCCACCACAGCACAACCTGGCTCCCACCACCAGGCTCACAACCCACTCCATGGGTTCCAGCAGGGCCCCAGACCCTACTTGCTGGGCTACTACGGAACTGCATTCAGCTGTCCACCATCTCAGGCCAACAAGGAGGAGATGCTGGACCTGCTTAATCAGCAGGTGGAGGCTACGCGGGCCCTCTAGGCCTGTGTCTCCTCCAATCAGGCCTCCCAGGACAGCTGCAACCAGAGGCTCTACAGGCAAATGAGGAGATATCACGTGATGCTGGAATCCTATCTGGCAAGGCTGCTACAATCATCGGACTTTCAGAGTGTGCTCATCCAGATGATCATTGACTTTATGCAGCACGCTCTGGTGCCAAGTACCGCCTCCTCCATCCTGGAGGCATCCCCTGCACACCCGCAGCCTTCCCACTCCTTGCCTCCCTCACTGCCTCCACCCCCTCAGGTGCTGCTGCGTCCTAAGGGGATACCCCCTCCTACAAGACCCCCTCTCCTGTCGATATTATTACACTTACGTGTGGCCAAGTGTTATATATATATATATATATATATATATATATATACAAGGCACAGTGACACGTGAGTGTAATAATAGCATTGAAAATGCGCAATAGATGGGTGAAACGCATCTGGTTGATATAGAACGGCACTACAGTGTCATTTTTATTTTGGTGTTCTATATTCTATGTTATGTTTTAAACAGCTAGCTGTTTTATTTTTACTTATTTTTGTATTTTTTTTATATTTTGTTTTATATGTGTGATAGATGTTGACTAATATGTACATAGGCTTACGTAGGCTTAGGACCCCTAAGTTGGCTAAACTAGAGATAGGAGTTTTATAAGACTCATAAGGTGGACCATTATTCTCTAGTAGAGCTGGTTGAAAAACAAGGTGTAGAGTACTACAAGATTTTTGTTTCTACTGCAATTGGATTATATATTTTACTTATCCATAACGAGGATCTATGTGTGATCTACGTGGGTCACGATTTTGGTTTATATCTATATGCATGTGGAATACCTTTTATATAGAGGTTGTCAAATGTGAGTATCCATTTATTATACTGTTGCATGCATTATATTAAATTCACATTGAATTGCACTAGGAAGTGGTGTGAGCTCTCTCCTTTCTTCTTTTTATATTATTTAGCTTGTTTTCTCTGTGGTGACCAGAGTTATTGAGAGGAGCTGCCCCTCTACCGAAAAGAGCTGATATTCCGAAGTGCAATTATATAGTATTGGAGTAATACTGTGAGAGAAGCCAGAATTTGATAATCCAATCAAAATATTCATATCACTGTGGACACACTTAAGTATTGTTTCTTCCCCTTTTTCTTGGAGAAGTCTATATGGACATTCCATTATTGGACTGAGAATAATATTCTTGTTTAGTATTTGGACTAAGTTGCGTTGGGTTATCAAACCTTTTCAATTTCTTACATCTTTTGTATGTTTATTATATTAATATGACGTCAATTTCATTACATCTTGATCTAATAGATATTTTATTTAGTCTTAAGATGTATAACCCCCTAGTATAAGGAGGCACTAGAGTAGGACCTGAGTTTTTCTGTAGTATAACATCTTTTGGTCCAATTTTGTTTCATTAGTACTTTAAATCATAGCCAGCATTTATCCAAACATAAGTGAAGTATGACATCCTCTCTGGAATCTGAATATGAGAACACATACTCTTGTCTTCATTTCAAATAATATGTGATAACACCTGTATCCCAGATCAATTTGATACCAATGTGGCTAAACAATATCATATAGAGACGGTTATAGTACTCTTGGACCACTGACTGTGGTCACATCTAAGCATTCCTTGTGAGATGACACATCATTATTAATTTTCATGACTATTGGTTTACCATGACAATTACCTAATGGTTAGTAATGCTTGTAGATGAGTATAAGGTAAGTTGGTATATTGTTACAGTTAAAGTATTTGGCACTGTACTGTACATGCCTTCTTTTTATTCTCCTCTGCCTTTTTTAGATATGGACCACCTTTTTTTCCTTTTTCTACATTTTGAAACACACTGTATGTGTATAACTGACTTGGATTACATAGTCCAGGTGTTTATGCATCTGTTCAATTGAGCAGATAAAGACTGTATGTAAGTGCTATGCACATTACTGGCTACTTCTATTGAAAGGAACGATGTATGATGAGATTTGTATTCATTAGATCCAGGTTGCAGTGGTGTAGTGACCACATGTGACCCTAGTAGATGGTATGCATCATAATTATTATACAGTATTACATTTAACCCTTTAGGTGTCCCCTTTTTGCAAAACAGTCTCTTGCCCTTCCTGGATATAATAAAGTTGGGTTATACCGTTATCACTTTTGCTGTGTGCTTTCAATGTTTACAGTTTTGTCAACATACATCATTTTCCTGTATACCCAAGTGGGGCACCTGTCTATTTTTTGATGTCAGGCCTGTAATCTACCCCTGTGGTGCAGCAAGTGAATCATTAGTGCAAGTTATCTTATAATATATGTCACAATACACCCAAAACTCTAATACATAAGGGAACATATGGCTGAGCATAGTCCATCCCTTCACATACTGTTGCACATAACACCGTACATTTGCTTGCAGTGTGCCACCCTTATCAAATAGTTATACATATTTTCAAATACATTTTTGTATTTGTACATATTTGTTTATTGGATAATTAATTTTGATGAACTTTCCTACTTTTGTATTGCTTTAAAGTTGTTTATTGTCTTTTTAATGGCTGCTAGGGCACTCTTACGTCTTGAAGAAATCCTTTGCAAGTCCTGTTTGGAACCTGTAATATTTTTTAAACAATTTTGCTACATTTGCGATTTACGGCTTAGAAGGCAATTGAAGGCTTTGTTCAATTGTTGTAATTAAATATGGATTTTGCGTCTTTAGCACTGGTAACATTTGCAGGCTTAAAACATCAAAAGAGGAGATAGAACAAAGTTACATTTTTGACAACCACTGTGATTTTGAGCCTGTGACTTGCAAATCGAATGGAAGTAGAACAATGTAGCCAATTAAATATCAGTAACATTTACAAGCTTATGTAATTACAATTTGGACAATTAAATTCGGGCCATTGTGCTGAGGCAGCTATATCGTTATGGCTTGACTTTGTCCCACACAAGCTTGTAACAATCGCTTTGCCAAAAAGAAATATGATGACAAAACACAATAAAGCAGATCATGACTACTTTGTAGGGAGGAAAATACAATCATGTAAGACTGTAATGTTCAGATTTTATTCTTTTTAAAAATATGTATTAACATATTCAGCATGAAATCATATATGTTTAAAACAAAAATTGAGAAACATTAACTAAGATATGTATTCATTTGTTAGTTTTCCTTTTAAAAAACATATTCAAGACTTTTTGACATAAGTACTAAAACTTATATCAGTGATAGATGAACTAGGCATGTCATTTGGTTTCTAAAAAGACAGAATATTCTGAACAATTAATTTGATAATTATTGATATGTTTAATAGACAAATATGTTCTTAACTTAACTTGGTCTAAATGTTTATGTGTAATGTATTACTAGTCTATACATACATTATTTCTATAAATCTGTTACTTTAAATTCAGTGATGTCACATCATGCAATGTAACTTCAGATATTTCATCTGCTCATGTATTTTCAACTAACAGTAAACTAGGTGAGTACTCTGCTGCACAATTCCATTGATTACAGACAGATATTAGGCACATACATTTCTAAAGAGCCACTGTAGTATTAAAACTGCTTCCACCATCATTTAAAGCAATCAAAATACAGAGTACAAGTTGAAAATATTTCCATTTTTCCATACTGTTTTTAAATGCTGTAGTGTTAACTTTTAGAGCACTCAAACTTGTTTAAATTGAGTCAGTAGGATTTGTTTGCACCACAGGATTTAAAGTGCTTAATAAGAAAGAAATCTAAGATCCTGGAGAGACAATAATCTACAAGTTCCCTCTAAATGTTTATTGCTGTGTTCACTGCAATACTAAATATACACTTTCTTCTAGTTTACATTAGGATTTGAAAGTAACTCTGAGGGAAAAGAATATTATTGTGGTGCAGTAAGGAAAATTATTGCTTGTAATTTTTGGTCTTTCCAGAATGAAGGGAGCTCAGCACAGCCATTAGAACAGTTTGATAATTAAATATTTCACTTGTTTTTCAGTGCTCTATTTGATGATGCAGAACAGTCTTGAACAATTCCATGTCCCTTTTGGCAACAATAGTGTTAATTAATAAATATTTCACCTAATTTCTAGCACAAACAGTGGTTATAAAAAGTCTACATGCCCCTGTTAAAATGTCAGGTTTCTGTGCTGTAAAAAAATAAGACAAAGATAAATTATTTCAGAACTTTTTCCACCTTTAATGTGACCTTTAAACTGTACAACTCAATTGAAAAAAAAACTGAAATCTTTTAGGTGGAGGGAAGAAAAATGAAAAATAAAAATAATGTGGTTGCATAAGTCTGCACACCCTCTTATAACTGGGGATGTTCAGAATTAAGTAATCACATTCCAAATTGTGTTAAATAGGAATCAGCATACACCTGACATCATTTAAAGTGCCTCTGATTAACCCCAAAGAAAGTCAAAAAGCCATGGTCCACAGAGAGCTTCCAAAGCATCAGAGGGATCTCATTGTTAAAAGGTATCAGTCAGAAGAAGGGTACAAAAGAATTTCCAAGGCATTAGCTATACCATGGAACAGAGTGAAGACAGTCATTATCAAGTGGAGAAAATATAGCACAACAGTGACATTACCAAGAACTGGAACTCACTCCAGAATGGATCGAGAAGAAAACTGGTCTGGGAGGGTACCAAGAGGCCTACAGCAACATTAAAGGAGCTGCAGGAATATCTGGCAAGTACTAAAATTAATTATCCAATAAGCACATATGTACAAATACAAAAATGTATTTGAAAATATGTATAACTATTTGATAAGGGTGGCACACTGCAAGCAAATGTACGGTGTTATGTGCAACAGTATGTGAAGGGATGGACTATGCTCAGCCATATGTTCCCTTATGTATTAGAGTTTTGGGTGTATTGTGGCATATATTATAAGATAACTTGCACTAATGTGTGGTACATGTGACAACAATCTCCTGTATTCTTTATATGTCTGGTCTATGGGGTAGAGTGGCAAGATGAAAGCCTTTTCTTACGAAGAAAAACATCCAAGCCAGGCTACATTTTGCACAAACATCTGAAGTCTCCCAAAAGCATGTGGAAAAAGGTGTTATGGTCTGATGAAATTAAGGTTGAACTTTTTGGCCATAATTCCAAAAGATATGTTTGGCGCAAAAACAACACTGCACATAACCAAAAGAACACCATACCCACAGTGAAGCATGGTGGTGGCAGCATCATGCTTTGGGGCTGTTTTTCTTCAGCTGGAACTTGGGCCTTAGTTACGATAGAGGGAATTATGAACAGTTCCAAATACCAGTCAATATTGGCACAAAACCTTCAGGCTTCTGCTAGAAAGCTGAACATGAAGAGGAACTTCATCTTTCAGCATGACAACGACCCAAAGCATACATCCAAATCAACAAAGGAATGGCTTCACCAGAAGAAGATTACAGTTTTGGAATGGCCCAGCCAGAGCCCAAACCTGAATCTGATTGAAAATATGTGGGGTGATCTAAAGAGGGCTGTGCACAGGAGATGCCCTCGCAATCTGACAGATTTAGAGTGTTTTTGCAAAGAAGAGTGGGCAAATCTTGCCAAGTCAAAATGTGCCATGCTGATAGACTCATACCCAAAAAGACTGAGTGCTGTAATAAAATCAAAAGGTGCTTCAACAAAGTATTAGTTTAGGGGTGTGCATACTTATGCAACCATATTATTTTATTTTTATATTTTTTCTTCCCTCTACCTAAAAGATTTTAGTTTCTTTTTTAATCGAGTTGTACAGTTTATAGGTCACATTAAAGGTGGAAAATTTTCTGAAATGATTTATCTTTGTCTCATTTTTTACAGCACCGATACCTGACATTTTAACAGGGGTGTGTAGACTTTTTATATCCACTGTATATACTTTTGGCACATGGCATGTCTGTCTGATACTTTTATCCTGCTTTACTTTATTATCGCTGTTGCCTGTGATGTGCTCTTCTTAACTAGTATTCCATGTAAGGACTCCCATAAGGCTGAAGCACAGCTACAGGACCCCCATGGTCATAGCTTAGTATACTATGGAGGATGTAGGAATCCTCATGGTATAGTGAATAATATTAGCTACCACAGGGTTCTGTAGGGGCCCCTATAGTAATACTTTAGATTAACATGGCTTTTAGGGACCTTCATGGAATTAGGTTAATACTTGGTGCCATGGGGGTCCATAAGAACCCATTGTTATATTTTAGTGTATAGCTATGTGACCCTCTATGGACCCCCATTGCACTTAAAATTAACCACCTTACCACTGGGTCTTCAACAGACTGCATTGGAAATAAAATTAACCCCAATTGTCTGTGAATATACTGACACATACTGAATCTTCAATAAACATGAATGTGCCTGCTGCCCCAGGGCTGAAGAGAAAGGATAAGGGCTTTGAGGATCTTCACTGGTGGACATTTGTGGGTGAGTAATATATATTTATGGCACTGGGGTTAATGCTGGATGCCACAGGGTCCATGAGGATTAATGATAGGTACTTCCATAGTTATACTTTAGGTGAAGGATCCCAGGGTCATAGGGTCTAGCAGGTGGAAGTGGCTCATATCAAGTAGGCATAGGTAATTCCAGGGCTTATATTAGCTCTTGGGAAAGGGGAATTACTGGGCATCCCCGTGCTCATAGTAGGTAGTGGGTATTAAGTGGGAGGGGGATCCAGGGGATACCCTGGTTCAAGGGAGTAGTGGTATTAACCCCATATTTGTGCCAGAAATCAAGTCTCAAATCTGACACAATTAATGTGTTAGCTAGTTGACAGCATCAGATTTGACACATCTAGGCTTCTTTTTTTATGCCTTTACATTGCATTTACTTATAAGATTTTTTAAAATATTTGAGCCATGCAGAAGGACTTCTGAGTTAACCTCAGTGAGGTTAGATATCATTAAGGGATGCATGTGATGGGGTTTTGTGAAATATTTATGGGACTTGCACCTTGGGCTTGGGATAATATATATATTTGGGTCACATGGATGTTTTTTCTCAGAGATGAGAATTAGGTGTGTGAAATAATAGCTTTGTGGACAGTTAGGGTTAACTTCAGTAGGATTGTTAACTATGGGACACTTAGGGCCTCATTAAATTAGAGTTGCTTTTGAATACGTAGCTCGCAAATGTGCTCTTAGTGCGATTTGCGTACTATGAATCGTCTTTACGTTCATTGTGTCGGACTTTGCATGATGAGACTGAGAATAGGCTACATGGAGAGCTACGTTGAACCTTGTGCACAGAAATCATTTGATCTTTCATCCTTGTAACCGCTACTTGTTCGATTCAGCTTTCAAAGTGCAATGTGCTCACTCGCGAGCAAGCACGTAACATGCAAATGGCCAACGTATGCTCGATAGCATATGCAAAGGGGGTTACGTATAATATGTAGCGCTTGTACTGTAAATAACATCACTCTTCTGTACTTTTATTAACAGGGTAAGTGATGTTAGGTCTTAGAATTAATAGCACAACATTCTCAATCCCACAAATCTTCCCCCGAAAAATATGTTATTTCATGGATATTTCATGTGTCATATCAACCCCTGCAATCAATGCGTTACGACTTAAACTGCAACTCGCATGTAATAGAATATCATATTTACTGCTATAAAAATATTGCATTATTTCTGTCCTTTGGGACCGATCGCAAACTGGATTTGAGGCACGTAGGACTTCAAAATATACACTCCCCTTTTCCAGTGACGTAATGATTACTATCTCTTTTTCCATTGGCTCAATCTGAACCCGTAACTACGAAATTGATTAATTGTTTGAGTGCGAACCCGCAAGTCCGATGGCTGCGAAGTGGTTTACGAAATAGCTTCTCTCGCTCATAGCTTGCAGCCCCTTCTAATTTGATAGCATCGTAACTTTGACAAATTTGAATCACGCAGCCCTTAACTTCAAACTTTGTATTTACAAGGCGGGAATTTAATAGGGCTAATAGAATGTTGGCCTATGTTTTCCTGGACATGGGAGTTGCTGTCTGTGATATTGTGCTAGTTTATCGATTTAAATGACCACTGAAGTCTGAACATTATTAGATTAATAATTATTCCACTGTACAACATATTTTATTGTTATAATATATTATTAAATTAAAAGGATATCACTACTTACCAATGACTTTATTTTAAAATGTATATTTGTTAACTATAAAGCCAACATTTTGTTTCGTGTCACATTGTTAACAGGTCAGAGTTAATCCTTTTACTATATAACCCATAGAGGTAAAATGCAAATATGGCCGAGCTTTAAACATCTTTACTTGAAAGCCATTTACATAACTTTTATATATCAGTACCTTAGCTTTGATTTGTATTTGACTCATCTTGTGAAATGTCTTTGATAGTAGTTTAGATTTAACGAAACACAGTGTGCTCTATTGAATACTGCAAGCTGAACATCCTTTTAATCTCTTAACTTCTAATATATCCAGTACATCAGAATTAGGTCGGGGATGCATGACAAATAGTTTACCAATTTAATGTTGACACTGTTAAAGTTCTTTATAGCGCATAAAGTATTTTTCATAAAATAAACATTACAGATATGGTTCATTAGAATATTCTTCACATGAGTATCTAATGTTATAACAAGCAATCAACCTAGTTAGTTTAAAGGGACATTGAAAGCATTATTTTCTTTATTGCATCTTAAAAAGTATTTAATAAAATACCACCACATTTTTGCTTTTTTCAAATGATGCTTTAAAAGCAGGAAAAAAATATTGAAATAATTAACTGATCTGGAGGATTGCCCCTACCAGACAAAGAGCAGTAACATAAATGAACGAGTCATGCTTGTTTGCCAATGAACTCTAGGGTCGTATGTATGGTCTGAGCACTTAATGATATTTTCATTGAAGTTTCAACTGATTTTGTTTAATATTTTTCATTGAAAACAACTTGGTAATGTTTCAAGTATGCTCTTAAAAAATGTACTTTTGTTAAAGGAACGTAAAATGGGTTTGCTTCAAACACTGTCTACTGTATTTATCTATTTTCCTGCACTGCCATAAAAAATCTTATCAGTTATCAGAGCATATAGGAAAACATATGAAGCTGGGACAGTGCCTTAGGTGAACAGCTTGCCAAGCTTTCACCTTACTCAAAGTAAGTTATTTAAGATCAAAATAACAAGGTTCCAAATGGCTAATCCTCATCTAGGCAACTCACCCACACCATTTGGATCTGCACCCAATCCTCCCATGAGCTACTGGAGAAATTTTGCTTGGTTATGAGATATTCCTTGGTGCAAATCTCCAGTTGTGCCTTACCTAACTCATCTCATAGCACATTTGCTATTGCAAAGACACTTCATCTCACATCTAGTGCCAACTACTTCCGAGTGCCAGCATCCTCCATGTTGCCTCCCATTTGGCACTGGAGAGTGCTGGCATCCTCAATGCCATCTTCCATCTGTTGCTGTGAAGCCATAGTTCTTAACACACTGGATTGTCTGACTCCCAGCTGCTGCGGATCTCTAGTCTGCCCTTTCCAAGTCAACCTTCTAATCCACTAGAGTTAACAGTTACTCAATAGTAGCAGTCCAAGCATGAAACTGCATTTGTCCATTAAAGCTGAGAACAGAACATCAGTATTGAGTCCAAAATCAGCATCATATTGTAAGGAACATCCAAGAAATTCCACCTTTGGCACCTGCAGAACCTGACTTTGCCTGGGTGTCATAGCCCTCACCCATAAATTAAGATAACAAGTCTCCAACTTGTCATTCTTCAAGACCAGTTGTTTTTTTTTCTTTATTATTTTTTCAATTTTTTTAATCTTATTTATTTTTTCTCAGTGGCACGCATGGGGGAGAGACCCTGGGATGTGTGCACTGTTTTGGCATGTTTTTGTGGGCCAAGAGGGGGACACTTGTACCTATATCAAGCAGAAGGAGTTCAGTGGGTGTTTTATATCTCAATCTGGGGTAGACACATTTGTCTGGATGAAAAACCCAGTGGTATTTTTCAATTGTATTTTATTCATCTTTTTATCACATAGAGAAAGCTTCTTATTGTATCAAAACACGTTTGTGAGTGTGATAAATATATATTTTATTTAATTCATCTGATTTTACACAGCTTTGTCTGTGGATTTATTATACTTTATTTTTTCTACTCATTTTTTGTTACATCATTTTTTTCTTTGTTTTGTTTGTTTTTATTCTTTTTTCACAACACATTGGGACCTAGATTGGTTCACTCCTGTGTATGTGTGACAAATAGTGGATATTTGCTGATATAGATGTGTGGGAAGAGACATACATCTTAAGGGCTTAACCACTTAAAAGGGATTGCATATACCTTGGCATTCCAACCAGGGACATTGCAATTTCCATATATATAAGAGGTTCACATGTAGCCTTGTTGGGGTTGATTCCCCTTTAGATCCTAAATACACACTATACACCCCGTTTCTCAGGATCGCGGGATATCTCCTATGCCGTCAAGCTTTGGATTTGCATGATTTCATCTATGTGCCAAGGGCCAAGTGGCTTTGCGTGTGGCAACTTACCTCTGTTTACGAGGTTACTAAATGTGAGTGCAAATTTCTTCATTATTGTACATGTATATTTGTATAACATTTTTATTGTGTGTACATATATATATATATATCAGGCACATGCTTTTTATGTTTTTTGTAGCTTTACTTGAATACATTTTATTGATCTGTACTAGGAGGTGGTTGTGCGCTTTTTGCCCCCTCCCTTCTTGTAAGGTAAATTAATACACTGGACCAACTTTGACCATAAAAAATGAAGGAAACATTAGTTCTTCCTTATAGTTATATTTTAAAGAATGGGGTTCTTTTATCAATTCATTATTAACTGATTGGCAAAAGTGTATCTAACATGACACACTTACTTTTTAAAAACAATTTCATTTACAGATGGCGTTATTGTTGGCTTTATATACACACAGTTCTTGAACTAGCAAGTGGTGAACTGGATACTCACAGCCTTTTGTCTAGCCATCACGCTGGTTAATGATGTAATAGTTGTTGTGTAAACAATAAACATATTTATAATTTTTGTGGTCTGTTGAAATTGTGTATCAAAGATGTTTTTAAACAAATATGTTTGTCTAACTCTCTGAGTTATCCCATCATTTAAAGTTATAAGTCAGTAAAAATATAACTGTAAAATAACATTATTGATTAATAATTATGCAGTTACTCAAGACAAAAAATAAGGAAATACTAACACGTTCATCCACCTCCTAAGTAGTCTGTAAGTGGAAAAAGAAGCCACGGATAGAACCAAAAATGGAACACAGTCCAACATGGATGTATATTGACCCATTATTTATTAAACTTGTATGCAGAAAACATCACATGTAAGGCCGGGCTGGACTATTCCAATGCAGGATTTAATATTGCTGGGAGAAATATCAACCAACTCAGATGCATGGATGATACTACTCTGATTACTAAAATTAAGGAAGAACTAAAGGGCCTACTCACGGTAGTTAAAGAAGAGAGTGCAAAAGCGGGCCTGCTGCTCAACATTAAAAAGACAAAGATCATGGCAAAGCTATCTCAGCATCTGGCAAATAGATGAGGAAGGAGTAGAGACAGTGACATACTGTGACTGCTGATAAAAAATTAAAAGAAGTTTGTTTCTGGGGAGCAAAACTATGGCAAGTCTGGACAAACTATAAAAAGTGAGGCCTTTGCATTGTTAAGTTGGAGAAACCTGCTTAAATTCACTTGGGCTGCAAGAAGATCCAGTCAATCAGTACTGCAGGAAATCAAGCCAAGCTGTTCACTGAAAGGTTTGATCATAAGGCTAAAGCACAAATATTTTGGCCATATCATGAGAAGGTTCTCTAGAGAAGATGCTTGGAAAGATTAAAGGCACAACAAAAGGGGATGGCAGAGGCTGAGATGGATAGAGGATGCCATTGAAGCAAGGAACATGAGCTTGAGGGTGCTCAGAGGGGCAGTGGTTGACAGATGTCCCTGGTGTGCTGCGATTCATAGGGTCACAGAGAGTTAGAGATGGCTGAATGCCTAATTAACAACTATATTCCTAAATCCTAATTCAATTAAGACCCAATGATTGTGAGAGTTGTCAATCAATAGTGGAAATGACCTTTCACTAAGTTGCCTTATTTTAATAAGGTCTGCAGAACAATTTGAGGTTCTTGCTAACTGTCCACCTAGTTTCTTAGTACTTACTACTCCACTATGAGTAGTGATCTGCATGTAAAAGAGCATGAGCTGTAAATGGCAGCAAATTATAAATACAATTGCATAGATAAAAAGAAGAATACTTTTTATTAATAACAGTATACAGTCAGGTCCATAAATATTGGGACATCGACATAATTCTAAACTTTTTGGCTCTATACACCACCACAATGGATTTGAAATGAAACGAACAAGATGTGCTTTAACTGCAGACTTTCAGCTTTAATCTGAGGGTATTTACATCCAAATCAGGTGAACGGTGTAGGAATTACAACAGTTTGTATATGTGCCTCCCACTTTTTAAGGGACCAAAAGTAATGGGACAGATTAACAGTCATAAAACAAACTTTCACTTTTTAATACTTGGTTGCAAATCATTTGCAGTCAATTACAGCCTGAAGTCTGGAACGCATAGACATCACCAGACGCTGGGTTTCATCCCTGGTGATGCTCTGCCAGACCTCTATTGCAACTGTCTTCAGTTCCTGCTTGTTCTTGGGGCATTTTCCCTTCAGTTTTGTCTTCAGCAAGTGAAATGCATGCTCAATCAGATTCAGATCTGGTGATTGACTTGGCCATTGCATAACATTCCACTTCTTTCCCTTAAAAAAACTCTTTGGTTGCTTTTGCAGTATGCTTCGGGTCATTGTCCATCTGCACTGTGAAGCGCCGTCCAATGAGTTCTGAAGCATTTGGCTGAATATGAGCAGATAATATTACCCGAAACACTTCAGAATTCATCCTGCTGCTTTTGTCAGCAGTCACATCATCAATAAATACAAGAGAACCAGTTCCATTGGCAGCCATACATGCCCACGCCATGACACTACCACCACCATGCTTCACTGATGAGGTGGTATGCTTTGGATCATGAGCAGTTCCTTTCCATCTCCATACTCTTCTCTTCCCATCACTCTGGTACAAGTTGATCTTAGTCTCATCTGTCCATAGGATGTTGTTCCAGAACTGTGAAGGCTTTTTTAGGTGTTGTTTGGAAAACTCTAATCTGGCCTTCCTGTTTTTGAGGCTCACCAATGGTTTACATCTTGTGGTGAACCCTCTGTATTTACTCTGGTGAAGTCTTCTCTTGATTGTTGACTTTGACACACATACACCTACCTCCTGGAGAGTGTTCTTGATCTGGCCAACTGTTGAAAAGGGTGTTTTCTTCACCAGGGAAATAATTCTTCGGTCATCCACCACAGTTGTTTTCCGTGTTCTTCCGGGTCTTTTGGTGTTGCTGAGCTCACCGGTGCGTTCTTTCTTTTTAAGGATGTTCCAAACAGTTGATTTGGCCACACCTAATGTTTTTGCTATCTCTCTGATTGGTTTGTTTAGTTTTTTTCAGCCTAATGATGGCTTGCTTCACTGATAGTGACAGCTCTTTGGATCTCATATTGAGAGTTAACAGCAACAAATGCAAATAGCACACTTGAAATGAACACTGGAGCTTGTATCTGCTCTTTGTAAATGGGATAATAAGGAAATAACACACACCTGGCCATGGAACAATTGTCCCATTACTTTTGGTCCCTTAAAAAGTGGGAGGCACATATACAAACTGTGGTAATTCCTACACCGTTCACCTGATTTGGATGTAAATACCCTCAAATTAAAGCTGAAAGTATGCAGTTAAAGCACATCTTGTTCGTTTCATTTCAAATCCATTGTGGTGGTGTATAGAGCCAAAAAGTTTAGAATTATGTCGATGTCCCAATATTTATGGACCTGACTGTATATGTGTAGCTCACCTTGTGTTGAAATACAAATTACCAAAATTTGTATTATATAATTATATTTGCCCTTTATCCAATATTTTGCTTTATAATAGTAACTGAGAGATAAATAACATTTTTAATATAATATAATGGGAACATACACCTATTATAATGACAATTTTTTAATAATAGATGTACTGTAAATTCTGAGACTGACAGTTTTATTACATACTATTATTGACTAGTCTTTTATATACAACCACATAGACAACAGTGACTCTATAAAGCTACTTCTCTCCAAGCTTTGACTGTGCCTTGATGCTTATGCTAATCCACAGGTAGAGATGTCGCGAATAGTTTGCCGGCGGTCTGTTCCCGGCGAACATAGCGCGAACTGCGAACATATGCGATATTCGACCCGCCCCCTATACTTTATCATTGAGCAAACTTTGACCCTTCAACTCACAGTCAGCAGACACATTCCAGCCAATCAGCATTATACCCTGCCTTCCAGACCCTTCTAACTCATGGACAGCAGCCATTTTGGAATCATAACTAACTTGCAGTCTTACTGAGAGGAGGCTGAGTGTAGGTGATACTGCATCAATAGGGAAAACCATAGCTAGGCTACTGTACATACATACACTTTTGATCTCTGCTGCAAGGACACCTCTGTGTCTCTTCCCTCCCTTATCATCATCCTCCCCTCACCTTAGCACCCAACCCTAACACCCCTAACACTTATCCCTAACACCCATCAACCTAACACCTAACCCTAACACCCATCAAACTTATCCCTAAGACCTAACACCCCTAACACTTATTCCTAACATGCCTCACCCTAACACCCCTTACACTTATCCCTAACACCCCTCACCCTAACACCTAACCCTAACACCCCTCACACTTATCCCTAACACCCCTTACCCTAACCCTAACACCCCTCACACTTATCCCTAACACCTAACCCTAACATCCCTCACACTAACACCTAACCCTAACTCCCCTCACACTTATCCCTAACACCCTCACCCTAACCCTAACACCCCTCACACTTATCCCTAACACCTAACCCTAACACCCCTTACACTTATCCCTAACACCCCTCGCCCTAACACCTAACCCTTACACCCCTCACACTTATCCCTAACACCCCTCACCCTAACCCTTACACCCCTCACACTTATCCCTAACACCTAACCCTAACATCCCTCACCCTAACACCTAACCCTAACACCCCTTACACTTATACCTAACACCCCTCACCCTAACACCTAACAATAACACCCCTCACACTTATCCCTAACACCCCTCACCCTAACCCTAACACCCCTTACCCTAACCCTAACACCCCTCACACTTATCTCTAACACCTAACCCTAACATCCCTCACACTAACACCTAACCCTAATACCCCTCACACTTATCCCTAACACCCTCACACTAACCCTAACACCCCTCACACTTATCCCTAACACCTAACCCTAACATCCCTCACCCTAACACCTAACCCTAACACCCCTTACACTTATCCTTAACATCCCTCACCCTAACACCTAACCCTAACACCCCTCACACTTATCCCTAACACCCTCACCCTAACCCTAACACCCCTCACACTTATCCCTAACACCTAACCCTAACATCCCTCACCCTAACAACTAACCCTAACACCCCTTACACTTATCCCTAACACCCCTCACCCTAACACCTAACCCTTACACCCCTCATACTTATCCCTAACACCTAACCCTAACATCCCTCACCCTAACATCTAACCCTAACACCCCTTACACTTATCCCTAACACCCCTCACTCTAACACCTAACAATAACACCCCTCACACTTATCCCTAACACCCCTCACCCTAACCCTAACACCCTTACCCTAACACTAACACCCCTCACACTTATTCCTAACCCTAACACCCCTCACACTTATCCCTAACACCCCTTACCCTAACCCTAACACCCCTCACACTTATCCCTAACACCTAACCCTAACATCCTCACACTAACACCTAACCCTAACACCCCTCACACTTATCCCTAACACCCTCACCCTAACCCTAACACCCCTCACACTTATCCCTAACACCTAACCCTAACATCCCTCACCCTAACACCTAACCCTTACACCCCTCACACTTATCCCTAACACCCCTCACCCTAACCCTAACACCCCTAAAACTTATCCCTAAGACCTAACACCCCTCACACTTATTCCTAACATGCCTCACCCTAACACCCCTTACACTTATCCCTAACACCCCTCACCCTAACACCTAACCCTAACACCCCTCACACTTATCCCTAACACCCCTTACCTAACCCTAACACCCCTCACACTTATCCCTAACACCTAACCCTAACATCCCTCACACTAACACCTAACCCTAACTCCCCTCACACTTATCCCTAACACCCTCACCCTAACCCTAACACCCCTCACACTTATCCCTAACACCTAACCCTAACACCCCTTACACTTATCCCTAACACCCCTCGCCCTAACACCTAACCCTTACACCCCTCACACTTATCCCTAACACCCCTCACCCTAACCCTTACACCCCTCACACTTATCCCTAACACCTAACCCTAACATCCCTCACCCTAACACCTAACCCTAACACCCCTTACACTTATCCCTAACACCCCTCACCCTAACACCTAACAATAACACCCCTCACACTTATCCCTAACACCCCTCACCCTAACCCTAACACCCCTTACCCTAACCCTAACACCCCTCACACTTATCTCTAACACCTAACCCTAACATCCCTCACACTAACACCTAACCCTAACACCACTCACACTTATCCCTAACACCTAACCCTAACATCCCTCACCCTAACACCTAACCCTTACACCCCTCACACTTATCCCTAACACCCCTCACCCTAACCCTAACACCCCTCACACTTATCCCTAACACCTAACCCTAACACCCCTTACACTTATCCCTAAAACCCCTCACCCTAACACCTAACAATAACACCCCTCACACTTATCCCTAACACCCCTCACCCTAACCATAACACCCCTCACACTTATCCCTAACACCCCTTACCTAACCCTAACACCCCTCACACTTATCCCTAACACCTAGCCCTAACATCCCTCACCCTAACACCTAACCCTCACACCCCTCACACTTATCCCTAACACCCCTCACCCTAACCTTAACACCCCTCACACTTATCCCTAACACCTAACCCTAACATCCCTCACCCTAACACCTAACCCTAACACCCCTTACACTTATCCCTAACACCCCTCACCCTAACACCTAACCCTAACACCCCTCACACTTATCACTAACACCCCTCACCCTAACACCTAACCCTAACACCCCTCACACTTATCCCTAACACCCCTTACCCTAACCCTAACACCCCTCACACTTATCCCTAACACCTAACATTTAACCCTAACACCCCTCACACTTATCCCTAACACCCCTCACCCTAACCCTAACACCCCTCACACGTATCCCTAACACCTAACCCTAACATCCCTCACCCTAACACCTAACCCTAAAACCCCTTACACTTATCCCTAACACCCCTTACCCTAACCCTAACACCCCTCACACTTATCCCTAACACCTAATCCTAACATCCCTCACACTAACACCTAACCCTAACACCCCTCACACTTATCCCTAACACCCTCACCCTAACCCTAACACCCCTCACACTTATCCCTAACACCTAACCCTAACATCCCTCACCCTAACACCTAACCCTTACATCCCTCACACTTATCCCTAACACCCCTCACCCTAACCCTAACACCCCTCAAACTTATCCCTAAGACCTAACACCCCTCACACTTATTCCTAACATGCCTCACCCTAACACCCCTTACACTTATCCCTAACACCCCTCACCCTAACACCTAACCCTAACACCCCTCACACTTATCCCTAACACCCCTTACCTAAACCTAACACCCCTCACACTTATCCCTAACACCTAACCCTAACATCCCTCACACTAACACCTAACCCTAACTCACCTCACACTTATCCCTAACACCCTCACCCTAACCCTAACACCCCTCACACTTATCCCTAACACCTAACCCTAACACCCCTTACACTTATCCCTAACACCCCTCGCCCTAACACCTAACCCTTATACCCCTCACACTTATCCCTAACACCCCTCACCCTAACCCTTACACCCCTCACACTTATCCTTAACACCTAACCCTAACATCCCTCACCCTAACACCTAACCCTAACACCCGTTACACTTATCCCTAACACCCCTCACCCTAACACCTAACAATAACACCCCTCCCACTTATCCCTAACACCCCTCACCCTAACCCTAACACCCCTTACCCTAACCCTAACACCCCTCACACTTATCTCTAACACCTAACCCTAACATCCCTCATACTAACACCTAACCCTAACACCCCTCACACTTATCCCTAACACCCTCACACTAACCCTAACACCCCTCACACTTATCCCTAACACCTAACCCTAACATCCCTCACCTAAAACCTAACCCTAACACCCCTTACACTTATCCTTAACATCCCTCACCCTAACACCTAACCCTAACACCCCTCACACTTATCCCTAACACCTAACCCTAACATCCCTCACCCTAACAACTAACCCTAACACCCCTCACACTTATCCCTAACACCTAGCCCTAACATCCCTCACCCTAACACCTAACCCTCACACCCCTCACACTTATCCCTAACACCCCTCACCCTAACCTTAACACCCCTCACACTTATCCCTAACACCTAACCCTAACATCCCTCACCCTAACACCTAACCCTAACACCCCTTACACTTATCCCTAACACCCCTCACCCTAACACCTAACCCTAACACCCCTCACACTTATCACTAACACCCCTCACCCTAACACCTAACCCTAACACCCCTCACACTTATCCCTAACACCCCTTACCCTAACCCTAACACCCCTCACACTTATCCCTAACACCTAACATTTAACCCTAACACCCCTCACACTTATCCCTAACACCCCTCACCCTAACCCTAACACCCCTCACACGTATCCCTAACACCTAACCCTAACATCCCTCACCCTAACACCTAACCCTAAAACCCCTTACACTTATCCCTAACACCCCTTACCCTAACCCTAACACCCCTCACACTTATCCCTAACACCTAATCCTAACATCCCTCACACTAACACTTAACCCTAACACCCCTCACACTTATCCCTAACACCCTCACCCTAACCCTAACACCCCTCACACTTATCCCTAACACCTAACCCTAACATCCCTCACCCTAACACCTAACCCTTACATCCCTCACACTTATCCCTAACACCCCTCACCCTAACCCTAACACCCCTCAAACTTATCCCTAAGACCTAACACCCCTCACACTTATTCCTAACATGCCTCACCCTAACACCCCTTACACTTATCCCTAACACCCCTCACCCTAACACCTAACCCTAACACCCCTCACACTTATCCCTAACACCCCTTACCTAAACCTAACACCCCTCACACTTATCCCTAACACCTAACCCTAACATCCCTCACACTAACACCTAACCCTAACTCCCCTCACACTTATCCCTAACACCCTCACCCTAACCCTAACACCCCTCACACTTATCCCTAACACCTAACCCTAACACCCCTTACACTTATCCCTAACACCCCTCGCCCTAACACCTAACCCTTACACCCCTCACACTTATCCCTAACACCCCTCACCCTAACCCTTACACCCCTCACACTTATCCCTAACACCTAACCCTAACATCCCTCACCCTAACACCTAACCCTAACAACCGTTACACTTATCCCTAACACCCCTCACCCTAACACCTAACAATAACACCCCTCCCACTTATCCCTAACACCCCTCACCCTAACCCTAACACCCCTTACCCTAACCCTAACACCCCTCACACTTATCTCTAACACCTAACCCTAACATCCCTCATACTAACACCTAACCCTAACACCCCTCACACTTATCCCTAACACCCTCACACTAACCCTAACACCCCTCACACTTATCCCTAACACCTAACCCTAACATCCCTCACCTAAAACCTAACCCTAACACCCCTTACACTTATCCTTAACATCCCTCACCCTAACACCTAACCCTAACACCCCTCACACTTATCCCTAACACCTAACCCTAACATCCCTAACCCTAACAACTAACCCTAACACCCCTTACACTTATCCCTAACACCCCTCACCCTAACACCTAACCCTTACACCCCTCATACTTATCACTAACACCCCTCACCCTAACCCTAACACCCCTCACACTTATCCCTAACACCTAACCCTAACATCCCTCACCCTAACATCTAACCCTAAAACCCCTTACACTTATCCCTAACACCCCTCACTCTAACCCTAACACCCCTCACACTTATCCCTAACACCTAACCCTAACATCCCTCACCCTAACATCTAACCCTAAAACCCCTCACACTTATCCCTAACACCTAACACTTAACCCTAACACCCCTCACACTTATCCCTAACACCCCTCACCCTAACCCTAACACCCCTCACACGTATCCCTAACACCTAACCCTAACATCCCTCATCCTAACACCTAACCCTAAAACCCCTTACACTTATCCCTAACACCCCTTACCCTAACCCTAACACCCCTCACACTTATCCCTAACACCTAACCCTAACATCCCTCACACTAACACCTAACCCTAACACCCCTCACACTTATCCCTAACACCCTCACCCTAACCCTAACACCCCTCACACTTATCCCTAACACCTAACCCTAACATCCCTCACCCTAACACCTAACCCTTACATCCCTCACACTTATCCCTAACACCCCTCACCCTAACCCTAACACCCCTCAAACTTATCCCTAAGACCTAACACCCCTCACACTTATTCCTAACATGCCTCACCCTAACACCCCTTACACTTATCCCTAACACCCCTCACCCTAACACCTAACCCTAACACCCCTCACACTTATCCCTAACACCCCTTACCTAAACCTAACACCCCTCACACTTATCCCTAACACCTAACCCTAACACCCCTTACACTTATCCCTAACACCCCTCGCCCTAACACCTAACCCTTACACCCCTCACACTTATCCCTAACACCCCTCACCCTAACCCTTACACCCCTCACACTTATCCCTAACACCTAACCCTAACATCCCTCACCCTAACACCTAACCCTAACACCCCTGACACTTATCCCTAACACCCCTCACCCTAACACCTAACAATAACACCCCTCACACTTATCCCTAACACCCCTCACCCTAACCCTAACACCCCTTACCCTAACCCTAACACCCCTCACACTTATCTCTAACACCTAACCCTAACACCCCTCACACTTATCCCTAACACCCTCACACTAACCCTAACACCCCTCACACTTATCCCTAACACCTAACCCTAACATCCCTCACCCTAACACCTAACCCTAACACCCCTTACACTTATCCTTAACATCCCTCACCCTAACACCTAACCCTAACACCCCTCACACTTATCCCTAACACCCTCACCCTAACCCTAACACCCCTCACACTTATCCCTAACACCTAACCCTAACATCCCTCACCCTAACAACTAACCCTAACACCCCTTACACTTATCCCTAACACCCCTCACCCTAAACACCTAACCCTTACACCCCTCATACTTATCCCTAACACCCCTCACCCTAACCTAACACCCCTCACACTTATCCCTAACACCTAACCCTAACATCCCTCACCCTAACATCTAACCCTAAAACCCCTTACACTTATCCCTAACACCCCTCACTCTAACACCTAACAATAACACACCTCACACTTATCCCTAACACCCCTCACCCTAACCCTACCACCCTTACCCTAACCCTAACACCCCTCACACTTATCCCTAACACCTAACCCTAACACCCTTCACACTTATCCCTAACACCCCTTACCCTAACCCTAACACCCCTCACACTTATCCCTAACACCTAACCCTAACATCCCTCACACTAACACCTAACCCTAACACCCCTCACACTTATCCCTAACACCCTCACCCTAACCCCAACACCCCTCACACTTATCCCTAACACCTAACCCTAACATCCCTCACCCTAACACCTAACCCTTACACCCCTCACACTTATCCCTAACACCTAACCCTAACATCCCTCACACTAACACCTAACCCTTACACCCCTCACACTTATCCCTAACACCCCTCACCCTAACCCTAACACCCCTCACACTTATCCCTAACACCTAACCCTAACACCCCTTACACTTATCCCTAAAACCCCTCACCCTAACACCTAACAATAACACCCCTCACACTTATCCCTAACACCCCTCACCCTAACCATAACACCCCTCACACTTATCCCTAACACTCCTTACCTAACCCTAACACCCCTCACACTTATCCCTAACACCTAGCCCTAACATCCCTCACCCTAACATCTAACCCTCACACCCCTCACACTTATCCCTAACACCCCTCACCCTAACCTTAACACCCCTCACACTTATCCCTAACACCTAACCCTAACATCCCTCACCCTAACACCTAACCCTAACACCCCTTACACTTATCCCTAACACCCCTCACCCTAACACCTAACCCTAACACCCCTCACACTTATCACTAACACCCCTCACCCTAACACCTAACCCTAACACCCCTCACACTTATCCCTAACACCCCTTACCCTAACCCTAACACCCCTCACACTTATCCCTAACACCTAACCCTAACACCCCTCACACTTATCCCTAACACCCCTTACCCTAACCCTAACACCCCTCACACTTATCCCTAACACCTAACCCTAACATCCCTCACACTAACACCTAACCCTAACACCCCTCACACTTATCCCTAACACCCTCACCCTAACCCTAACACCCCTCACACTTATCCCTAACACCTAACCCTAACATCCCTCACCCTAACACCTAACCCTTACACCCCTCACACTTATCCCTAACACCCCTCACCCTAACCCTAACACCCCTCACACTTATCCCTAACACCTAACCCTAACACCCCTTACACTTATCCCTAAAACCCCTCACCCTAACACCTAACAATAACACCCCTCACACTTATCCCTAACACCCCTCACCCTAACCATAACACCCCTCACACTTATCCCTAACACCCCTTACCTAACCCTAACACCCCTCACACTTATCCCTAAAACCTAGCCCTAACATCCCTCACCCTAACACCTAACCCTCACACCCCTCACACTTATCCCTAACACCCCTCACCCTAACCTTAACACCCCTCACACTTATCCCTAACACCTAACCCTAACATCCCTCACCCTAACACCTAACCCTAACACCCCTTACACTTATCCCTAACACCCCTCACCCTAACACCTAACCCTTCCACCCCTCACACTTATCACTAATACCCCTCACCCTAACACCAAACCCTAACACCCCTCACACTTATCCCTAACACCCCTTACCCTAACCCTAACACCCCTCACACTTATCCCTAACACCTAACCCTAACACCTAACCCTAACACCCCTCACACTTATCCCTAACACCCCTCACCCTAACCCTAACACCCCTCACACGTATCCCTAACACCTAACCCTAACATCCCTCACCCTAACACCTAACCCTTACATCCCTCACACTTATCCCTAACACCCCTCACCCTAATCCTAACACCCCTCAAACTTATCCCTAAGACCTAACACCCCTCACACTTATTCCTAACATGCCTCACCCTAACACCCCTTACACTTATCCCTAACACCCCTCACCCTAACACCTAACCCTAACACCCCTCACACTTATCCCTAATACCCCTTACCTAACCCTAACACCCCTCACACTTATCCCTAACACCTAACCCTAACATCCCTCACACTAACACCTAACCCTAACTCCCCTCACACTTATCCCTAACACCCTCACCCTAACCCTAACACCCCTCACACTTATCCCTAACACCTAACCCTAACACCCCTTACACTTATCCCTAACACCCCTCGCCCTAACAACTAACCCTTACACCCCTCACACTTATCCCTAACACCTCTCACCCTAACCCTTACACCCCTCACACTTATCCCTAACACCTAACCCTAACATCCCTCACCCTAACACCTAACCCTAACACCCCTTACACTTATCCCTAACACCCCTCACCCTAACACCTAACAATAACACCCCTCACACTTATCCCTAACACCCCTCACCCTTACCCTAACACCCCTTACCCTAACCCTAACACCCCTCACACTTATCTCTAACACCTAACCCTAACATCCCTCACACTAACACCTAACCCTAACACCCCTCACACTTATCCCTAACACCCTCACACTAACCCTAACACCCCTCACACTTATCCCTAACACCTAACCCTAACATCCCTCACCCTAACACCTAACCCTAACACCCCTTACACTTATCCTTAACATCCCTCACCCTAACACCTAACCCTAACACCCCTCACACTTATCCCTAACACCCTCACCCTAACCCTAACACCCCTCACACTTATCCCTAACACCTAACCCTAACATCCCTCACCCTAACAACTAACCCTAACACCCCTTACACTTATCCCTAACACCCCTCACCCTAACACCTAACCCTTACACCCCTCATAATTATCCCTAACACCCCTCACCCTAACCCTAACACCCCTCACACTTATCCCTAACACCTAACCCTAACATCCCTCACCCTAACATCTAACCCTAAAACCCCTTACACTTATCCCTAACACCCCTCACTCTAACACCTAACAATAACACCCCTCACACTTATCCCTAACACCCCTCACCTAACCCTAACACCCTTACCCTAACCCTAACACCCCTCACACTTATCCCTAACACCTAACCCTAACACCCTTCACACTTATCCCTAACACCCCTTACCCTAACCCTAACACCCCTCACACTTATCCCTAACACCTAACCCTAACATCCCTCACACTAACACCTAACCCTAACACCCCTCACACTTATCCCTAACACCCTCACCCTAACCCTAACACCCCTCACACTTATCCCTAACACCTAACCCTAACATCCCTCACCCTAACACCTAACCCTTACACCCCTCACACTTATCCCTAACACCCCTCACCCTAACCCTAACACCCCTCACACTTATCCCTAACACCTAACCCTAACACCCCTTACACTTATCCCTAAAACCCCTCACCCTAACACCTAACAATAACACCCCTCACACTTATCCCTAACACCCCTCACCCTAACCCTAACACCCCTCACACTTATCCCTAACACCCCTTACCTAACCCTAACACCCCTCACACTTATGCCTAACACCTAGCCCTAACATCCCTCACCCTAACACCTAACCCTCACACCCCTCACACTTATCCCTAACACCCCTCACCCTAACCCTAACACCTCTCACACTTATCCCTAACACCTAACCCTAACATCCCTCACCCTAACACCTAACCCTAACACCCCTTACACTTATCCCTAACACCCCTCACCCTAACACCTAACCCTAACACCCTTCACACTTATCACTAACACCCCTCACCCTAACACCTAACCATAACACCCCTCACACTTATCCCTAACACCCCTTACCCTAACCCTAACACCCCTCTTACTTATCCCTAACACCTAACCCTAACACCTAACCCTAACACCCCTCACACTTATCCCTAACACCCCTCACCCTAACCCTAACACCCCTCACACGTATCCCTAACACCTAACCCTAACATCCCTCACCCTAACACCTAACCCTAAAACCCCTTACACTTATCCCTAACACCTCTCACCCTTACCCTAACACCCATCACACTTATCCCTAACACCCCTCACCCTAACACCTAACCCTAACACCCCTTACACTTATCCCTAACACCCCTTACACTAACACCCCTCACACTTATCCCTAACACCCCTCACCCTAACACCTAACCCTAATACCCCCTTACACTTATCCCTAACAGCCCTTACCCTAACACCTTACCCTAACACCCATCACACTTATCCCTAACACCCCTTACCCTAACCCTAACACCCCTCACACTTATCCCTAACAACCCTTACCCTAACCCTAACACCCCCCACACTTATCCATAACACCCATCAACCTAACACCTAACCCTAACATTCTCACACTTATCCCTAAGACCTAACACCCCTCACACTTATTCCTAACATGCCTCACCCTAACACCCCTTACACTTATCCCTAACACCCCTAACCCTAACACCCCTCACACTTATCCATAACAGCCATCAACCTAACACCTAACCCTAACATTCTCACACTTATCCCTAAGACCTAACACCCCTCACATTTATTCCTAACATGCCTCACCCTAACACCCTTTACACTTATCCCTAACACCCCTTACCCTAACACCCCTCACACATCCCTGTGTCTCTTCCCCCCCTTATCATCAAGGGAGGGTGGAGGATGATGAGGGAGGGGGGAAGAGACACAGGGGAGGATGATGAGGGAGGGGGGAAACAGACACAGGGGAGGATGATGAGGGAGGGGGTAAAGAGATACAGGGGAGGGTGATGAGGAAGGGGGGAAAGAGAAACGGGAGGACGATGAGGGAACTGGGAAGAGACACAGGGAAAGATGATGAGGGAGGGGGACAAGAGACACAGGGAAGGATGATGAGGTAGGGGGGAAAAAGACACAGGGGAGGATGATGATGGAGGGGGGAAGAGACACAGGTGAGGATGATGAGGGAGGGGGTAAAGAGATACAGGTGAGGATTATGAGGGAGGTGGGAGGATGATGAGGGAGGGGGGATGAGACACAGGGGAGGGTGATGAGGAATGGGGGAAAGAGAAACAGGGGAGGATGATGAGGGAGGGGGGGAAGAGACACAGGGGAAGATGATGAGGGAGGGGGAAAAGAAACACAGGGGAGGATGATGAGGGAGGGGGGAAAGAGACACAGGGGAGGATGATGATGGAGGGGGGAAGAGATGCAGGGGAGGATGGTGAGGGAGGGGGTAAAGAGATACAGAGGAGGATGATGAGGGAGGTGGGAGGATGATGAGGGAGGGGAGATGAGACACAGGGGAGGGTGATGAGGAAGGGAAGGAAGAGACACAGGGGAGGATGATGAGGGAGGGGGTAAAGAGATACAGGGGAGGATGATGATGGAGGGGGATGTTAGGTTATTTATGCCCTTTATGGATTAAAACCAGACTCTGCATCAACTATGTAATTTTCCATGGGAGTTTTGACATGGATCCCACTCCGGCATGCCACAGTCCAGGTGTTAGTCCCCTTAAAACAACTTTTCCATCACTATTGTGGCCAGAAAGAGTCCGTGTGGGTTTTAAAATCCGCCTGCCCATTGAAGTCTATGGCGGTTCGCCGGGTTCGCCGGTTCGCGAATATTTGCGGCAGTATGCGTTCGCGATTCGCGAACCGAAATTTTTTTGCAACATCACTATCCACAGGTCTTTTGAGTTGAGGGAGAAGGAGTTGATATTAGAGAAAATAGGAGGTTATTATTGCTAAATTTTTACAAGTAAATTCATTGGTAATTCACCATCATTCACATAGTCTACTACATGACAATAGACATGACAGACACAATGCCTATGATTTGTCCCTTGCTTGCACCTCGGGTGGGAGATGTACCTACTTACAGTCTAAACATAAAAGTGAAGGTTAAGATAAGGGATGAGACTGGGTGGCACATGGGAATTCCCACTTACTGATATCAGCATCTTGAACTTGGTTCCTTTGTTAATTAGAGAACAAGGTTAGTGACTTTTATTCACTCCCAAATAAAACTGCTCAGCCATGCATAATAAAAGCTCTTCTAGTCAATGATTGAAAGTATGAGAGCTGTACTTCTTTAGCTTGGGTAAATTACTTTATAAGACAGTTATACGGATAATGTCTGTACTCTGCCTGTAGTCATTAAGGATAGTCATACCTACCAGATATAAGGACTTAACTGGTGGGAGTTGCAGAGAGTGCCATTCCATTTTTCCTGTATCGTAACAAGCTAGTGGTAGTGTTGGGATCATGAGTCTGACCATACTGCTTTGTATCAGCCATGGCAGAGTATGATGAGCTCCGGGAGCCAGTGCAAACTTGAGGAGTAAAGATCACTGGGTCAAGGAATCATGTAGCTATGGTCCAGGCTCTCCACATATTGGATGAATGTGGACAGGAGCCTTACTTATCACTGGCTGGTTTGATAGTGGAAATTCACAGTTCGTGAGCTGCATCTACTTCTCTGGGTAAACCCAACTTGGGAAAAGGCTGTACACCACTTCCCATGTTAGTATAAGTTACAATGGATCCATTAGCCTGAAACTCTCCTTTAAGAAGGATATTTTTACAAGGTTTTTACAGGACATTTAGAGGCAATGCAGGCTCCATCACATTGACAAGCAAGCACAGCCTACAGTGATATCCAGACAGTGAATTCCATGGATTACGAGAAGTTAAAAAGGTTGCTCGGAAGAAGACATTTTTGGAGGTAGTCTGGAAGCTTAGGCTGGCTCTGAATGGGTGGTGGCAAGGGAAAGAAGTAAAGTCTGAAGAAGATGCAAATCAAAATGCTTTAGCTTTGCCCTTTCACTTTGCCCCTTCACTGGCTGAAGGAGGGATCTGGCTGAAGGAGTTTTGGGGACAATCCCTCTATATGCCACAGACACAGGCATGCCTAGTGAAGGGACAAAGCTGAAGCAATTTTTGATTTGCATCTTCTGCAGACTTTACTTTTTTCCTTTGCCACCACCCATTCAGAGCATGCCTAAGCTTCCAGACTACCTTCAATAAAGTTTAGAGACTACTTTGTTAGCTCAGGGAAACTACTTTAGAAGACAGTTAATCTAGAAACTCTGTACTCTGCCTGCGGTCACTAAGAATAGTAATACCCACCCTATATGAAGGCCTAACCAGTGTGGATTCCAGATTGTGCCTGTCCTGATAGCCCCATATCGTGACACCTTATATTAATATTTTTTATAAATAATTTCTTAGACCTTAGTTGATCCCTATGCAATTTACCTTCTACAAAATATCTACCCTACTTTCACACATACACCTTTCCAATTCCATTCAATACATAGTCCCTTGCTATAAACCTCTTATTACATACAACGCACATACCTTATTACATACCACATAACAATTAAATATCACATTTGTATTACACATACCCTTCCTGCATCCCATTACCACATTACTCTTGCACCCTATAATATTAGTATAAAAGTAATAAAACAAATAGCACCACATTTTTTTATTTTTTTAAAAACATATGCACATTTCTGTTAATCACATGAGGGGCTGGTGGTCTTATATTTGCAGGTTGTGCAGAGTCCATATAAATAGAATCTATTTCAAAATTCTGTTGGTGTTGTGTCTTTTTTTTCAATGAGTACCCCTACCCCTATCTTCCCTATGTTAAAATGACCCTGTTTAGGTTGTAGCCTTTAAACACTTTCATTATCTTCCAAATGCTTTGGGAAGGAAAGAATTTGTGTTTTCAACTTACAAATAGTTTTTTTTTGTATAAAAAACGAAATTATGGTTTACAATAAATATTGAATAGTGGAAAATAGATGGATTACAATACTATAAGGAAAGGAACAAACTGTAATAGTCTAATGAGGTAGGAAGAAAATAAAGAAAGTTAATATCTATGCACTATGAACCTCAAAGCATTGCCAAAACTCAATCAAGTAGTTACTTATAGAGAGAGAACACATTGGAACAGATAATGGGCAAAACCATTTACCAGTAAAATGCACATAAAATATTTATGCAATACAAAAGAATTGATTGGTGCTTGAATCATCATATGTTTATTATTCATACGTATTTTGTGAGAGGCTTATGCTTTTTGCAGCAAAATGGTTATTTTTTCTCTGTCTTCTTGTTTCCTCTCTAAGAGCAATAGCATGAAGTATTTGCTCAAGGCTGAAACCGGTTTCCTGTTCATTTATACTGCCGATTTTCACTTTCATATTTTTACGTTTCTAAAAAAATATTACATTATCCTAGACTGTTCCTTTTCATTCTATCTTTTATTGTATTTTTCATTTTCAAAGTGTTCCTTCCATATTTTGAAAGGACCATTGATCATTTATAAACTTCTACTCGATATAATCAATATTAAACTGTGTTTTAATGATCAACTTCCAAGCCTCTAGTTAAGGTGAATATTTTGATTCCTTGCAAGTGGCTATGTCTGGTAAGGTACAAGCTTTCATGCAGCTGAAAAGGAAGTTTTGCTTGGCTACTGATTGGTAACCAATTAAAATCATCTGATTCATGTTGCTATACCATTTCATTGATCCTTTGTCCTTATATAAACAAAGAGATGTGTATTTGTTTTTTCAATTAAAGGGATATATATATATGTTTTCTGGATGTTACTATGTATGTAATATAATTGTGTTTTTATTTATTTGTATGCACTTTGCTTTATTAAGAAGCAATTAAAAGCTATTTTGTAATTCCTAACACCATAAACCCAGTCCATTTTTTTTTTTTTTTTTTTTTTGCCCACTGCAGTGTATGCCGACACAGACTCTTTAGTGTTAAAGGGGGAGTGTAATGTCCTAGCCTATCAGGTGTCATGTCTCAGCATCATGTTGCGGCATATTTATTACTTTCCTTTGTTTGTACAGAGACACTGCAGGAGTAACACTACTGAACCTCTATATAAACAAAAAAAGCTTTAAAGTAAAATAAACACATTCCTTGTGTTTATATTTATTAACAAATACTGCCAGTCAATATGTATTGTGAAGCACAATATATAATGTAGTATGATTAGTTGTCACAATCCAGGGTAAGTCTTCTGCTACAGGTATTCTCTCTCAGAATCATGAGAGGGGCAGGATTTCTGGTGACCAGCAGTCATACCAGAATCATCATCAGGAAAACAGGATCAGCATTACTGGTACAATCTTCTATTCAGTGGGCTCGACTGGCCAAAACAAATGGTGAATTTTATGTTGATTTTAGTAGTGATTCTAGGGGTGTTAATTCTCAAAATCAGCTGTTTACAAACGCAAGAGATAAAAAAAAAACTTTGCGGTAAGTTTACTAATGTTTATTTTTGGATTTTTATTATTTTTACTGGGAAGGGGGATTGGTGAATCAGATTGGCAGCCTTATTACATTGCGATTTGGCCAATTGAAAAGGGATCTATACAAGCACAGAGCATATTTTTTTACAGAAGTGTTTATTCAGTAAAGACCTTGGTTTTGGATAGAAGTTCTCTAACTAAAACCTTCTGTAAAAAAATATGCTCTGTGCTTATAATAGAGCCCTTTATAAATGGCTGAATCACAATTTAATAAGGCTGTGGATCTGCATCCTGAACTGATACTGCTTTCCTAGGCCCTCATTCTATTATCGGCCGTAAATCGGCCGTAAGGCTGCGATTCCTTGCGAGGGTTCAGTTAACTCGCGATTCTATTATACGGCCCCGCAAGGATCTCCTTTTACGGCCGGCCGCATATCTTGGAACCGGCCGTAATCTGTGAAATATAAAAACTGAAAAATAAATTCAAGCCTGCACTGTACAGCTCTGTAAATGCTAGGGATCATATTGGGGGACATGAGGATTAAAAGTAACCCACTCTCAAGCTTGCACATCTGCCCAAACCCGAGTTCAAATTAACTGTTTATTTTCCGGCTGCGGCGTGGGCGGGTCTGAAGTGCTCCAAGCACTCTGGACTTTTTACATGGATATTTTACGGATATTAAAAATAAAATATTTTACGGATTTGAGTACAGGATAATTATGTGCTATTTTTTCTAACACCTAAAATCCCTTTATAGTCTTCTCAAAGTGCAGGATGGCTTTATTTGAGCTATTTTATGTGCTTAATTGGTGCTAGCGAGACCTTTTTCCTGCAAGTAACTGCGGCTCGCTTTTAGCCTTGCAGAGAGGTTTCCCGGAGCAATTGAATTGCAAATCTCTTGCGGCCGTTTAAGATCAAAGGCTTTCCTCCGGCGCGAGCGGCCGCAAGAGATAGCAAGGCACCGGCCGCAAGCCTGCCGGAATCCCCGGCCGTAAGGGAATAGAATACCCGAATAGCTTGCGGCCGGTCCTTGCGGCCCCGCAACGGCTGCGGCCGATAATAGAATGAGGCCCCTAGAATGGTATAGGTGAACCAGGTGAGTATTGCTTTGAGAAAAAGCACTTCAAAACAGGACACTCAATTTTCTTCAGTTGTTAATACTTTCTTTATTCCTGTTCTCTTCTTCTGTACAGCGTTACAGAACATGTTGGCGCGTTACAAGTAAAAGTTAATAATAATTATGCTCTCTGAGAAGGTTACCAGACCTTAGGGAGTACAGCTGCACCTCATTGACGAGGCAGAAGAGAGGCTGAAATGTACACCTGGATCAACTGGATCACAGAGAAAGCAAAAGAGTTCCATAAAAACATTTACCTTTGCTTCATAGCCTGTTCTTTGACTGTGTGGATCACAACACAATGTGTCCAGTTCTTAAAAAGATGGGAGTACCAGATCATCTGCCTCCTGAGGAATCTGTAAATTAAGCAGTAAGCCATATGGAGCAAACACATGGCTTAAGATTGGAAAAAAGAGTGCAACAAAGCTGTATATCACCACCTAATTTATTCAACCTATTTGTGGGATGCATAAGGCTGGACTGAAAGAATCCAAAGCAGGAATTAATATTGTTGGAAGAAAAATCCTCAACCTCAGCTATGTGGATGACACTACTCTTATGGCTTAAAATGAGGAAGATTTAAATGACCTACTGATGAGGGTAAAAGAAGAGAGTCCAAAAGCTGGCTTGCTGCTCAGACTTTTAGCTCTCAGATCAAGAGGCTTCCACATTATTGTTGTTGTTTTGGTCATTCAGTCATGTCCGAATCTCCATAGCACACCAGGCACATCTGTCAGCCACTGCCCTTCTGAGTTCCATCAAGCTCATGTTGATTGCTTCAATTACCTCATGTATCCATGTCTGCTGCTGTTCTCCCCTTGTGAATTCAATATTTACCAGCATTAGAATCTTCTCTAGGGAATTCTGTCTTCTCATGATACGGCCAAAATATTTGAGCTGTAGCCTCATTATCATATTTTCTGGTGAACAGTTTGTCTTGATTTCCTGAAGTACTGATTTATTGGATCTTCTTACATTTCAAGGGTCACTAAGGAGTTTTCACCAACAAAGGCATCAATTCTACAGCGCTAAGCATACTTTATGGTCCAGCTCTCACATCCATTTGTTACTATTTGGAATACCATAGTTCTAACTATGTGGACCTTTGTTGAGTGTAAAATATTTACTTTTTACTAGCTTGTCCAAGCTTGTCATAGTTTTCCTCCCCAGAAGCAAATGTTTTTTTAATTTTATGGCTACAGTCATCTGAAGAGATCTTGAAATTGAGGAAAATAAATTCGGTCACTGTCTCCACTTCTTCTCCATCTGTTTGCCAGGAACTGTGATTGCTGTTTTCCATGATCTTTGTCTTTTTAATTTCGAGCAGCAAGCCAGCTTTTGCACTATCTTCTTTCACCCTCATCAACATTTTAGTTCCTCCTCATTTTCAGCCATCAGAGTATTATCATCTGATTATCTGAATGATTTTTCTTCCAGCAATATTTATTCCCGGCTGCCAATTCTTCTTTATCTGATATTCTTCTGTTGCCTACTATTTTTTCTATTTGATCACGCTCATTATATAATGGCACCTTTTCTTCTCCTTGCCTTCTGACTGTTGGTGTACTCCAAGGTTCAGTCCTAGGCCCCCTTATATTCTCAATCTATATATTCTCCCTCGGTGCTCTAACAAAATATTTTAGATTTCAATATCATCTATATGCAAAGACTGAGCTCCTAGTATATATATCACTGTCGACTATGGCATCATTACTTCCACCTCACAGTCCAGTTGTCTTGGGGGTTCTAATTAATCCTGCCCTCTCTTTCATTCCTCACACGCAATAAATCAAACATTTTGTCATTTTCACCTAAAATAATCTCCAAAATACATTTTTATATTACACAAGAGGCAACTAAAATTGTAATCCACTCCAATATAATAAACACTTCCACTGGAGTGATCTACCTAACTTAATGCTCAATGTCTGCAGCACCTCCCTGTCAGTCACTCCACTGGCTTCCCATAGGCTTCATAAATAAATTTGAAATTTTGCCCCTAACGTATAAAGCCCTCAACAATAGTGCACCTTCTTATATCTCTGCACTTGTCTCAAAATACTCCTCCAACCACCCTCTTCATTATGCCAATGACTTTCTTCTTTCATCCTCTCTTATCATCTCCTCACACTCTCCACTTCAGGACTTGTCTTGTGCTGCCTCTACTCTTGCCTCGCTCCACTAGACTATCTTTCAGCCCCAAGATCTCACTAGAAAAGTATCTAGTTAAAAAAGCTTAACACTTTGCACAATGCATCTATCACCCTTATGTACCACACCAATACCCTTTAGATTATAGGTTTGTAAGCTTTCAATCTTGTTAGATGCTTTAGGGATATCCCTATGTAAGGTGGATTTTAAGCTCAAAAACAGGGCTTTCTACCCTTTTGCAATGTCTTAAAATTGTTTTTGATTTGTACTTACTCCTATATAGTGGTACAGAATATGTTGGCACATTACAAATAAAGGATAATAATAATAATAATAATAATAATAATTCAAATCTCCTTGTCTGTGCTTACTATCCTCTTGAATTCTGCATTCAGTTGGACAGATCTTGTCCTATCTCCACTACCTTTCACATCCCTTCTTTCCAGGGACATAATGGAAGTTCCCCTGCTCTGATATGCTTGCAATACGTTAACATGTATAGCCTACTGGATGTTCAGCTGGGAATCGATCTCTGCAATGTAGATGGTATTGCCTAAATTGTGAATAATAGTATAGTGCCCGGCAATCATAGCAAGATCACAGCATCAGGGACCCAGGGACACAGGATCAGCATAACCAATACAATCTGCTCATTAGTGGAATTAAAGAGATCAAGGAGACCAATCATATCCACTGATCTCTTCCGGTTTTTCTGTCCCCTTCTTCTAGGATATCCCATTCCCTCAGCATAACCCTTATTCCGTGGGTCTTATTTGTATACATTTCTTCCATTTCATTTACATTGACCAGCCATGAACCAATCAGCAAGAGGCTTGGTGAGTGCTACAGGGTTTCCATGTTGTCTACTCCCTCCAGCATGGTGTTGGCTTCTCTCCCCACCAAATGGTCAGAGCTTCTTTATTGCATTTAAGCTCTCCAGTGGGTTTAAGGAGTGTCTCCACTAGGAAAGGTTGCTGTCGGGAATTTAGGGAGTGACCAGTATCTTACTGCGATGTCATCCATCTCACACAATCCCTTATTGTCCATTCTTATGAACAATGGGACCTATGGTGCCTTGATGTCTGGGAAGAGATAAGCCCTGTAAGGTTATACAGACTGGTAAAGTTGTGAGAGGGTCTCACCTTGAGTATAGCTAGTAGCCTTTCAATGTAGGGTGACCCAGAATTCTTTAGTACCCCTATTATTTCACAATTAGTAACCATGAATAACAGTCCAGGTTGATTGAAGAATCCTGTCCTCTTCAATCTTAAGTGATGATCATGATCCTCATGTTCTGACCCATTGAAATGGACCTCCACCTAAAAAACCCACAGTGTTTAAAAAAAATTACTAATGCTAATGAAGCTCCACATAGGAGGAGCTCCCATACAGACTAATGGCTTTTGGAGTGCTCTCTGGCCTTAAAGAGAGTTTTTGCAGATTCTAATTATGTGAAATACGTGTCAACCATATTTCAGACAATCATAATCAAGTATTTGAAGTCACCCTGAGCAACATTTCCAAGTTTCAATTTCTAACCAATCAAGAGAGAGCATCATTGGGCAAGATATAAATAAATTTTTCTCCTTACAGGTTGAGTTTAAATTAGATTTTATGTAATTATTTCTTATGTCATTTATTATGACTGGAGCTATGGGTCCCTTACATGGGGGTCCTATATAGACCCCTGTCATGGAAGGTAGGATGCCATGGGGTCTGTATGAACTTTTAAGGCATAGAGTTTAATACTAGGTGCCAGAGGGGTCCTTTGTGGCACAGGGTTATACTTTTTATTGGGATTCACAAAGCCATAGGGGCTATCACGTATGAAGATAGAAAACCACCGGTATCCCTTACTCAAAGCAGATATTGGAGGGAATCCTGGGGAACCCGGTGCTCATAGTAGATAGCGGGTATTGGAGGGGGATATGGCTTATAAGGGTGGTGGCATTGACCCCATAATTTTGTCGGATATGAGGAATTAAATGCAAAGTTCCCAAAATTAAGGTGTTAGGTTGATAGTTGCATCAGATTTGATTCATTTTTCTCAGAGGCATTCTTTGTGTCTCTACAGCTTGGTGAAGGTACACACAGGATTTTTAGAAAATCTCAGAACTTGTTATTTACTTGTTGTTCCCACGTGAGCCATGGAATGGAGCCAATACTCAGCAGCAAACAGTAGCTCATACAGCATACTAGGATTCCAAACCACAGGCACCAATGTACTGGGATAACTCCCTTAAATAGTTCAGCCAGAAGTCAGAGTGATTGCACACCTGCAGCTAATAGGTGTGCTGAATCTTTAACAATCCTGCTTAGACAGGTGTGTGCACCTGGGAACTGCAGCAGATGCTGGGAGACAAGGGATGAAGACGCAAGCTGGAGATTGCTGACTTCCAGTCAATTAGGTTTGATATTGAGATTTTCAATAAAGATCATGTCCAGAACCCGTCAAACCACAAACTAATTCTTACTAAATTATTACCAATCTATTCAAAAATTTTAAGTAAGAACTTAAATGTTAGTATTTTATGAAACTTACTTAATTGTGAATATATAATTTAAAAGAAAATGAAAAATATGACATGTATATAAAAGTATCAGGGAAAAGAACTAAACATAGGCATTTTACTTCATAGCAAACTATACGCACCACTATGCTAGTTATGCTTGCTTGCTAGAAGGTAACAAGTCTAATACATTTAACAATTAATATTGCTAATGTTAGCAAAGTACAACTTATTTTTACAATCTGCACAATAGAAGGAGATAACAAAAAAGATTAATAATTGATACATACATTGAGTTGGCTACAATGCCATTTTTATGTAAGAGGCAAATAATAATTTTAAAGGGACATGACTTGTCCTTTTAATAACACCTGTCACTAACCCCAGGATACTTGGACTTTTGGGTCTGACGAGTGGACCCTGATGGATGTTAGCCACATAGCCAGTTAAATCAAAGGAGTTTTTTAATGGCCATAGTGGCTTTCCAACTTGTAGAATTGTTATGTTATGTGATGTTTTTCCCCAAGCTCTGGTTGTATGCCCTGGACCCCTAAGGTCCCTTTCCACCAAGTCATTTGAGCCTAGAGGGCACTTTGTATATTTTCAATTTTTAAGGCCATTATTTTGTGTGGAGAGTGTGTTTTAGGGTGCAACTATTGCATTAAGATAATAAAAATATTATCCTACTCAGATTGGACCCCAACCCCCTAGCCAGACACTCTGTCTCCAGCAGTCACACTACCTAACCAAACCCTTCTGTGTTCAGATCCTGCATGGAGGTAGCAGATAGCTAGGACTGTAAACCCCTCAAGACCTAGGTGAGGAAGGAGACCGGCTGTCACCAGGTCCTTGGAAGAGAGACCTGGCCCACACGGGGTAGTTCAAAGAGGGTATAAGGTGTAAAATATATCTTTACCAAAGGAAGTGGCACACTGGTGAATGGTGCACTGACTGTATAAAAATGTGACTTGAAAAATAAAGTTTATGCTCTATTTGGGACATATATGCATGGTGTGTTTCATTTAAAGAGAAGGCTTTTAATATTTTTTTAATCAGAAATTGATTTCTGCAAGCTGTCTTGGTACATGGTAACTTGTCCTAAGACTAAGCCACTTGGCCCTGCCACTACAACTTAATCTGGAAAATTGGCAACTTGTTCTACCCTTTAGTTAAGCTACCCCGTGTGTGGGGAAAGGGACCTACACAACCTATGGGTAGTATGGGCCTACTTGCCCTTTTTTAAGGTTGTGAGAACACTTAAAACTTTACTTATTAGAGATCACCTCTTCTAGACCTATTCACACATTAAAATTCACAATATATATAACTATTAAAATAATGTATTAATGTTTCTTAAAAGAAATTAAAAAATTAAAGATCTTACTGTATACCTAGTGCTCTCCTGCTGATACACATTAATAATCTTATGTGTAAATCACTATTAGGATGTTGACATTTATGCACTTATTTGCTAAGGACAAAACACTAAATAGAGATGGAACACGTAATTGAGGGTCAAAGTTTAAACATGTCTAATATCCCAAAAAGCCAAAAGTGCTACTTTGCAGGGCCATCTTCCTGCTGATTTATAGTATTGATACCGTGAGATTAAATACTCAAAGTAGATGTATCATTCTATTACGTGTATGCATTTCTCTTTTTCTATGATGTTAACTGATGATAAACCTTACTCGCCTGAGATACAAAGATATTATCATTGATAATTCACAGAAGTTAGAAAAAATCTAGCTTTGGACTTAAAGATAGCTGACAGGTGATGATATAATAATATGTTTGATTAAACTGTGATTAATAAAACATTCCTTATCAGTCCCCTTCTTCACGCCATTAAAGGCATATCTAAGTTTGCTGGATTATGAATGCATCTAATAGAGGAGGATTAGTAATGTACGGAAAAAAAAAATTCATGAAAATATCCCAAAATAAACATGAATAAGCTTACCTTGAAGTTAGCAAAATGTTATATGTTTTTTGGCAATTGCATTTAATGGTGTACGCACCTAGAAAATCCCACCAAAATTAGAATAAAATTCAAATTAAGAATTCGACTAATACATTGTATCAGTCTCCACCTCAGTGGCTTCTGGCATGCTCAGTACAAGAACTAAGGTTGTAAGGGCAGATTGCTGCCAGCACTTCCTCTGCTTCATCTCCTTGCTGTTACAGAGACACTGTGCAAAACTTCTCACTTGGGACGTAACTGTAGTTATTACTAAAGGCTGCAAATGATAAAATAGTCTCTGCTTACTCACCTCTCACACTCACTCACCTACCTCTCACCCACTTCACCCACAGCCACTTCACACTCACTCCACCCACTTCACACTCACTCACTCCACCCATTCCACACTCCCTCCCTTCATACACAGTCACTCCGCACTCACTTCACACTCACCCCACTGCACTCATACTCACTCACTTCACCCACACTCACTCCACTCATGTTTACTCACTCATTAACTACACTCACACTCAATCACACCACCAACACTTAGTCACTTCACCTACACTCACTCCTCCCAAACTGACTCTACCCACATACACACACTCACTCCACCTACAATCTCTCACTCTACCCACTTCCCACTCACTCCACCCACACTCACTCACTCCACCCACACTCCACCCAAACTTACTCCACCAAACTCACTCACTCCACCAAACTCACTCACTCCACCCAATCTCACTCCATCCACACTCACTCACTCCACCCACACTCACTCCACCCAGTCCACCCACACCCACTCACTCCACACTCACTCCATGAACACTCACTCCACACTCACTCCACCCACACTCATTCCACCCACACACACTCACTTCACCCTTACTTACTCCATCCACTCTCATTCCACCCACACTCACTGACTCCATCCAAACTCACTCTACCCTCTCTCAATCCACCTGCACTCACTAACTCCACCCAATCTGACTCCACCCAGTTTCACTACACCAAACTCACTCACTCCACACACATTCACTCACTCCACCCATACTCACTCACTCCATCCACACTCACATCACCCACTCTCACTCCATCCACACTCACTCCACCCACACTCACTCCACCCACTTCACCCACACCCACTCGCTTCACCCAGCAACACTCACTCCACCCACACTCACTCACTCACTCCACACTCACTCCATCCACACTCACTCTCTCCACCAATACTCATTCCCTCTACCTACACTCACTCCAACCACTCCACACACAATATCTCTCTCTACCCACTTCACATTCACTCCATCCAAACTCACTTACTCCATACACACTTACTCCACCCACTCTCATGCCAACCGCCCTCACTCACTCCACCCAATCTAACTCCTCCCACTCTCCCTCCACACAAACTCACACCAACCACTCTCACTCACTCCACCCATATGCACTCCACCCACACTCACTCCACCCATGCTCACTCCACCAACTTCACCCACATTCACTTACTATACTCCCACTCACCCAACCCACACTTACCCACCCACCCACACTCACTCCATCCATACTCATTCACCCTACCTACACTAACTCCAACCACAATCACTCCCCCCACATCCACTCTGTTCATGCTCACTACACCCAAAGTTATTTGCTCCACCTACACTCACTCCGACCACACTCACCCCACCTATATTCACTGCACCAACACTCACTCACTGACTCCACACTCACTCATACTCACTCCACCTACACTCACTCCACCCACACTTATTCTACCCACACTTACTGACTCCACACTCACTCCTCCCACACTCCATCTCTCTTCCTTTCTCTCTTTCCCTCTCTCCCATATGCTTCCAAAGGTTCATAAACATCTGTCCAGACCACCTGGAAGACCAATAACATCTGGTTGAAAAAGCCAGCATATTCCTGCACTTTTGTCTGAGACAATTTGTGTTGGGTCTTGATTCCTACACTAGAGATACCATGGATGTTTTGAGCAAATTGGACGGTATTACTGTGAATTCTAACACCATGTTTGAGACTTTTGCTGTTGAATCATGTGAAGCTGTAAATTTCTTTTTGAGCATTGAATCAATGGATGATCAAGAAAAAAAATGTGTTTTTATTTGAATTCATCGTTTATCACAACTATTTTGCTTTTTATGGGAAATATTATTTCCAAATATGTGGCACAGCCATGGGCTCATCCTGTGTGCCAACTTACACAACTCAACAAGGTTTGCAAAAGGGCTATTAGACTGGCTAAAATCGAAAATGAAAAGTTATTTGCAATGTAAAGTAAGATTAACCCTAAAATATTTTTTTAAATATATTAATGGGAAGAAGGCCAGGAAGGAAGCTATAGGAACATTAGCATGTGACACAGGCCGTCTGATAATTAGTGACCAGGAAAAGGCAGATGAGCTAAATAGGTTCTGTTCTTTGGTATACACAAGGGAGGTACTAGTGTTTGGGTTACTGCAACATAATGGGGCTACACTACCTTCACCAATTAACTGGTTAATGCAGGACGAAATCCAAAAGAGGTTGAAAAAAATAAATGTTAATAAAGCCCCGGGTCCTGATGGAATACATCCAAGAGTACTGAGGGAACTGGACTCTGTAATAGCAAAACCATTAGATCTAATTTTTCAAGATTCACTCAACACAGGCAGAGGTGATACCTATATTTACAAAGGGAGCAAGAGCAAATCCAGCGAATTATAGACCAATGAGTCTCACTTCGGCAGTGGGAAAGCTTTTAGAAGGGTTAATAATGAATAATATACAAGAATATGTCTATTCAAACAGGATTATAAGTAGGAGCCAACATTATGAAGGATAGGTCATGTCAAACAAACCTAATTAGTTTCTATGAGGAGGTTAGTAGGAACTTGGATCAAGGCAACTCAGTTGATGTAGTCTATTTTCATTTTGCAAAGGCTTTTGATACAGTGCCACATGGGAGACTATTGAGCAAACTAAGGGATACAGGAATTGCCATAAATATTTGCTTATGGATTGAGAGCTGGCTAAAAGACAGGAAGCAAAGGGTTGTGGTAAATGGAACATATTCGGATTGAACTAATGTGGTAAGTGCGGTTCCTCAGGGTTCAGTATTAGGTACCCTCCTTTATAACATATTTAATAATGACTTGAAAGTGGGATTGGACTGTGGTGTCTCCATTTTTGCAGATGACACATAGTTGTGCAAGGTAATTAACTTAGAAAATGATGTACTTTTCCTCCATAAATTAGAGGAATGGGCATCTAAGTGGCAGATGAGATTTAATATGAATAAATGTAAAGTTATGCATCTGGGAAGGAAAATAGCTATGTGATTTATAATCTTAATGGAGCAAATCTAAGGGTATCAGATATTGAAAGGGATTTGGGAGTGTTGTGGACTGAAATCCGTATAAAATGCATTTATGTTTGTGTCCTACTTATATATCTTTGCAGTATTATCACGTAACCAAAGTTTTATTAATATTGCTGAAACATTGGGAACTCTAAGATGGAGGATTCATCACTTCCACATGCAAGATGTCGGTAACATCATATCCTGAGAGCAGTAAGATGGCATTCATATCCGTGACCAAATAAGGATGTGAGCCCCGCCATCTTCCGGGGCCAATCAGAGGTTTCACTTAAACTGGCCATAATGACATCAGATCCGAAACCTAATAAGGATATGTGCCCCGCCACCTTCCGGAACCAATCAGAGGTCTTACTTAGACTGGTGTTCACCAAGATGCAACATTTATCTGATTATTAAAAATGTTATAAATATGACGGCTGATTTTAATAAAGTAAGAGTGCGAGAGAAAGCTTTATACCAGAACTCTGTGTTGGTGTATTATTTCTCTAAGGTGTGCACACTATCTGTATATTGGTAATTTGGCCAGGGACAGATATCTCCAAAAACTATTTTGGTTTTCTCCAAAACAGGAGCACTTGTGGACAAACGCCTAGGTAATAGTGCTCAATGCCAAGCAGCATCTGCAAAGACAAATAAAATATTAGCATGTATTAAGAAGGATATAAAAGCAAGGGAAGCAAATATAATTCTCCCACTATACAAATCCCTAGTACTCCCTCATTTGGAACATGGAGTACAATTTTGGTCAACACTACATAAAAAGGGCATTTTAGAGCTGGAAAAAGCAACAGAGCTAATATAGGGAATAGATGGGCTAAGTTATGAAGAAAGACTAACCAAATTAAACTTATTTCCTCTAGAAAAAAGGCGTCTAAGAGGGGATATGACTACCTTATAAATATACTAGCAGCTTGGCCGTCAAAAATGATGGGGCAATAATATGTGAAGCCATGGCAATGCTGTTTGCCACACAAAGTAAATGTAAAGCTTTTACTCTGAGGTACTTCAGCGCTCATTGCGAGCCTCTCCTCTCATGTACTTTTGCTCCTTTGAGCACCTTCATCGTTCATTGCAAGCATCTCTCCTTGTGTACTTTTGCTCCTCTGAGAACCTTCAGCGCTCATTGAAAGCGTCTCTCCTTGTGTACTTTTGCTCCTCTGAGCACCTTTGGCGCTCATTGCAATCATCTCCCCCTGTATCCTTCAAGTTTTGATCGTTGCAACGATTATCTTCAGCGCTCATCGCAAAGACAGATATATAAGTACAGTGTTAAATATAAAAACAATTTGGTGCAGTGTAAATAAGAAAATGTTCAGGTCTCAGAGCCTAATAAAGTGAATTAAATATGTAACTGTTTTGAGAGTGCTATCGCTGGCAGCCAATGAGCAGTAATCCAGATATATATAGCTGCAGTGTAAAAAGTAAAACATTTTTAGTGCAGTGTAAAGTATTCATTTTTAATTTCCATTACTAATTAATCCTTAATAAATCAATGTATGTTAATAATTAATTGGGAATGAACAAATGTATTAGGAAGTGTGAAGCATTAATGTATTCATAAAGTAACAGCAGTGTAAAATATGCTATTTAGCGTATTTTTTTTAAAATATATATATTTTTTATAATAATTAATTAATTATTAACTTAATAAATTCATATACTTTACCTAATTCTAATTAATATATCCAGCAATCAATATCCTGAAGAGCTAACAATCTCTTTTGATTTTCCTGCAGCATACAATGTACAGTTGGACTGTTGCTGACCTGTGGAGAAAGTGTCAGCAATGTGTGTGAAGTGTGCAGTATAGATAGGCTGCGTGCGCGAGGCCAAACCGTTGGTTTAGTCGGGTAAAGAGGCATTTTAGATTCGTAATGTTATTAATTGCAAGTTAGTGTAGTAAAATGGCGGTGATTGTCTATGTGTTACGCGCCTTGCAAGCATTTTCCGTCCTTTCTAATAGTGTATTTTGTACCTCGTACGTTCCTGGGTAAAAGTGGTATGCGGCTGACGGTGTTTCGCATGGTTCGTGGTTGTGTAGCCTCGTTTTCATTTTTTTCGTCAACCATTTTTTCTCGCTTAGCAGATTTTCAAGTGCTGAAACTCGGCAAATTTGGCTTAAATTCACATGCAATCTCACTCCCAGACTTCCTGGCTGTCCCCCTGTGCTGTGTCTGATTTTTTTTTGTATTTTTTTTTTTGTGTGTGTTTTTTTCATGTTTTTTGATTTGCGCTGTTTGGCCGTTAACTTCGTATTTTTCCGAACTCGTATTTGATTTTTCTAAGTTCCGCGCCGCACAATTTTTTTTTTAAGTCCCGCGGTCCTCAACTGCTTGCAGCCTTAGTCAAGAGGCTAAGTCCCGCGTTTTTCATTGTCTCAACGACGCTAATTTCTGCCTAAATCCTGCGTGTTTCAATACTTTAACTGCTCGACTTTCTTTGCGAGGCTTATCGCTTAAGTTCTCTGAGTTTCAATGCTCATTGGCTAAGTTCTCATCGGCTAAGTGCTCCGAGCTTGGAAGACTTCTGTGCTTCAATGGCTCGCCTAGCTATGTGAGGCTCGCAAGCATGACGACAATTCACAGCATGACAACTATTATATGTAATCCAGGGTCAATACAAGGTTTTATCAAGGGAACTTTTTGTACCAAGAGGTTTTCAACTGACAAGAGGACATCCTTTGAGATTAGAAGTAAAAAGATTTTGCCTTAAAGAAAGAAAAATGTTCTTCACAGTAAGGTTGGTTAATCTGTGGAATTTTCTACCAAAGGAGGTGGTGACAGCGGATTCGATAGATAACTTTAAAAAGGGATTGGATATATTTTTAAATAAAAAGGGCATTAAGGGCTATCCTGGATAAATATAGAGCGAGTATTGATCCAGGGATGAATCTGATCACCAGTATCTGGGGTCAGGAAGGAATTTTATATATTTTTCCCTGTTGAGACAATTGGCAAAGTTTTACTGTTTTTTTTTTTTTTGCCTTCCTCTGGATCAATTAACAATAAATCCGCTTATTGCAGATCAGAAGAGATCTAAAAAGGTTGAACTTGATTGACTAAAGTATTTTTCAACCTAAATTACTATTGTAACGGATCTACTGGCACCCCGACCGGGTACCTCCGTTGATGGACGCGTCCTAGTTTGCGTCGAGGCCTACAAGCACCGCACCGGACACCACACTACCACAGACTCCACAACCGCCGTAGCCTAAAGCTCCCAGGGAGTATGCAGCGCATAGCAATCCCCAGTATGATATAGCAATCCCCTCCAAAAACAAGACAAGACTACGTTTTGAAGGGTCAAGCAGTGAACTGACTTTATTTTGTTGTGCAGAAATATTTATACACATCTCTTCCCACAGGCAATACACATGCCCATATTTGGCCACACAATACACATAAAGAGAACAATAGGTGTGGTCACACCTCCCCGAGGCTACCTGGCAACTTTGATACAATCAGACATTGATTCAATTACACTTCTTTGTTCTTATGTCTGATGATGAAAACACTTTGGAAAATGCAAGGATCCTTTACAACTTCCTTATCTTAGGAGAGTCTCTGTAACAGGATTATCTCCCATGCCAAGGTCTGCACTAGTCTGGGCCAATATTCTGCAGAGCATAAACCAACATACCTACAGTATAATAGTAGGATCATATTTTAACCATAATAATCATAAAACAGGGTAAAACAGTGATGGGTTCCGTTACACACCTCCCCTGTGACCATAAGCCGGCACACACGGTCTGATCACAACGGATCGGCCTGGGGATGTCCGGACAAAAGTATTTGTTGGTCAATTCTCTAGTTTGACAACCCATCAGCATTACTGCAATTCACATTTACTCACATTTCACATATCCCCAGTTAGCTGGGATCTGAGCGCACAAAACTACTGAATAGCGCTCAGATCCTCTTCACACAGTTCAATTGCCATGTAGCTAAAGTCTTTCCCATAGTCTTTCATTATATGAATGGGCTCCATGGCATAGTTATCTGGGGTATCACCGCTCCCACAGGGCAAGTACCGAATGACCCCACTGTATGTAAAGGGCCAGAATGAGTGACATAAACTCTGGTATGGCTGAATACTGTGTTTAAAGGGCAATATATCCCAGGGCCATAGTCGCAGGGCAGGAGGCTGGCAAACAGTCCTCTCCAAGACAAAGTGGCGAAGGGCACTTCGTCACAACTATGTAACTATGTAACTATATATTGTGGTTAGTGGGAGAGAGAAAGGGTGTTTTGTGAATTGTTATCTGAATATACTGACAATACTTTCATGTGGCTCTAATATATAGCTGACTTGTTCATCTTGTGGGACGACACTGAAGAGCAATTTGAAGAGTTAATTGGAATTTTGAATCAGAATGAACTTAATCTTAAACTTACCATATAGATCCTAATCAACTTGATTTTTTTGATCTAAGTAACAAGACGGACAATGGTAATTTAATTACAGATTTGTACAGGAAACATATGTCAACTAATACTTACTACTACTATTAATAACCATACTCTACACTAGCTCAAACCTCCTAGCCACAAAGCAAACCATCCCTACAGATGAATTCCTCAGAATACACAGGAATTGCTAGAGTCTTGAAACTTTTAAGTCACAATCTGAAGAACTAAAAATTGAAGAAAGAGGTTACAGCGTAATATCTATTAAGAGAGCCTAACACCAAGCTCTACACACAAAAAGAGAAACCCAGCTGAAACCTAAACATGCAATAAATTGACAGACTGTGCAAGGTTTGTCAGTATGTATAATCAGTAGTGGTGGGAAATTAATCAGATCATTAATACATATTTTTATGTTCTAAGAACTGATACTCAATTGAATGCATTTTTGGGCACTTACTGTATATTCATACTAAAAAGGGTAGGGGAAAGACAGCGCGCCACCTCCTAGTGCAACATGATGTATATTCACATCAAAGCATTAGTCATATATTGTTTCACTCACATGTGGTAACCCCAAGGTTATGAGTTATCTTATGGTTTAAACAGGATAGCTCTGGAAGTACCCGATGTCCAATTCTTAGATCTCCATCCGAAGCTCAGGATACGATCAAAATGGTTTTGTAGCAGGTACAGTTGGATCACCAATGTTATTTGGTACACTATTATATAGTGTCTACAGAACAAAATGTGATTCCAACTCCTTATGTCTACTATAGGAGACAATTGAAACACACTAATACAAACAATAGTGTGTTTATCATGTGTTTATTGCACCATATAATCCTCAATACATGCCATATATGGCTGATAGGGATAGGCACATTAAAATGAATAAAATCAATAATCTAAAAACATAAAAAAATATCAAACGCGTTTCGTCCAAAGGCTTCCTCAGTGATATAAAAACATAAACAGTGTAAAAATATGTGTATAAGTACTGCTCATAAGCACTTACCAACATTCAAAAAATTTGCCTATCCCTATCGGCCATATATGGCATGTATTGAGGATTATATGGTGCAATAAACACATGATAAACACACTATTGTTTTGTATTAGTGTGTTTCAATTGTCTCCTATAGTAGACATAAGGAGTTGGAATCACATTTTGTTCTGTAGATACTATATAATAGTGTACCAAATAGCTTTGGTGATCCAACTGTACCTGCTACAAAACCATCTGGATCGTATCCTGAGCTTCGGATGGAGATCTAAGGATTGGACATCGGGTACTTCCAGAGCTATCCTGTTTAAACCATACAGATACCTCATAACCTTGGGGTTACCACATGTGAGTGAAACAATATATGACTGATGCTTTGACGTGATTATACACTCATGTTGCACTAGGAGGTGGCGCGCTGTCTTTCCCCTACCCTTTTTATTATCTTTACCAGTTACTTGGACACTGTGGGAACGGTGTCTTGTGAAGAAGCTGCACACCTCTGGCATCTCTATTATTGTGGTTTTGGACTTGTATGGACGGATATTCACTCCAATTTCCATTTGTGCATCTCTCTAGAGGAACTGTATGTAAACACATCGAATATAGTACATACATATATATGTATACACAGTAGGTAAACTATAGAGCGCTTCTATTTTGTAGCAATATAATATATGCAAATTGCTTCTTTGTTTTCTTATATTCATAGTAGTTGGAGAAGATCTTGTACAATTAAAGACAAGGTTGTGAGAAGTTATTTTTCTAGAAATGACAGAAGGACTGCATTACCAGATGGCACATATATGTGCAGACACTGTACATTTTGCATACATATGACCACATGTAATGAATTGGTGTATAGAATTGGCAGAATAATCAAGATTCAGGGTTACTATAATTGTGGCACTATCAGGGTTATTTACTGTCTGCAGTGCCTATGTAACCTGAAATACACTGGTATGACATCCAGAGAAATTAGAAAACGTTTAAGTGAGCACATGGGTAATATCAGAAATGGCAAAAGGGATAACGAAAAAGAAAAAACACTAACTACTGTAGCTAGACATTATTTAATGAAGCATATTTCCAAGCCAATGATGAAGTGTACTGTAATACAGAAAATTACACTGTGCATTAGGAGAGGTAATTTGGAAAAGGGACCTCTTGAAAACAGGAAGCAAATGGATTACCAATTAATTATAATTATTCTGCACAGTCTTATTGAGAATTTTAATTTCAGTGTATTTTTGTAGAGATTAGGTGAGGCAACTTGGAGACTTGAGCAAATTACTATGTTGACAATTGTGTCATTATGCTGGGCCTTAGAAGATATATTTGAATATAGTCTCAATTAACATATGACTAGTGTTTACTCTGTTTACAGTTGGATGATCATGCAGATGGCATGTTTAATCATGATATGAAGGAATATTCTGCATATCCTTTTGTTTTGTTATGATGACTTTTTTAGAGTTTCCAGTTATAGGTTTAAGAGACATCTGATTATGCTATTGGATTGATGACCTTTAAAAAAATGCTTTTTTTGAGAGATACTGTGGTCACTGTATCAGGTTAATCAATAAAAATATGATGAATGAATAGAAATACTGGTAAATGTAAAATGCTTTTTTAATTGATAACAGGTATATAAATATTGGATCACTCTTCTTTGATTAAGCAAACACAAATATAAACAAATAAAATAAAACAATCAATATTGAATATTGAAAGATGGGAATATTAGTTATTTATGCCAAATATTTTTTTTCTAATTGATCACAGATGTATGAACATTGGATCTCTCCTTTTTGAATGAATAAACACACAAAGATAAAATATTATTTATTTTTGTTCTCTATATATTGAGTACTGGCTTTAAATAAAGATAGGAATATTGGTAATCAATGAAAAATATTTCTCTAATTTATAATAGTTATATTAATAATGAATCTCTCCATTTTGAAAGAATAAACATACAATGATAATATAATATTTATTGGTATTTTTTATATACCTGTATTGAGCATTGGCCTTAAAGAAAGATTGGTTTGTATGACAAAGTTTAATGAAGTAGCTTGTGTTATGCTAATTAATGAGTTGCTCTAAATAAATAGGCAGTGAATTTCACTCGCTCTCTTTCTTCTTTTGTCTTATATATACTCATGATCGACACCATGAATCTATCTAAAGAGGAAGAAAAAGATTAATAAGTGTTAATAAATTGTCAACTTGGGTGAATACTTACCTTTATGAAGCCCTGTGTCCTTACACAAAGTCGGTGATCACTTTGGAGTGGCTATAACGACTTATAATTAAAGAAATAGGGCAATCAATGGTTAAAACAGGCAATTACTGACTAGTATAATAGGCTGCCTTCCCCTATGTCCAATCCTGACCTTGGATGAAGCCTAATGTGAAACACGCATGTTGGCTGTGCTGCGGAGGCTTTTCCCGACAGATGACATCACAGTGACTCTTGGGGAGCAGCGGAGGACATTGGATTCATAAGCCATAGTCCTGTGTAAATTATAGGGTATTTAGACTTGCACTGAATTTGAGCAGAGATAATGGCATGTGTATGCTATAAGTTTATTAGCATGTATCATGTTTCAGATTGGAAACATATATTTATACCTTTTAGTTATATGATCAGGTTTAAATTTGTATAATCTTTATCTCGACCTAACATCTTTAGCAGTTTGTTGACGTTCAAGTCTAGTGTTTAAATTATGTTGCAGATCATGCACTTAGAGTATAGGGTAGTTTAGATTACTCTTTATTAGCTAAGGGGTAAGTGGTGGATTCCCAGTGCCGCTACTGTGTAGATGTAAACTGTTTATAGTATAGGAGGTCAATGTAGATTAACCTGAACATATTAAGGAATAAGCAGCGGGTTCCCAGTACTAACACAACAGCGGATTAGGTATTTCAGTAGTAGGTTATAGCAGTGGGCACTTTGGTTGCAAATATGATCTCAATTCTGCAATAATTGACACTAGATATATATAATAAGGTGTTATCTTTTTCTAGTTGGTGAGTGCATATAGTCATTTTTTGTAATGAATTATGATGGGTAAATATTGATGAATTGTTTTATATACCTGCAATTACATGACCTGATTATATAATCTATACTATAATACAATTAATTAAGTTAATTTATATAATGTATACTTATTGATTGATTTGTTAAGATCAATTCATTATTTGGACATTCATATATTTTTTGAGTGCACTATAATCATGTTTAATTTTGAGGACAGTCCTTGTTTGGTTTAAGATATATTTCAGTTGTAGCTTAATCTCTTGGGCCCTCATTCAATTGCAATTTGTCCAATTAAATAGGGCTCTAAATAAGCACATAACATATTTTTTTAAAGAAGTTTTTAGTTAGTAAACATCTATCCAAAAGCAAGGTTTTCACTAACTAAAGACTTCTGTAAAAAAAATATGCCGAAGGCGCTCCATGCCAGCAACTGCGACCCTCGCAAACTTCACGTCGCAACCCAAAGAGCACGACACACACATTACGACACTCGCAAACAACATACGACACACGTTCACACACATTACGGCCTCGCAACACTCGGACGCAACTCGCGAACATTACAAAATTAAAAACACAATACATACACACAGCACATACATAAAAAGCTTACCTACACCAAGAGGGAGCACCCAGGACCTCAAAAATGCAACTTACACCTTCATTTCACTCGAAATAAAAGAGTTTACACACTAAAAAATTTCCTAAGCGAGAAAAAAATGGCCGCCGAAAAAAACTAAAACGAGGCTACAAACGCAAACACCATACGACACACGTTAACAGATATTACGACCTCGCAAACATCGGACGCAACACGCCGACATACAAACATTTAAAACACACTAAATACACACAACACACACATACAAAGCTTACCTACAGCAAGAGGAACCATCCAGCACCTCAAAAAAACAAGTTACACCTTTATTTAAATAAAAATAAAACACTTTAGACACTAATACAATCGCTAAGCAAGAGAAAAAATGGCCGACGAACAAAACAAAAACGAGGCTTCAGACGTAACTATACTACACTTACTCGCAATAATGAAACACATACTATGCGGAACGTATCACAATCATATTAAACACCATTTTGACCACTACTACGCACAAAATGGCGGATGGAACGCAAATTGTAAGCTGGAACGCAAATAGCGCATGCGTATTGCGTTCTAACGGTCTAACTTTCCAGAATATTCTACAAGTTTATAAATACTGCCTATTTTACACAAAAAAATACACTTCTCCTCAGGTGATGAACGGAGTGACTTCATAGATAACTGCTGCTTTTACTTGAGAAGACAATTCTTTCCTAATTTACTACTTTACACTGTGCAAATTACAACTGAGAGGTAAGCTATAATATATTACATTTTATTATCAACACAGGACAACAATAAAAATTAAATTTAAGTATGAAAATGTGATTTCTCTATAGTGACATGTGACACGCACATTTATGTGTATAGGCCCTGCAACAAACTAATCTTTAAATGACATTACCAAAAATTAATACTTTTATATTAAAATTGGATTTATGTATAGTGATATGTGACACGCACAAAAGATAAATACATATAACTATGAAAATGTGCTTCATGTATGTGACATGTCACACGCAGATTTCTGTGTATAGTCCCTGCAAACAAATAATATTAATCACAAATAATTAATATGTGACACGCACATATATGTGTATCATGTATACTCACATGTCACACGCACATTTATTGTGGAGCCCCAAAAAATGAGTCATGTGCATTGAAAGTAATTACAGAAGTAGATCTATTGGAATTCACTATATAACCTAAACATCAATCTTTATCCTTTTTTTAATAACAGACTCTGCATCAACAGCATCACTCACGAATTTGCAACGTGCATTGTCACCCACAATCCCTTTTAAACAACTCCAAGAAAGAACAAGAGGTAAGATACAAAAATACATTACATGCTGAAAAATACCATGCTTTGGTAAATCAAAAAGAAGAAATATACAATTAACCATTTCACTCTTTTTCAAAAACACACTACAAGAAGGCCGGCACATTAAGATTGGCAGGAGGGGACCCTCTGTCAATCGACACTTCAATCAAGGTAAAGTATTAAGTATAAAAAAAGAAAACAACTATGAGCCTCATTCAATTCCGAGTTGACCAATTGAATAAGGCTCTATATAAGCACATACAAAAAATTCTAAACAAACTTTTTAGTTACTGAACCTCTATCCAAAAGCAAGGTTTTCACTAACTAAAAACTTCTGTCAAATAAATATTTTATGTGCTTATATAGAGCCCTATTCAATTGACAACTTTCACATTCAATGAGGACCTATATATGTTTAATGGTGACAATTTAACAAATACAGCAACCAAAGCCCCTCATTTAATTTATTTTTTCAAAAATGTTAATAGGCCTCTAAATCACGGTCTCATTAAGTGAATCAAGGCCCTCATTCAATTGCAATATGAACAATTGAATAGGGCACTAAATAACCACATTACATATATTTTTTAGAGAAGTTTTTAGTTAGTAAGGGCCTCATTCAATTGCGATTTGGCCAATTGAATAGGGCTCTAAATAAGCACATAGCATATTTTTTTGTAAAGAAGGTTTTAGTTAGTGAAAACCTTGCTTTTGGATAGATGCTTGCTAACTAAAAACTTCTTTAAAAAAAATATGTTATGTGCTTATTTAGAGCCCTATTCAATTGCCCAAATTGCAATTTAAAGAGGGCCTAAGCATCTTTCCAAAAGCAAGGTCTTCACTAACTAAAAACTTATTTAAAAAATATATGCTATGTGCTTTTTTAGGGCCCTATTCAATTGGCCAAATCACAATTGAATGATGGCCTAAGAGCCTCATTCAATTGTGATTTGCCCAATTAAATAGGGCTCTATATTAGCACAGAGCATATTTTTTTAACAAAACTTTTTAGTTAGTGAACTTCTTTCCAAAAGCAAGGTCTTCACTAACAAAAAAATTCTGTAAAAAAATATGCTCTGTGGTAATATAGAGCCCTATTCATTTGGCCAAATCGCATTTCAATAACGCCCTAAATAAGTATATTACAAGTGGTGCCCACAAAACAGGATTTTATAAAAACTCCCACAAACACATAGCAAACTAAATTCATATTCTTAGTTAATGTTTAACAACCTATAAGCCTTACAAAGAAGCCTAAATAAGTATACCAGAAGTGGTGCGCACAAATAGGATTGTACTAAAACTCACACAAACACATAGCAAACTACATTCATATTCTTAGTTAATGTTTAACAACCTATAAGCCTTACAAAGAAGCCTAAATAAGTATACGACAAGTGGTGCGCACAAAACAGGATTGTACTAAAACTCACACAAACACATAGGAAACTACATTAACATTCTTCTTTAATGTTTAACAACCTATAACCATTACAATGAAGACTAAATAACTTTAGCACAAGTGGTGCGCACAAAACAGTATTGTAACAAAGTCACACAAACACATAGCAAAATACATTAATATTCTTATTTCATGTTTAACTAACTATAACCATCCCAATAAAGGCTAAATAAGTATACCAGAAGTGGTGCGCACAAATAGGATTGTACAAAAACTCCCACAAACACATACCAAACTAAATTCATATTCTTAGTTAATGTTTAACAACCTATAAGCCTTACAAAGAAGCCTAAATAAGTATACCAGAAGTGGTACGCACAAAACAGGATTGTACTAAAACTCACACAAACACATAGGAAAATACATTAAAATTCTTCTTTAATGTTTAACAACCTATAACCATTACAATGAAGGCTAAATAAGTATACCACAAGTGGTGCGCACAAAACAGGATTGTACAAAAAAACACACAAACACATAGCAAACTAAATTAATATTCTTCTTTAATGTATCACAACCTACAAGCCTTACTAAGAAGCTTAAATAAGGATAACAAAAGTCGTGCAAACAAATCAGGATTGTAGATAAAGTTAGACAAACACATAGAAAAAAAAGAACCATAACAGATAAAATACACCAAAATTAAGACATTTTTGCTTTATTTAAAAGACATTTCACTCAAACAACATTTTCAATTTTATGTTACAACAGATACTGCGTGAAGACAATCGGACGAGGACTTTCAGCACAGGACCAGACCATTGGACGAGGACTTTCAACACAGGACCAGACCAGCGGACAAGGACTTTCAACACAGGACCAGACCATCGGACGAGGACTTTCACCAAAGGACCACAACATTGGACGAGGGCTATCGCCAGAGGACCACAACATCGTACGAGGGCTATCGCCAGAGGACCACATCATCAGACCACGACTTTCAACAGAGGACCAGACCATAGGACCAGGATTTTAAACAGAGGACCACACCATCGGACGAGGACTTCCAACAGAGGACCAGACCATTGGACAAAGATTTTCAACCGAGGAACAACAAACATTCTGATTGAAATCACACTTCAACCAAGGTACAGTATAATAAGTACAAAAGGAGAAAAATAAAGAAACATGTTTAATCTGCATCCGTGTCAACAGAAAAAAAAAAATGAATAACTATGTCACTTATTCTATTTAAATTGGCAATATGCAATACATGGGTCAATAACCACATCAATGTTTTTTTTACAAAAAATTATTAACTATGTCCCTTATTCTCTTTAAATTGGCAATATGCAATACATGGGTCAATAACCACATCAATGTTTTTTTTGCAAAGAAGTTTTTAATTGGTAAACATCTATCCACAAACAAGGTTTTCAATAACTAAAAAATTATTTAAAAAAAAGAGGTTAACTGCTTCTTTACAGCAGTATTCAATTGGTCAAATTGTTATTCAATGAGGCCAGGAATTATTACTTTTAACAAAATATAACTGATACATTAATGATTTAACTTTTATTTCTCAATTATGCACAATAATCTTTAACAGTAATTACTAATTTCAATATACCCAATTACATTTCTTTTTTTGCCTTTACAGATTAACATGGCTGATAAGAGCAAACAAGAGAAGAAAAGACGTCAAACTAGAGAAAGACAAGAGAGATGGGCCGCCCAGCAGACACCAGAGGAGAAAGAAATTCGACGAGAAAAAGAACGCAAAAGACTTGCAAGCAAAAGACTATCAGCTGCAAAAATGAAAGATACGCCAAAAAAAACTACAAAGCAAATAAAGCATTTACAACCTGTTCCTCAAACATCAGATGACATTTTACAAGATACAATTAAAGATAGACCAAAAAAAGCAACTACAAAAAAAAAGCATTTACAACCTGTTCCTGAAACCTTACAGGACATTTCAACAAAACCAGGACAACATATACCAAGAAAAGCCACGAAAAAACTAAGCATTTAGAACCTGTTGTTCAAACATTCCATGTCTTTTCACCTGATGAATATGAAAGTCAAACTGCTATATGCTTTGCAAATTGTCCTTTACTCAAGTCTTTAGCAGTAGAGGTTCATAGTTGTGGGGACATGAATACTCAATGTCAGTTTTGTGAGGCTTATTATTTTAAACAGGAGAGACCCAGAGATGGCCAATTTATTAGTTGCTGTCAAAAAGGCAAGTTCAAACTTCCAGAAAGAAAATAATTTCCAATCTATTTACAAAACATTATGACTGAACCAACTTTTCCAAACTACAAAAATGTTAAGACAAACATAAGATCCTACAATAGTGCCATATCCTTTGCATCTATGGGGGCAACATTAGCTGCTAATGTACCAGGACATGGTCCTTACTGTTTTAAAGTCCAAGGCCAAATTTATCATCGTACTTCACATTTACATCCAGAGGAAGGAGAGCAAAGAAAATTCGCTCAACTATATGTCCTAGATACAATGGAAGCTGTTGACCAACGTATGCAGATGGAAGAAAATAAAAAATGCTTACCCAGTGTTTTCATAGAGCTAAATAACATTATGGACAACAATCCCTACAGTAAAGCTTACAAAAAATTGGCAGAAGTAGAAAATGAACAACTACTTCATGCACAAAGACATCAATTACCCATGCCAAAGGTTAATATGGTGCTTAAAAGAGACAGACATACTGATAAACGTCGTTATAACTTGCCAACATCAAATGAGGTTGCAATGGTGTTTCAAAATGAGGAAGGAGAACCACCATTTCAAAGAGACATTAGAATATATCCCAGAAATGAGGAGCAACCATTTATTAATATGAATATCTTAAGTCCAAATTTAGATCCAATGACATATCTTATCTTTTTCCCACATGGAGAAGCAGGTTGGCAATCAAAATTAACCCTTCCCAGTTACCCAAATGCTAAAGCCAGAATCCGAAATAATGTTCCTATGCTTGAATTTAAAGTAGCTCAAATTGCCATTCGACATGGATTTAATCCGATTTTATGTGGTGGAAAACAAACCCAACAATGGATTATTGATTCATATTTGCAAGTTGAGGCCAATAATTTAAACTTTATAAAATATCAACAAGATAAACTACGTGTAGAACAATATTCTGGACTCATGGACTATGTTGCTGACGTGGCTACAAGCCGAGACATGACAGCTGGCAAAGCCATCATTTTACCATCTTCCTTTCAAGGATCTCCTCGAAATATGAGAGAAAGATACAATGATACTATGGCTATTGTCACCAAATTTGGAAAACCAGATTTATTTCTGACATTTACATGTAATCCACAATGGCCAGAAATTACACAAAATCTACTTCTTGGACAAAGTGCTTCAGATCGACCAGTTTTAGTAGCCAGAGTTTTTAAGATCAAATTAAATGAATTAATACGTGACTTCACTATAAATCAGTTATTTGGCAAATGTCTTGCTTATGTATATACCATTGAATTTCAAAAAAGAGGCCTTCCACATGCACATCTTCTCATAATACTTCAAGAGAAAGATAAATTAGATACTTCGGACAAAGTGGATGCAGTCATAGTTGCTGAACTACCAGATCCAGAACTATATGGTAGACTATATGAGATTGTTACTCATCGCATGATTCATGGACACTGTGAAGACCTTAATCCACAATCACCATGTATGGAAAATATTAAATGTTCCAAAGATTTTCCTAAAGATTATAGAGACAAAACATATGCAAATTGTGATGGATATCCACTTTATAAAAGAAGAGAAGGAGATAGTGCCATTATTCGTGGAAACAAAGTGGACAATAGATATGTAGTACCCTACAATCCACATTTACTCAAGAAGTACAACGCCCACATCAACGTAGAAGCCTGCACTTCCATCAAATCCATTAAATATGTCTACAAATATATTTACAAAGGCTATGATGCAGCTACTGTAGTCGTCAAAAGTGCAGACAACCCTGAATGTAGTGAGTTAGTACATGATGAACTTGCATCTCATGTAGATGCTCGCTATGTCAGTGCGCCAGAAGCTATGTGGCGGCTTTTAAAATTTGAAATGCATGATCGATCACATGCAGTATATAGATTAGCAGTACATTTGCCACAACAACATTTAGTCTATTTCCATGCTGGAAATGAAATGAATGCATTGGCCCAAAGTGAAGATTGTCACACTACACTAACTGCATGGTTTGCATTAAATTCCACTGATGCTCAAGCAACACAATACCTATATATTGAAATTCCATATCACTATGTTTTTGTGAATGGATTATGGAGAACAAGAAAAACCAGAGGCAATAAAATAATTCCAAGAATTTACACAGTCAGTCCAAGAGATGTTGAACGTTTTTGCTTACGGATATTACTTTTAAATGTTCCAGGAGCACAAAGTTTTGAACATTTAAGAACTGGTAATGACATTGTATATGAATCCTTCCATTTAGCTGCAAGACATAGAAACTTACTCGCTGATGATACAGAGTGGGAAAGATGTTTAGAAGAAGCAGCACAATGTCAAATGCCACGACAGATGAGAGAACAATTTGCTTTTATTTGTATCTTCTCAAATGCTCCAAATGCATTAGCTTTGTGGGAGACTTTTAAAAGTAATATGACTGAAGACTTTATGCGACGATACAATGAACCCATTGCACACTTAAAAGCGTTAATGGAAATCCAAGAAGTATTTTTAACTCATGGATTAAGTTGTGCCAGTTTTAATTTGCCTGATCCAGGTCTTATAGATGACATAAACTTTGAAGACTATGACATTCAACTACAAGCAGAAAGAACACAAGAAAGACTTGCAACTTTAAATACACTACAATTGCAAGCATTTCATGCCATTAAAAATGCAATAGATGATGACATGGTGACAGAGCGTTATTTCTATCTTGATGGACCTGGCGGATCAGGAAAAACCTATTTGTACAATTTATTAATGAGTTCAGTACGAGCACAAGGTCAAATAGCAATGGCGTTTGCCACTACTGGAATTGCTGCACTTTTATTAGAAGGTGGAAGAACTGTTCATAGTGGATTTAAACTGCCAGTGCCTATTTTAGAAAATTCTGTGTCAGATATGCGCATGACATCATTACAAGCAAAGAAATTGAAGAAATGTAAATTAATTATAATAGATGAGGCCACAATGATGTCATGCTATGCCCTCCAATGTATTGACCGTTTGCTTCGTGAAGTCATGGATAATATTTTTCCATTTGGTGGAAAGGTAATGTTGTTGGGTGGCGATTTTAGACAAACATTACCTGTCGCTGTGCATGGAAATCGAACTGACATTATCGAAACCTGTATCAAGTCAAGCACAGTATGGAAACATTTTACCCATCTTCAACTGCAAAAAAATATGAGATCAGAAGGCCAAACTGATTTCAATGATTGGCTTATTAAAATTGGAGAAGGCAGAACAGAAAAAATGCTACATTTAGCTGACGACACTGTAGAGATCCCACCCCATATGATTTGTCAACAAGATATTATATCGGCTATATTTGAAGGGAGCATAAATAACGAAGAATATTCCGAGCTTGCCAACTAAGTCATACTGACGTGTAAAAATAAAGATGCATTAATCCTCAATAATGAAATCTTTAAAAAAAATAATGCACCACAAAGAAATTATCACAGTGCTGATTCTGTACTTGCTGATGACAATGAAAGTCAGGCTAACTTTTCGACTGAATTCATAAACTCTCTAACTCCTTCTGGAATGCCACCACATATTTTGCAGCTAAAGAAAGGTGCAGTTATCATGTTACTGTGAAATACGAACCCCAAAAAAGGCCTATGCAATGGCACCAGAATAATTGTTCAACAATTAAAGGACCATTTTATAGATGCTGAAATTTTAACTGGTACCCATAAAGGAGAGAGAGTTTTCATACCAAGAATAGATTTAGCACCAAGTGAAAGTAGTCTCCCTCTTATACTTCAAAGAAGACAATTTCCCATTATTATGGCATTTGCCATGACCATTAATAAATCACAAGGTCAAACTTTCCAATCTGTGGGTATTTTCTTGGAAGAACCAGTATTTGCACATGGTCAATTGTACGTTGCGTTGTCATGGTGCAAAAATTCACAGGCTATTAAAGTTTACATTGAAAATAATGAAAGTCAAGGTGATTTATTAGAAGATGGACGTATTTTTACTAAAAATATTGTCTACTATGAAGTACTATAACTTTGCAGGATACAAATTAAAGCCATGGAAACATTTTTTAATAGCATTTAAAAATACATAACAATTTGTTGTTTAATTCAGTCATAATTAATGGAAGTACTGTTTATGGATGATTCTCCTCACAAAATACTTGCCTTGCATTTTTCTGAAATATTATGTTAAAATGTTAAGTCACTATGTTAATGTTTCTAATGTTACAAGTTTACAAACAATATTTTCAAGTTCTTTCATTCAACATATTACAAAGTTCATGTTAAGAGCTCAAGCACCTTTTAAGTCACAATGTAAATATTGTCTGTTATCTTAAGATTACTACCTACATTAATGTTTATCGCCAGTTTATGTGGTCAGGAAGGAATTACTTTCATTAGGTACGTTTTAAGGAGAGTTTTTACTGTATGCCTTCCTCTACATTCAATGTATATTGAAGTTAACAATTATTCTGATAGAAATTGCATGTTAATACTGATTAATTTAAAGTTCAACTGTTTTTACATTCAAATGTTAATGCTTTTAATAAAAAATTATGTTTAAATATTAATTCACTCTCTTACTGTTTATAATGTTACAAGTTGTAAAAATATTTTTGAAAGTTTATTACTTACACACATAATAAGTATCTGACTTAAACATATTACAAACTTCAGGTTAAAATTGTGTACGTTTAAAGGAGGGTTTTTATAATGTTTATCTTACTCTGCTTTAAATCTATATTCAATTTAACAATTCTTCAGATAAAAATTGCATGTTAAAAAAAACATTACCTAAAGTTTACTATAATGAATACTTTAAAGTGAAACTGGTTTTACATTCAATTGTTAATACTCTTATTACAAAATTAGGTTACAAAATGTATTCACTATGTTACTATTTATAATGTTCCAAATTCTACAAATGTTTTGTCAACTTACAAAGTTACATAAAAAATAAAGTTCAAGTTTCAAAATATATACTTTCAATGTTATTGCTTACATATATTTTAAACTTCATGTTAAAATTCGGGACGTTTCAACAAGGCTTTTTACTTTTTGCTTTCCTCTGCATTCAATGTATATTAAAGTTAACAATTCTTCAGATACAAATTTCATGTTAAAAAACCATTACATCAACATTGTACAAAAATACACGTTCATATCACAATACTTACAATTGTCAAAAATCTATATTAATAACTAAACAACTTGACAAACATATACATCACATTGCCGTCATTTTTTGACGGGCAAGTCGCTAGTACTATTTATATTGATCATATTTTTTGTTATTATTCATTATCATCGGCTTAGTCCAAATACTATTGACCAAATTGCGCAGAGGAAGTGGAAAAAGCTGTCTACTTTCTTTCTTTTAGTGTTAAGATGGCAGTATCACAATCAGACAGATGGAAATTATTCAGCCTTAGGCAAGAAGCAGAAGGGACATTTACAAGAACAGGTCTATCTGGACAACAAACGATCTTGAAAGATAATGCTACTCTTGCATCTAAGGAAATGTTAAAATCATTAAAGAAGCAGATTAGGACCATTTGGGAGGTTTCTAGAACATAAAATTACATTAAGAACAATATGATCCCTCGAGGACTGAGGATTCAATTAGTACCTGCCATTCATCTTCTTAGTGATACATTTATTAAATCCTGGACAGAGGTCACCAACAAATGTTTAGAGAATCTTATGAAGCTAATCCTTGAGCAAGAACTCACTAATTTAGAAATATTGAACATAAAAGTCACTGAACAGGAAAAAACTTTGATAAATTCAAAGATACACTTGAATTTGAGGATCTAAATATCAAATTGGTAAATAATATTGAAAGATTTAAAAAAAGATCTAATTTTGAGAAAACAGAAAAAAATCCTGAGAGACTCTCAAGACTATCAAATAGGAAAGGTTTAAAATATTCCTAAAACTCTCAAAAAGAACCAATCAAGAAGATATAAACTCATCAGATTATGAGCATTCGGACAGAGAGGATCAAGCAGTGGGTGGAATAAGTAGCCATCAAATCCCACAATCATTTTTATGAACCTCCCAATGCCCTACAACTAGATTTGTCTTCAATTGCAATCAGACAACCATGGAACACCATTTTTTATCTAAGGGGCACGCCTGAAAAAACTGGCATGGAACAAAACAACAAAACAGGAAAAACAGTTACTAGTTTTGAATAAACATCTCAAGGAATCTTGTTGCATGCAAGATAAAGAATTGGAAAAATTGAACTGACAAGAGGACATCCCTTGAGGTTACATGAAAAAAGATTCCACCTTAATAAATAAAAGGGTACTTCACAGTAAGGGTGATTAAACTGTGGAATTATCTGCCAAGAAGAGGTGGTGACAGTGAATTCAATAGATAACCTTTAAAATGGGATGGATATATTTTTGAATAAAAAGGGCATTAAGGGTTATCCTAGATAACTAGCAAATTAATATTGATCCAGGGAGAAATCGCATTGCCAGTACGTGGGACCAGAAATTATTTTTACTTTTTTATTCTCTAATGAGACAATTGCAATTTTTTATGTTTTTTTCTGTTTGGATCAATTAACAATTATTACCAGGTAATAAAAAAATCCACATATAATGAACAGAAGTGATCAAAAAAGGTTAAACTTGATGGACTAAAAGTCTTTATTCAAGATTAATTATGATGTATAATTACATAATGTAATTATGGTGCTGTATCAGCCTTGCCTCAGGAGAAGTAGACTGTGATGAAATATTCTCTGGTACCTTTCTCACTGGAATCTCCTGCCACTGTAATGTAATCACTTTCTACGATGTTCATGCCTCTACCTGCTCTGTGTAGATATCCTCTGCTGGCAACTTTGATTTTGCTGTATGTTTTCCTCTGTGTAGCGCCCTGTAATATAATAGGGTCTGATGATCTAAAGGTCCATTTTGGGACAGCTAGGGGCATGATAAATGCTATAGCAGCTTCAAAAAGTGTTCATGGGTTCAGTTTCTATGACAACTGATCGGTCCATGCTCACTCTGGCTGCTACATGAGTTGCAGTCCATCTGAGCCAAGGAGAAGAGGCTCCAGAATCTGGGGAGGACACTATTAATCCCTCAGTTTTAAACTCTGGTAAGAATCACTAAGAAAAAAGAAGACAATAGATAACAACAGAAGTGCATTAGCAAAGATACAAGGTGCAGTATGCCATGATGCTGCTGATGCTTGTATTGCTATTGAGGAATCTGATGTGGTAAATTCTGTTAATATAGACTCTGCTATTGGAAATGTGGCTGGAGGCAAAGACCTCCATGGTACTATAAAAGCAAGGCTTGATGTGCCATGGGTGTCCTCAAGGCCCCCATAGCACTGCAAGTTTAAAAAAGCACTACACTTTATTTCACCATCTAGGTTGGATGTTTTGGTTTTTTTGCTGAAGCGGTAATAGGACATGTTGATACCTCTTTATTTAAAAATGTAGATTCAGAATTCAATGGCAAACCTGGGGCCAACATAACTTGCAAACATACAGGTTCTGGTAATGAGTTACCTAGAAAGAGTTAGAAAGTTTGAGAAAACTGTCTCTTCTTTTACTTTTATTGTTCTATCATTACACTTTGCAACATTGAATGTTGTCTCTTGTAGATCAAGCCAGGCCCATTTTTTGCCCTTTGGTATAGTAAGTGGTCTGCAGGGATTTGTTTTTGCAGGAAACCAGAATAGGTACTTTGCAGATGTGGCAAAAGATAAGGCCGAATGGAGATATGGCTGCTCCTTCTGGTCTCTTGCTGCTGAGGCTGATGGGAGAATCACAATTTTGTTTAAATCTTCAAAATCACCATCAGAAGATTGATTGAGGTAAGAATGGGTCATTGCATGGTTTTAGATATAACATTAAGGGGGCAGAGATTGAGACTTACCAATATCTATGGGACACAAACTAAGTAGAACAGGAAATGCCTCCTCATTGAGTTAAAGGCATCAAGTACAGGCTGGGATATGACAAAATTTTTCTCAAGGTCTGGTGGATGTGCACATTAAGCATTTGCCAGTTAGCGCTGGTTTCACATATAGTCCAGGTAGGAGAAATGGCAGAATAGATAGGTTCTTCATTAAAGATAGCTCTGTGGCTTCAGCCCCTTTGCTGGAGGCAAGTGTGACTTTGAATGTTGCTAAAATCCCTCAGAGAGTTGGGGGCCTATGGCACATTAATTCAAATCTCCTTGAAGATAATGAGGGTTGACAGTCATTTTTAAGTGTTTTTTTTCAATCCCAGTTGCCTTTAGAAGATCTTTGTAACTCTAAGGCTGCAAGAAATACTTAAGAAAAGAACCTGTGTGTTTTCCGCAAACTATCTTGTCATAAAATTCTTAATAAATAGCTAACCAATTAGGCCTCAAAAAGTAACATATCTATTTGGAGCCTCATTCAATTGAGGCATTGTAAGTTACTTAATGTAGAACCTATGTTTGCAGGCCTACTGCAGGCCTAAGTTAAGGTGCTATTCAATTGGCCAACTGCGAAAATCGGAAACCATTGCCGTCGGACGTAGCATTTGCAGGCTTGAACATGTTACGGGAGCAAACCCATAACTCACAATGCAGAAACAGCCAATGGAAACAGAGATCATCCTTATGACCAACCTCCAAGCCCATAACTCATAAGTGAAGCCCGTAGGACTTTGAAATCCAATTTCTATTTTCAAAGTCCTATAGGCTTGGAGGTTGAAGTCCATAGGACTTCACATTGATTGCTGTGATTGATATAACATGAAAATTAAACATGAAATTATGTATTGGAGAATGTTTTGCTATTAATTCTAAGACATCCCTTTCACTCTTCATAAAAGTACAGTATTGCTTTTTTATTTGCTTTTAAAGTGCTCCAATTTGTCATTAAGAACTTTGCAAGACCTCCTTGGTACCAGTAAATTGTGGTTAGATATTTGCCATTTGCAGGCTTGACTGAGTGGTTAGCAACCGTTAAAAATCATAGGCTTGGAGGGAATTAAATTCTGTTGGACAAGTTGCAATGAATCACAGCTCAGAGCACGTAACTCAATACATTCCCAGGCCCAGAAGGCCTAACAACAGAATTCTTTAGAAATGTTATTGTCATTACAGTTTGTCTTGTGGAGTTCTTTAATGATTATTTCTAGTGATGTCGCGAACATAAAATTTTCGGTTCGCGAATGCGAACCGCTGCAAATGTTCGCGAACCGGCGAACCCGGCGAACCGCCATAGACTTCAATGGGCAGGCGAATTTCAAAACCCACAGGGACTCTTTCTGGCCGCAATAGTGATGGGAAAGTTGTTTCAACGGGACTAACACCTGGACTGTGGCATGCCGGAGGGGGATCCATGGCAAAGCTCCCACGGAAAATTACATAGTTGATGCAGAGTCTGGTTTTAAGCCATAAAGGGCATAAATTACCTAACATTCCTAAATTGTTTGGAATAACGTGCTTTAAAACATCAGGTATGATGTATCGATCAGGTAGTGTAAGGGTTAGGCCCGCTTCACAGTGACAGACCAAACTCCCCGTTTAACGCACAGCAAACAACCACAAACAGTCCATTTGCACAACCGCAAACTCCCCATTTGCACAAGGTTGGATACCAAGCTAGCCATGTCCCGTTCCTTGTCCTCACTGATGTCATTGAAGGTCTCCACCCAGCCACCAAGGGTCCCTGAAAGGTGACAACAAGCCCCCTGGGATGCCTGCTGTGTTTTGTCTTCCACCTCCTCAAAGCCACCTTCCTCCTCTGACTCCTCTTCTTCAGACTCCTCTCACTGCGTTGCCTCTCTCTGCATTATTATAAGGTGTGTTAAGTAGTACTACTCTTATCAGTTTAATACCTGTTACAGCACCTATCAGGGGGCGTGTATAAGGCCTGGCTTTTTAGAACCGGGAGATGGAAAAAGATGCTTTGTTGGTCGTATCACTTCAATTTTAGGGCACGGCACGTGCAGTCAAAGGTGCCACCAGATAGGAGTGGCGTGTTTGTAAGTACTACTCTTATCAGTTTAATACTTGTTACGTCACCTATCAGGGGGCGTGTATAAGGTCTGGATTTTTAGAACCAGGAGATGGAAAAAGATGCTTTGTTGGTCGTATAACTTCAATTTTGGGGCACGGCACGTGCTGTCAAAGGTGCCACCAGATGGGAGTGGCGTGTTTGTAAGTACTACTCTTATCAGTTTAATACTTGTTACGTCACCTATCAGGGGGCGTGTATAAGGCCTGGATTTTTAGAACCAGTAGATGGAAAAGGATGCTTTGTTGGTCGTATCACTTCAATTTTGGGGCACGGCACGTGCAGTCAAAGGTGCCACCAGATAGGAGTGGCGTGTTTGTAAGTACTACTCTTATCAGTTTAATACTTTATACTTGTTACGTCACCTATCAGGGGGCGTGTATAAGGCCTGGATTTTTAGAACCAGGAGATGGAAAAAGATGCTTTGTTGGTCATATCACTTCAATTTAGGGGCAAGGCACGTCAAAGGTGCCACCAGATAGGAGTGGCGTGTTTGTAAGTACTACTCTTATCAGTTTAATACTTGTTACGTCACCTATCAGGGGGCGTGTATAAGGCCTGGATTTTTAGAACCAGGAGATGGAAAAAGATGCTTTGTTGGTCGTATCACTTCAATTTTGGGGCACGGCACGTGATGTCAAAGGTGCCACCAGATAGGAGTGGCGTGTTTGTAAGTACTACTCTTATCAGTTTAATACTTGTTACGTCACCTATCAGGGGGCGTGTATAAGGCCTGGATTTTTAGAACCAGGAGATGGAAAAAGATGCTTTGTTGGTCGTATCACTTCAATTTTGGAGCACGGCACGTGCAGTCAAAGGTGCCACCAGATAGGAGTGGCGTGTTTGTAAGTACTACTCTTATCAGTTTAATACTTGTTACGTCACCTATCAGGGGGCGTGTATAAGGCCTGGATTTTTAGAACCAGGAGATGGAAAAAGATGCTTTGTTGGTCTTATCTCTTCAATTTTGGGGCACGGCACGTGCAGTCAAAGGCGCCACCAGATAGGAGTGGCGTGTTTGTAAGTACTACTCTTATCAGTTTAATACTTGTTACGTCACCTATCAGGGGGCGTGTATAAGGCATGGATTTTTAAAACCAGGAGATGGAAAAAGATGCTTTGTTGGTTGTATCACTTCAATTTTGGGGCACGGCACGTGCAGTCAAAGGTGCCACCAGATAGGAGTGGCGTGTTTGTAAGTACTACTCTTATCAGTTTAATACTTGTTACGTCACCTGTCAGGGGGCGTGTATAAGGCCTGGATTTTTAGAACCAGGAGATGGAAAAAGATGCTTTGTTGGTCGTATCACTTCAATTTTGGGGCATGGCACGTGCAGTCAAAGGTGCCACCAGATAGGAGTGGCGTGTTTGTAAGAACTACTCTTATCAGTTTAATACTTGTTACGTCACCTATCAGGGGACGTGTATAAGGCCTGGATTTTTAGAACCAGGAGATGGAAAAAGATGCTTTGTTGGTCGTATCACTTCAATTTTGGGGCACGGCACGTGCAGTCAAAGGTGCCACCAGATAGGAGTGGCGTGTTTGTAAGTACTACTCTTATCAGTTTAATACTTGTTACGTCACCTATCAGGGGGCGTGTATAAGGCCTGGATTTTTAGAACCAGGAGATGGAAAAAGATGCTTTGTTGGTCGTATCACTTCAATTTTGGGGGCACGGCACGTGCAGTCAAAGGTGCCACCAGATAGGAGTGGCTTGTTTGTAAGTACTACTCATCAGTTTAATGCTTGTTACGTCACCTATCAGGAGGCATGTATAAGGCCTGGATTTTTAGAAACCGGGAGATGGAAAAAGATGCTTTGTTGGTCGTATCACTTTAATTTTGGGGCACGGCACGTCAAAGGTTCCACCAGATAGGAGTGGCGTGTTTGTAAGTACTACTCTTATCAGTTTAATACTTGTTACGTCACCTATCAGGGGGCGTGTATAAGGCCTGGATTTTTAGAACCAGGAGATGGAAAAAGATGCTTTGTTGGTCGTATCTCTTCAATTTTGGGGCACGGCACGTGCAGTCAAAGGCGCCACCAGATAGGAGTGGCGTGTTTGTAAGTACTACTCTTATCAGTTTAATACTTGTTACGTCACCTATCAGGGGGCGTGTATAAGGCCTGGATTTTTAAAACCAGGAGATGGAAAAAGATGCTTTGTTGGTTGTATCACTTCAATTTTGGGGCACGGCACGTGCAGTCAAAGGTGCCACCAGATAGGAGTGGCGTGTTTGTAAGTACTACTCTTATCAGTTTAATACTTGTTACGTCACCTGTCAGGGGGCGTGTATAAGGCCTGGATTTTTAGAACCAGGAGATGGAAAAAGATGCTTTGTTGGTCGTATCACTTCAATTTTGGGGCATGGCACGTGCAGTCAAAGGTGCCACCAGATAGGAGTGGCGTGTTTGTAAGAACTACTCTTATCAGTTTAATACTTGTTACGTCACCTATCAGGGGACGTGTATAAGGCCTGGATTTTTAGAACCAGGAGATGGAAAAAGATGCTTTGTTGGTCGTATCACTTCAATTTTGGGGCACGGCACGTGCAGTCAAAGGTGCCACCAGATAGGAGTGGCGTGTTTGTAAGTACTACTCTTATCAGTTTAATACTTGTTACGTCACCTATCAGGGGGCGTGTATAAGGCCTGGATTTTTAGAACCAGGAGATGGAAAAAGATGCTTTGTTGGTCGTATCACTTCAATTTTGGGGCACGGCACGTGCAGTCAAAGGTGCCACCAGATAGGAGTGGCGTGTTTGTAAGTACTACTCTTATCAGTTTAATACTTGTTACATCACCTATCAGGGGGCGTGTATAAGGCCTGGATTTTTAGAACCAGGAGATGGAAAAAGATGCTTTGTTGGTCGTATCACTTCAATTTTGGGGGCACGGCACGTGCAGTCAAAGGTGCCACCAGATAGGAGTGGCTTGTTTGTAAGTACTACTCATCAGTTTAATGCTTGTTACGTCACCTATCAGGAGGCGTGTATAAGGCCTGGATTTTTAGAAACCGGGAGATGGAAAAAGATGCTTTGTTGGTCGTATCACTTTAATTTTGGGGCACGGCACGTCAAAGGTTCCACCAGATAGGAGTGGCGTGTTTGGAAGTACTACTCTTATCAGTTTAATACTTGTTACGTCACCTATCAGGGGACGTGTATAAGGCCTGGATTTTTAAAACCAGGAGATGGAAAAAGATGCTTTGTTGGTCGTATCACTTCAATTTTGGGGCACGGCACGTGCAGTCAAAGGTGCCACCAGATAGGAGTGGCGTGTTTGTAAGTACTACTCATCAGTTTAATACTTGTTACGTCACCTATCAGGGGGCGTGTATAAGGCCTGCATTTTTAGAATGAGGAGATGGAAAAAGATGCTTTGTTGGTCGTATCACTTCAATTTTGGGGCATGGCACGTCAAAGGTGCCAACAGATAGAAGTGGCGTGTTTGTAAGTACTACTCTTATCAGTTTAATACTTGTTACGTCACTTGTCAGGGGGCGTGTATAAGGCCTGGATTTTAAGAACCAAGAGATGGAAAAAGATGCTTTGTTGGTCGTTTCACTTCAATTTTGGGGCACGGCACGTGCAGTCAAAGGTGCCACCAGATAGGAGTGGCGTGTTTGTAAGTACTACTCTTATCAGTTTAATACTTGTTACGTCACCTATCAGGGGACGTGTATAAGGCCTGGATTTTTAGAACCAGGAGATGGAAAAAGTTGCTTTGTTGGTCGTATCACATCAATTTTGGGGCACGGCACGTGCAGTCAAAGGTGCCACCAGATAGGAGTGGCGTGTTTGTAAGTACTACTCTTATCAGTTTAATACTTGTTACGTCACCTATCAGGGGGCGTGTATAAGGCCTGGATTTTTAGAACCAGTAGATGGAAAAAGATGCTTTGTTGGTCGTATCACTTCAATTTTGGGGCACGGAACGTGCAGTCAAAGGTGCCACCAGATAGGAGTGGCGTGTTTGTAAGTACTACTCTTATCAGTTTAATACTTGTTACGTCACCTATCAGGGGGCGTGTATAAGGCCTGGATTTTTAGAACCAAGAGATGGAAAAAGATGCTTTGTTGGTCGTATCACTTCAATTTTGGGGGCACGGCACGTGCAGTCAAAGGTGCCACCAGATAGGAGTGGCTTGTTTGTAAGTACTACTCATCAGTTTAATGCTTGTTACGTCACCTATCAGGAGGCGTGTATAAGGCCTGGATTTTTAGAAACCGGGAGATGGAAAAAGATGCTTTGTTGGTCGTATCACTTTAATTTTGGGTCACTGCACGTCAAAGGTTCCACCAGATAGGAGTGGCGTGTTTGTAAGTATTACTCTTATCAGTTTAATACCTGTTACAGCACTTATCAGGGGGCGTGTATAAGGCCTGGATTTTTAGAACCGGGAGATGGAAAAAGATGCTTTGTTGGTCGTATCACTTCAATTTTAGGGCACGGCACGTGCAGACAAAGGAGCCACCAGATAGAAGTGGTGTGTTTGTAAGTACTACTCTTATCAGTTTAATACTTGTTACGTCACCAATCAGGGGGCGTGTATAAGGCCTGGATTTTTAGAACCAGGAGATGGAAAAAGATGCTTTGTTGGTCTTTTCACTTCAATTTTGGGGCACGGCACGTGCAGTCAAAGGTGCCACCAGATAGGAGTGGCGTGTTTGTAAGTACTACTCTTATCAGTTTATTACTTGTTACGTCACCTATCAGGGGGCGTGTATAAGGCATGGATTTTTAGAAACAGGAGATGGAAAAAGATGCTTTGTTGGTCGTATCTCTTCAATTTTGGGGCACGGCACGTGCAGTCAAAGGTGCCACCAGATAGGAGTGGCGTGTTTGTAAGTACTACTATTATCAGTTTAATACTTGTTACATCACCTATCAGGGGGCGTGTATAAGGCCTGGATTTTAGAACCAGGAGGTGGAAAAAGATGCTTTGTTGGTCGTATCACTTCAATTTTGGGGCACGGCACGTGCAGTCAAAGGTGCCACCAGATAGGAGTGGCGTGTTTGTAAGTACTACTCTTATCAGTTTAATACTTGTTACGCCACCTATCAGGGGGCGTGTATAAGGCCTGGATTTTTAGAACCAGGAGATGGAAAAAGATGCTTTGTTGGTCGTATCACTTCAATTTTGGGGCACGGCACGTGCAGTCAAAGGTGCCACCAGATAGGAGTGGCGTGTTTGTAAGTACTACTCTTATCAGTTTAATACTTGTTACGTCACCTGTCAGGGGGCGTGTATAAGGCCTGGATTTTTAGAACCAGGAGATGGAAAAAGATGCTTTGTTGGTCGTATCACTTCAATTTTGGGGCACGGCACGTGCAGTCAAAGGTGCCACCAGATAGGAGTGGCTTGTTTGTAAGTACTACTCATCAGTTTAATGCTTGTTACGTCACCTATCAGGAGGCATGTATAAGGCCTGGATTTTTAGAAACCGGGAGATGGAAAAAGATGCTTTGTTGGTCGTATCACTTCAATTTTGGGGCACGGCACGTCAAAGGTTCCACCAGATAGGAGTGGCGTGTTTGTAAGTACTACTCTTATCAGTTTAATACTTGTTACGTCACCTATCAGGGGGCGTGTATAAGGCCTGGATTTTTAGAACCAGGAGATGGAAAAAGATGCTTTGTTGGTCGTATCTCTTCAATTTTGGGGCACGGCACGTGCAGTCAAAGGCGCCACCAGATAGGAGTGGCGTGTTTGTAAGTACTACTCTTATCAGTTTAATACTTGTTACGTCACCTATCAGGGGGCGTGTATAAGGCCTGGATTTTTAAAACCAGGAGATGGAAAAAGATGCTTTGTTGGTTGTATCACTTCAATTTTGGGGCACGGCACGTGCAGTCAAAGGTGCCACCAGATAGGAGTGGCGTGTTTGTAAGTACTACTCTTATCAGTTTAATACTTGTTACGTCACCTATCAGGGGGCGTGTATAAGGCCTGGATTTTTAGAACCAGGAGATGGAAAAAGATGCTTTGTTGGTCGTATCACTTCAATTTTGGGGCACGGAACGTGCAGTCAAAGGTGCCACCAGATAGGAGTGGCGTGTTTGTAAGTACTACTCTTATCAGTTTAATACTTGTTACGTCACCTATCAGGGGGCGTGTATAAGGCCTGGATTTTTAGAACCAAGAGATGGAAAAAGATGCTTTGTTGGTCGTATCACTTCAATTTTGGGGGCACGGCACGTGCAGTCAAAGGTGCCACCAGATAGGAGTGGCTTGTTTGTAAGTACTACTCATCAGTTTAATGCTTGTTACGTCACCTATCAGGAGGCGTGTATAAGGCCTGGATTTTTAGAAACCGGGAGATGGAAAAAGATGCTTTGTTGGTCGTATCACTTTAATTTTGGGTCACTGCACGTCAAAGGTTCCACCAGATAGGAGTGGCGTGTTTGTAAGTATTACTCTTATCAGTTTAATACCTGTTACAGCACTTATCAGGGGGCGTGTATAAGGCCTGGATTTTTAGAACCGGGAGATGGAAAAAGATGCTTTGTTGGTCGTATCACTTCAATTTTAGGGCACGGCACGTGCAGTCAAAGGTGCCACCAGATAGAAGTGGTGTGTTTGTAAGTACTACTCTTATCAGTTTAATACTTGTTACGTCACCAATCAGGGGGCGTGTATAAGGCCTGGATTTTTAGAACCAGGAGATGGAAAAAGATGCCTTGTTGGTCTTTTCACTTCAATTTTGGGGCACGGCACGTGCAGTCAAAGGTGCCACCAGATAGGAGTGGCGTGTTTGTAAGTACTACTCTTATCAGTTTATTACTTGTTACGTCACCTATCAGGGGGCGTGTATAAGGCCTGGATTTTTAGAACCAGGAGATGGAAAAAGATGCCTTGTTGGTCTTTTCACTTCAATTTTGGGGCACGGCACGTGCAGTCAAAGGTGCCACCAGATAGGAGTGGCGTGTTTGTAAGTACTACTCTTATCAGTTTATTACTTGTTACGTCACCTATCAGGGGGCGTGTATAAGGCATGGATTTTTAGAAACAGGAGATGGAAAAAGATGCTTTGTTGGTCGTATCTCTTCAATTTTGGGGCACGGCACGTGCAGTCAAAGGTGCCACCAGATAGGAGTGGCGTGTTTGTAAGTACTACTATTATCAGTTTAATACTTGTTACGTCACCAATCAGGGGGCGTGTATAAGGCCTGGATTTTTAGAACCAGGAGATGGAAAAAGATGCCTTGTTGGTCTTTTCACTTCAATTTTGGGGCACGGCACGTGCAGTCAAAGGTGCCACCAGATAGGAGTGGCGTGTTTGTAAGTACTACTCTTATCAGTTTATTACTTGTTACGTCACCTATCAGGGGGCGTGTATAAGGCATGGATTTTTAGAAACAGGAGATGGAAAAAGATGCTTTGTTGGTCGTATCTCTTCAATTTTGGGGCACGGCACGTGCAGTCAAAGGTGCCACCAGATAGGAGTGGCGTGTTTGTAAGTACTACTATTATCAGTTTAATACTTGTTACGTCACCTATCAGGGGGCGTGTATAAGGCCTGGATTTTAGAACCAGGAGGTGGAAAAAGATGCTTTGTTGGTCGTATCACTTCAATTTTGGGGCACGGCACGTGCAGTCAAAGGTGCCACCAGATAGGAGTGGCGTGTTTGTAAGTACTACTCTTATCAGTTTAATACTTGTTACGCCACCTATCAGGGGGCGTGTATAAGGCCTGGATTTTTAGAACCAGGAGATGGAAAAAGATGCTTTGTTGGTCGTATCACTTCAATTTTGGGGCACGGCACGTGCAGTCAAAGGTGCCACCAGATAGGAGTGGCGTGTTTGTAAGTACTACTCTTATCAGTTTAATACTTGTTACGTCACCTGTCAGGGGGCGTGTATAAGGCCTGGATTTTTAGAACCAGGAGATGGAAAAAGATGCTTTGTTGGTCGTATCACTTCAATTTTGGGGCACGGCACGTGCAGTCAAAGGTGCCACCAGATAGGAGTGGCTTGTTTGTAAGTACTACTCATCAGTTTAATGCTTGTTACGTCACCTATCAGGAGGCATGTATAAGGCCTGGATTTTTAGAAACCGGGAGATGGAAAAAGATGCTTTGTTGGTCGTATCACTTCAATTTTGGGGCACGGCACGTCAAAGGTTCCACCAGATAGGAGTGGCGTGTTTGTAAGTACTACTCTTATCAGTTTAATACTTGTTACGTCACCTATCAGGGGGCGTGTATAAGGCCTGGATTTTTAGAACCAGGAGATGGAAAAAGATGCTTTGTTGGTCGTATCTCTTCAATTTTGGGGCACGGCACGTGCAGTCAAAGGCGCCACCAGATAGGAGTGGCGTGTTTGTAAGTACTACTCTTATCAGTTTAATACTTGTTACGTTACCTATCAGGGGGCGTGTATAAGGCCTGGATTTTTAAAACCAGGAGATGGAAAAAGATGCTTTGTTGGTTGTATCACTTCAATTTTGGGGCACGGCACGTGCAGTCAAAGGTGCCACCAGATAGGAGTGGCGTGTTTGTAAGTACTACTCTTATCAGTTTAATACTTGTTACGTCACCTGTCAGGGGGCGTGTATAAGGCCTGGATTTTTAGAACCAGGAGATGGAAAAAGATGCTTTGTTGGTCGTATCACTTCAATTTTGGGGCATGGCACGTGCAGTCAAAGGTGCCACCAGATAGGAGTGGCGTGTTTGTAAGAACTACTCTTATCAGTTTAATACTTGTTACGTCACCTATCAGGGGACGTGTATAAGGCCTGGATTTTTAGAACCAGGAGATGGAAAAAGATGCTTTGTTGGTCGTATCACTTCAATTTTGGGGCACGGCACGTGCAGTCAAAGGTGCCACCAGATAGGAGTGGCGTGTTTGTAAGTACTACTCTTATCAGTTTAATACTTGTTACGTCACCTATCAGGGGGCGTGTATAAGGCCTGGATTTTTAGAACCAGGAGATGGAAAAAGATGCTTTGTTGGTCGTATCACTTCAATTTTGGGGCACGGCACGTGCAGTCAAAGGTGCCACCAGATAGGAGTGGCGTGTTTGTAAGTACTACTCTTATCAGTTTAATACTTGTTACATCACCTATCAGGGGGCGTGTATAAGGCCTGGATTTTTAGAACCAGGAGATGGAAAAAGATGCTTTGTTGGTCGTATCACTTCAATTTTGGGGGCACGGCACGTGCAGTCAAAGGTGCCACCAGATAGGAGTGGCTTGTTTGTAAGTACTACTCATCAGTTTAATGCTTGTTACGTCACCTATCAGGAGGCGTGTATAAGGCCTGGATTTTTAGAAACCGGGAGATGGAAAAAGATGCTTTGTTGGTCGTATCACTTTAATTTTGGGGCACGGCACGTCAAAGGTTCCACCAGATAGGAGTGGCGTGTTTGGAAGTACTACTCTTATCAGTTTAATACTTGTTACGTCACCTATCAGGGGGCGTGTATAAGGCCTGGATTTTTAGAACCAGGAGATGGAAAAAGCTGCTTTGTTGGTCGTATCACTTAAATTTTGGGGCACGGCACGTGCAGTCAAAGGTGCCACCAGATAGGAGTGGCGTGTTTGTAAGTACTACTCATCAGTTTAATACTTGTTACGTCACCTATCAGGGGGCGTGTATAAGGCCTGGATTTTTAGAATGAGGAGATGGAAAAAGATGCTTTGTTGGTCGTATCACTTCAATTTTGGGGCATGGCACGTCAAAGGTGCCAACAGATAGAAGTGGCGTGTTTGTAAGTACTACTCTTATCAGTTTAATACTTGTTACGTCACTTGTCAGGGGGCGTGTATAAGGCCTGGATTTTTAGAACCAAGAGATGGAAAAAGATGCTTTGTTGGTCGTTTCACTTCAATTTTGGGGCACGGCACGTGCAGTCAAAGGTGCCACCAGATAGGAGTGGCGTGTTTGTAAGTACTACTCTTATCAGTTTAATACTTGTTACGTCACCTATCAGGGGACGTGTATAAGGCCTGGATTTTTAGAACCAGGAGATGGAAAAAGTTGCTTTGTTGGTCGTATCACATCAATTTTGGGGCACGGCACGTGCAGTCAAAGGTGCCACCAGATAGGAGTGGCGTGTTTGTAAGTACTACTCTTATCAGTTTAATACTTGTTACGTCACCTATCAGGGGGCGTGTATAAGGCCTGGATTTTTAGAACCAGGAGATGGAAAAAGATGCTTTGTTGGTCGTATCACTTCAATTTTGGGGCACGGAACGTGCCGTCAAAGGTGCCACCAGATAGGAGTGGCGTGTTTGTAAGTACTACTCTTATCAGTTTAATACTTGTTACGTCACCTATCAGGGGGCGTGTATAAGGCCTGGATTTTTAGAACCAAGAGATGGAAAAAGATGCTTTGTTGGTCGTATCACTTAAATTTTGGGGGCACGGCACGTGCAGTCAAAGGTGCCACCAGATAGGAGTGGCTTGTTTGTAAGTACTACTCATCAGTTTAATGCTTGTTACGTCACCTATCAGGAGGCGTGTATAAGGCCTGGATTTTTAGAAACCGGGAGATGGAAAAAGATGCTTTGTTGGTCGTATCACTTTAATTTTGGGTCACTGCACGTCAAAGGTTCCACCAGATAGGAGTGGCGTGTTTGTAAGTATTACTCTTATCAGTTTAATACCTGTTACAGCACTTATCAGGGGGCGTGTATAAGGCCTGGATTTTTAGAACCGGGAGATGGAAAAAGATGCTTTGTTGGTCGTATCACTTCAATTTTAGGGCACGGCACGTGCAGTCAAAGGTGCCACCAGATAGAAGTGGTGTGTTTGTAAGTACTACTCTTATCAGTTTAATACTTGTTACGTCACCAATCAGGGGGCGTGTATAAGGCCTGGATTTTTAGAACCAGGAGATGGAAAAAGATGCCTTGTTGGTCTTTTCACTTCAATTTTGGGGCACGGCACGTGCAGTCAAAGGTGCCACCAGATAGGAGTGGCGTGTTTGTAAGTACTACTCTTATCAGTTTATTACTTGTTACGTCACCTATCAGGGGGCGTGTATAAGGCCTGGATTTTTAGAAACAGGAGATGGAAAAAGATGCTTTGTTGGTCGTATCACTTCAATTTTGGGGCACGGCACGTGCAGTCAAAGGTGCCACCAGATAGGAGTGGCGTGTTTGTAAGTACTACTCTTATCAGTTTAATACTTGTTACGTCACCTGTCAGGGGGCGTGTATAAGGCCTGGATTTTTAGAACCAGGAGATGGAAAAAGATGCTTTGTTGGTCGTATCACTTCAATTTTGGGGCACGGCACGTGCAGTCAAAGGTGCCACCAGATAGGAGTGGCTTGTTTGTAAGTACTACTCATCAGTTTAATGCTTGTTACGTCACCTATCAGGAGGCATGTATAAGGCCTGGATTTTTAGAAACCGGGAGATGGAAAAAGATGCTTTGTTGGTCGTATCACTTTAATTTTGGGGCACGGCACGTCAAAGGTTCCACCAGATAGGAGTGGCGTGTTTGTAAGTACTACTCTTATCAGTTTAATACTTGTTACGTCACCTATCAGGGGGCGTGTATAAGGCCTGGATTTTTAAAACCAGGAGATGGAAAAAGATGCTTTGTTGGTTGTATCTCTTCAATTTTGGGGCACGGCACGTGCAGTCAAAGGCGCCACCAGATAGGAGTGGCGTGTTTGTAAGTACTACTCTTATCAGTTTAATACTTGTTACGTCACCTATCAGGGGGCGTGTATAAGGCCTGGATTTTTAAAACCAGGAGATGGAAAAAGATGCTTTGTTGGTTGTATCACTTCAATTTTGGGGCACGGCACGTGCAGTCAAAGGTGCCACCAGATAGGAGTGGCGTGTTTGTAAGTACTACTCTTATCAGTTTAATACTTGTTACGTCACCTGTCAGGGGGCGTGTATAAGGCCTGGATTTTTAGAACCAGGAGATGGAAAAAGATGCTTTGTTGGTCGTATCACTTCAATTTTGGGGCATGGCACGTGCAGTCAAAGGTGCCACCAGATAGGAGTGGCGTGTTTGTAAGAACTACTCTTATCAGTTTAATACTTGTTACGTCACCTATCAGGGGACGTGTATAAGGCCTGGATTTTTAGAACCAGGAGATGGAAAAAGATGCTTTGTTGGTCGTATCACTTCAATTTTGGGGCACGGCACGTGCAGTCAAAGGTGCCACCAGATAGGAGTGGCGTGTTTGTAAGTACTACTCTTATCAGTTTAATACTTGTTACGTCACCTATCAGGGGGCGTGTATAAGGCCTGGATTTTTAGAACCAGGAGATGGAAAAAGATGCTTTGTTGGTCGTATCACTTCAATTTTGGGGCACGGCACGTGCAGTCAAAGGTGCCACCAGATAGGAGTGGCGTGTTTGTAAGTACTACTCTTATCAGTTTAATACTTGTTACATCACCTATCAGGGGGCGTGTATAAGGCCTGGATTTTTAGAACCAGGAGATGGAAAAAGATGCTTTGTTGGTCGTATCACTTCAATTTTGGGGCACGGCACGTGCAGTCAAAGGTGCCACCAGATAGGAGTGGCGTGTTTGTAAGTACTACTCTTATCAGTTTAATACTTGTTACGTCACCTATCAGGGGGCGTGTGTAAGGCCTGGATTTTTAGAACCAGGAGATGGAAAAAGATGCTTTGTTGGTCGTATCACTTCAATTTTGGGGCACGGCACGTGCAGTCAAAGGTGCCACCAGATAGGAGTGGCGTGTTTGTAAGTACTACTCTTATCAGTTTAATACTTGTTACATCACCTATCAGGGGGCGTGTATAAGGCCTGGATTTTTAGAACCAGGAGATGGAAAAAGATGCTTTGTTGGTCGTATCACTTCAATTTTGGGGGCATGGCACGTGCAGTCAAAGGTGCCACCAGATAGGAGTGGCTTGTTTGTAAGTACTACTCATCAGTTTAATGCTTGTTACGTCACCTATCAGGAGGCGTGTATAAGGCCTGGATTTTTAGAAACCGGGAGATGGAAAAAGATGCTTTGTTGGTCGTATCACTTTAATTTTGGGGCACGGCACGTCAAAGGTTCCACCAGATAGGAGTGGCGTGTTTGGAAGTACTACTCTTATCAGTTTAATACTTGTTACGTCACCTATCAGGGGGCGTGTATAAGGCCTGGATTTTTAAAACCAGGAGATGGAAAAAGATGCTTTGTTGGTCGTATCACTTCAATTTTGGGGCACGGCACGTGCAGTCAAAGGTGCCACCAGATAGGAGTGGCGTGTTTGTAAGTACTACTCATCAGTTTAATACTTGTTACGTCACCTATCAGGGGGCGTGTATAAGGCCTGCATTTTTAGAATGAGGAGATGGAAAAAGATGCTTTGTTGGTCGTATCACTTCAATTTTGGGGCATGGCACGTCAAAGGTGCCAACAGATAGAAGTGGCGTGTTTGTAAGTACTACTCTTATCAGTTTAATACTTGTTACGTCACTTGTCAGGGGGCGTGTATAAGGCCTGGATTTTAAGAACCAAGAGATGGAAAAAGATGCTTTGTTGGTCGTTTCACTTCAATTTTGGGGCACGGCACGTGCAGTCAAAGGTGCCACCAGATAGGAGTGGCGTGTTTGTAAGTACTACTCTTATCAGTTTAATACTTGTTACGTCACCTATCAGGGGACGTGTATAAGGCCTGGATTTTTAGAACCAGGAGATGGAAAAAGTTGCTTTGTTGGTCGTATCACATCAATTTTGGGGCACGGCACGTGCAGTCAAAGGTGCCACCAGATAGGAGTGGCGTGTTTGTAAGTACTACTCTTATCAGTTTAATACTTGTTACGTCACCTATCAGGGGGCGTGTATAAGGCCTGGATTTTTAGAACCAGTAGATGGAAAAAGATGCTTTGTTGGTCGTATCACTTCAATTTTGGGGCACGGAACGTGCAGTCAAAGGTGCCACCAGATAGGAGTGGCGTGTTTGTAAGTACTACTCTTATCAGTTTAATACTTGTTACGTCACCTATCAGGGGGCGTGTATAAGGCCTGGATTTTTATAACCAAGAGATGGAAAAAGATGCTTTGTTGGTCGTATCACTTCAATTTTGGGGGCACGGCACGTGCAGTCAAAGGTGCCACCAGATAGGAGTGGCTTGTTTGTAAGTACTACTCATCAGTTTAATGCTTGTTACGTCACCTATCAGGAGGCGTGTATAAGGCCTGGATTTTTAGAAACCGGGAGATGGAAAAAGATGCTTTGTTGGTCGTATCACTTTAATTTTGGGTCACTGCACGTCAAAGGTTCCACCAGATAGGAGTGGCGTGTTTGTAAGTATTACTCTTATCAGTTTAATACCTGTTACAGCACTTATCAGGGGGCGTGTATAAGGCCTGGATTTTTAGAACCGGGAGATGGAAAAAGATGCTTTGTTGGTCGTATCACTTCAATTTTAGGGCACGGCACGTGCAGTCAAAGGTGCCACCAGATAGAAGTGGTGTGTTTGTAAGTACTACTCTTATCAGTTTAATACTTGTTACGTCACCAATCAGGGGGCGTGTATAAGGCCTGGATTTTTAGAACCAGGAGATGGAAAAAGATGCCTTGTTGGTCTTTTCACTTCAATTTTGGGGCACGGCACGTGCAGTCAAAGGTGCCACCAGATAGGAGTGGCGTGTTTGTAAGTACTACTCTTATCAGTTTAATACTTGTTACGTCACCTATCAGGGGGCGTGTATAAGGCATGGATTTTTAGAAACAGGAGATGGAAAAAGATGCTTTGTTGGTCGTATCTCTTCAATTTTGGGGCACGGCACGTGCAGTCAAAGGTGCCACCAGATAGGAGTGGCGTGTTTGTAAGTACTACTATTATCAGTTTAATACTTGTTACGTCACCTATCAGGGGGCGTGTATAAGGCCTGGATTTTAGAACCAGGAGGTGGAAAAAGATGCTTTGTTGGTCGTATCACTTCAATTTTGGGGCACGGCACGTGCAGTCAAAGGTGCCACCAGATAGGAGTGGCGTGTTTGTAAGTACTACTCTTATCAGTTTAATACTTGTTACGCCACCTATCAGGGGGCGTGTATAAGGCCTGGATTTTTAGAACCAGGAGATGGAAAAAGATGCTTTGTTGGTCGTATCACTTCAATTTTGGGGCACGGCACGTGCAGTCAAAGGTGCCACCAGATAGGAGTGGCGTGTTTGTAAGTACTACTCTTATCAGTTTAATACTTGTTACGTCACCTGTCAGGGGGCGTGTATAAGGCCTGGATTTTTAGAACCAGGAGATGGAAAAAGATGCTTTGTTGGTCGTATCACTTCAATTTTGGGGCACGGCACGTGCAGTCAAAGGTGCCACCAGATAGGAGTGGCTTGTTTGTAAGTACTACTCATCAGTTTAATGCTTGTTACGTCACCTATCAGGAGGCATGTATAAGGCCTGGATTTTTAGAAACCGGGAGATGGAAAAAGATGCTTTGTTGGTCGTATCACTTTAATTTTGGGGCACGGCACGTCAAAGGTTCCACCAGATAGGAGTGGCGTGTTTGTAAGTACTACTCTTATCAGTTTAATACTTGTTACGTCACCTATCAGGGGGCGTGTATAAGGCCTGGATTTTTAGAACCAGGAGATGGAAAAAGATGCTTTGTTGGTCGTATCTCTTCAATTTTGGGGCACGGCACGTGCAGTCAAAGGCGCCACCAGATAGGAGTGGCGTGTTTGTAAGTACTACTCTTATCAGTTTAATACTTGTTACGTCACCTATCAGGGGGCGTGTATAAGGCCTGGATTTTTAAAACCAGGAGATGGAAAAAGATGCTTTGTTGGTTGTATCACTTCAATTTTGGGGCACGGCACGTGCAATCAAAGGTGCCACCAGATAGGAGTGGCGTGTTTGTAAGTACTACTCTTATCAGTTTAATACTTGTTACGTCACCTGTCAGGGGGCGTGTATAAGGCCTGGATTTTTAGAACCAGGAGATGGAAAAAGATGCTTTGTTGGTCGTATCACTTCAATTTTGGGGCATGGCACGTGCAGTCAAAGGTGCCACCAGATAGGAGTGGCGTGTTTGTAAGAACTACTCTTATCAGTTTAATACTTGTTACGTCACCTATCAGGGGACGTGTATAAGGCCTGGATTTTTAGAACCAGGAGATGGAAAAAGATGCTTTGTTGGTCGTATCACTTCAATTTTGGGGCACGGCACGTGCAGTCAAAGGTGCCACCAGATAGGAGTGGCGTGTTTGTAAGTACTACTCTTATCAGTTTAATACTTGTTACGTCACCTATCAGGGGGCGTGTATAAGGCCTGGATTTTTAGAACCAGGAGATGGAAAAAGATGCTTTGTTGGTCGTATCACTTCAATTTTGGGGCACGGCACGTGCAGTCAAAGGTGCCACCAGATAGGAGTGGCGTGTTTGTAAGTACTACTCTTATCAGTTTAATACTTGTTACATCACCTATCAGGGGGCGTGTATAAGGCCTGGATTTTTAGAACCAGGAGATGGAAAAAGATGCTTTGTTGGTCGTATCACTTCAATTTTGGGGGCACGGCACGTGCAGTCAAAGGTGCCACCAGATAGGAGTGGCTTGTTTGTAAGTACTACTCATCAGTTTAATGCTTGTTACGTCACCTATCAGGAGGCGTGTATAAGGCCTGGATTTTTAGAAACCGGGAGATGGAAAAAGATGCTTTGTTGGTCGTATCACTTTAATTTTGGGGCACGGCACGTCAAAGGTTCCACCAGATAGGAGTGGCGTGTTTGGAAGTACTACTCTTATCAGTTTAATACTTGTTACGTCACCTATCAGGGGGCGTGTATAAGGCCTGGATTTTTAAAACCAGGAGATGGAAAAAGATGCTTTGTTGGTCGTATCACTTCAATTTTGGGGCACGGCACGTGCAGTCAAAGGTGCCACCAGATAGGAGTGGCGTGTTTGTAAGTACTACTAATCAGTTTAATACTTGTTACGTCACCTATCAGGGGGCGTGTATAAGGCCTGCATTTTTAGAATGAGGAGATGGAAAAAGATGCTTTGTTGGTCGTATCACTTCAATTTTGGGGCATGGCACGTCAAAGGTGCCAACAGATAGAAGTGGCGTGTTTGTAAGTACTACTCTTATCAGTTTAATACTTGTTACGTCACTTGTCAGGGGGCGTGTATAAGGCCTGGATTTTAAGAACCAAGAGATGGAAAAAGATGCTTTGTTGGTCGTATCACTTCAATTTTGGGGCACGGCACGTGCAGTCAAAGGTGCCACCAGATAGGAGTGGCGTGTTTGTAAGTACTACTCTTATCAGTTTAATACTTGTTACGTCACCTATCAGGGGACGTGTATAAGGCCTGGATTTTTAGAACCAGGAGATGGAAAAAGTTGCTTTGTTGGTCGTATCACATCAATTTTGGGGCACGGCACGTGCAGTCAAAGGTGCCACCAGATAGGAGTGGCGTGTTTGTAAGTACTACTCTTATCAGTTTAATACTTGTTACGTCACCTATCAGGGGGCGTGTATAAGGCCTGGATTTTTAGAACCAGGAGATGGAAAAAGATGCTTTGTTGGTCGTATCACTTCAATTTTGGGGCACGGAACGTGCAGTCAAAGGTGCCACCAGATAGGAGTGGCGTGTTTGTAAGTACTACTCTTATCAGTTTAATACTTGTTACGTCACCTATCAGGGGGCGTGTATAAGGCCTGGATTTTTAGAACCAAGAGATGGAAAAAGATGCTTTGTTGGTCGTATCACTTCAATTTTGGGGGCACGGCACGTGCAGTCAAAGGTGCCACCAGATAGGAGTGGCTTGTTTGTAAGTACTACTCATCAGTTTAATGCTTGTTACGTCACCTATCAGGAGGCGTGTATAAGGCCTGGATTTTTAGAAACCGGGAGATGGAAAAAGATGCTTTGTTGGTCGTATCACTTTAATTTTGGGTCACTGCACGTCAAAGGTTCCACCAGATAGGAGTGGCGTGTTTGTAAGTATTACTCTTATCAGTTTAATACCTGTTACAGCACTTATCAGGGGGCGTGTATAAGGCCTGGATTTTTAGAACCGGGAGATGGAAAAAGATGCTTTGTTGGTCGTATCACTTCAATTTTAGGGCACGGCACGTGCAGTCAAAGGTGCCACCAGATAGAAGTGGTGTGTTTGTAAGTACTACTCTTATCAGTTTAATACTTGTTACGTCACCTATCAGGGGGCGTGTATAAGGCCTGGATTTTTAGAACCAGGAGATGGAAAAAGATGCCTTGTTGGTCTTTTCACTTCAATTTTGGGGCACGGCACGTGCAGTCAAAGGTGCCACCAGATAGGAGTGGCGTGTTTGTAAGTACTACTCTTATCAGTTTATTACTTGTTACGTCACCTATCAGGGGGCGTGTATAAGGCCTGGATTTTTAGAAACAGGAGATGGAAAAAGATGCTTTGTTGGTCGTATCACTTCAATTTTGGGGCACGGCACGTGCAGTCAAAGGTGCCACCAGATAGGAGTGGCGTGTTTGTAAGTACTACTCTTATCAGTTTAATACTTGTTACGTCACCTGTCAGGGGGCGTGTATAAGGCCTGGATTTTTAGAACCAGGAGATGGAAAAAGATGCTTTGTTGGTCGTATCACTTCAATTTTGGGGCACGGCACGTGCAGTCAAAGGTGCCACCAGATAGGAGTGGCTTGTTTGTAAGTACTACTCATCAGTTTAATGCTTGTTACGTCACCTATCAGGAGGCATGTATAAGGCCTGGATTTTTAGAAACCGGGAGATGGAAAAAGATGCTTTGTTGGTCGTATCACTTTAATTTTGGGGCACGGCACGTCAAAGGTTCCACCAGATAGGAGTGGCGTGTTTGGAAGTACTACTCTTATCAGTTTAATACTTGTTACGTCACCTATCAGGGGGCGTGTATAAGGCCTGGATTTTTAAAACCAGGAGATGGAAAAAGATGCTTTGTTGGTCGTATCACTTCAATTTTGGGGCACGGCACGTGCAGTCAAAGGTGCCACCAGATAGGAGTGGCGTGTTTGTAAGTACTACTCATCAGTTTAATACTTGTTACGTCACCTATCAGGGGGCGTGTATAAGGCCTGCATTTTTAGAATGAGGAGATGGAAAAAGATGCTTTGTTGGTCGTATCACTTCAATTTTGGGGCATGGCACGTCAAAGGTGCCAACAGATAGAAGTGGCGTGTTTGTAAGTACTACTCTTATCAGTTTAATACTTGTTACGTCACTTGTCAGGGGGCGTGTATAAGGCCTGGATTTTAAGAACCAAGAGATGGAAAAAGATGCTTTGTTGGTCGTTTCACTTCAATTTTGGGGCACGGCACGTGCAGTCAAAGGTGCCACCAGATAGGAGTGGCGTGTTTGTAAGTACTACTCTTATCAGTTTAATACTTGTTACGTCACCTATCAGGGGGCGTGTATAAGGCCTGGATTTTTAGAACCAGGAGATGGAAAAAGTTGCTTTGTTGGTCGTATCACATCAATTTTGGGGCACGGCACGTGCAGTCAAAGGTGCCACCAGATAGGAGTGGCGTGTTTGTAAGTACTACTCTTATCAGTTTAATACTTGTTACGTCACCTATCAGGGGGCGTGTATAAGGCCTGGATTTTTAGAACCAGGAGATGGAAAAAGATGCTTTGTTGGTCGTATCACTTCAATTTTGGGGCACGGAACGTGCAGTCAAAGGTGCCACCAGATAGGAGTGGCGTGTTTGTAAGTACTACTCTTATCAGTTTAATACTTGTTACGTCACCTATCAGGGGGCATGTATAAGGCCTGGATTTTTAGAACCAAGAGATGGAAAAAGATGCTTTGTTGGTCGTATCACTTCAATTTTGGGGGCACGGCACGTGCAGTCAAAGGTGCCACCAGATAGGAGTGGCTTGTTTGTAAGTACTACTCATCAGTTTAATGCTTGTTACGTCACCTATCAGGAGGCGTGTATAAGGCCTGGATTTTTAGAAACCGGGAGATGGAAAAAGATGCTTTGTTGGTCGTATCACTTTAATTTTGGGTCACTGCACGTCAAAGGTTCCACCAGATAGGAGTGGCGTGTTTGTAAGTATTACTCTTATCAGTTTAATACCTGTTACAGCACTTATCAGGGGGCGTGTATAAGGCCTGGATTTTTAGAACCGGGAGATGGAAAAAGATGCTTTGTTGGTCGTATCACTTCAATTTTTGGGCACGGCACGTGCAGTCAAAGGTGCCACCAGATAGAAGTGGTGTGTTTGTAAGTACTACTCTTATCAGTTTAATACTTGTTACGTCACCAATCAGGGGGCGTGTATAAGGCCTGGATTTTTAGAACCAGGAGATGGAAAAAGATGCCTTGTTGGTCTTTTCACTTCAATTTTGGGGCACGGCACGTGCAGTCAAAGGTGCCACCAGATAGGAGTGGCGTGTTTGTAAGTACTACTCTTATCAGTTTATTACTTGTTACGTCACCTATCAGGGGGCGTGTATAAGGCCTGGATTTTTAGAAACAGGAGATGGAAAAAGATGCTTTGTTGGTCGTATCACTTCAATTTTGGGGCACGGCACGTGCAGTCAAAGGTGCCACCAGATAGGAGTGGCGTGTTTGTAAGTACTACTCTTATCAGTTTAATACTTGTTACGTCACCTATCAGGGGGCGTGTATAAGGCCTGGATTTTTAGAACCAGGAGATGGAAAAAGATGCTTTGTTGGTCGTATCACTTCAATTTTGGGGCACGGCACGTGCAGTCAAAGGTGCCACCAGATAGGAGTGGCGTGTTTGTAAGTACTACTCTTATCAGTTTAATACTTGTTACGTCACCTATCAGGGGGCGTGTATAAGGCCTGGATTTTTAGAACCAGGAGATGGAAAAAGATGCTTTGTTGGTCGTATCACTTCAATTTTGGGGCACGGCACGTGCAGTCAAAGGTGCCACCAGATAGGAGTGGCGTGTTTGTAAGTACTACTCTTATCAGTTTAATACTTGTTACATCACCTATCAGGGGGCGTGTATAAGGCCTGGATTTTTAGAACCAGGAGATGGAAAAAGATGCTTTGTTGGTCGTATCACTTCAATTTTGGGGCACGGCACGTGCCGTCAAAGGTTCCACCAGATAGGAGTGGCGTGTTTGTAAGTACTACTCTTATCAGTTTAATACTTGTTACGTCACCTATCAGGGGGCGTGTATAAGGCCTGGATTTTTAGAATGAGGAGATGGAAAAAGATGCTTTGTTGGTCGTATCACTTCAATTTTGGGGCACGGCACGTCAAAGGTGCCAACAGATAGAAGTGGCGTGTTTGTAAGTACTACTCTTATCAGTTTAATACTTGTTACGTCACTTGTCAGGGGGCGTGTATAAGGCCTGGATTTTAAGAACCAAGAGATGGAAAAAGATGCTTTGTTGGTCATATCACTTAAATTTTGGGGCACGGCACGTGCAGTCAAAGGTGCCACCAGATAGGAGTGGCGTGTTTGTAAGTACTACTCTTATCAGTTTAATACTTGTTACGTCACCTATCAGGGGACGTGTATAAGGCCTGGATTTTTAGAACCAGGAGATGGAAAAAGATGCTTTGTTGGTCGTATCACTTCAATTTTGGGGCACGGCACGTGCAGTCAAAGGTGCCACCAGATAGGAGTGGCGTGTTTGTAAGTACTACTCTTATCAGTTTAATACTTGTTACGTCACCTATCAGGGGGCGTGTATAAGGCCTGGATTTTTAGAACCAGGAGATGGAAAAAGATGCTTTGTTGGTCGTATCACTTCAATTTTGGGGCACGGCACGTCAAAGGTTCCACCAGATAGGAGTGGCGTGTTTGTAAGTACTTACTCTTATCAGTTTAATACTTGTTACGTTACCTATCAGGGGGTGTGTATAAGGCCTGGATTTTTAGAACCAGGAGATGGAAAAAGATGCTTTGTTGGTCGTATCACTTCAATTTTGGGGCACGGCACGTGTAGTCAAAGGTGCCACCAGATAGGAGTGGCGTGTTTGTAAGTACTACTCTTATCAGTTTAATACTTGTTACGTCACCTATCAGGGGGCGTGTATAAGGCCTGGATTTTTAGAACTGAGGAGATGGAAAAAGATGCTTTGTTGGTCGTATCACTTCAATTTTGGGGCACGGCACGTGCAGTCAAAGGTGCCACCAGATAGGAGTGGCGTGTTTGTAAGTACTACTCTTATCAGTTTAATACTTGTTACGCCACCTATCAGGGGGCGTGTATAAGGCCTGGATTTTTAGAATGAGGAGATGGAAAAAGATGCTTTGTTGGTCGTATCACTTCAATTTTGGGGCACGGCACGTCAAAGGTGCCAACAGATAGAAGTGGCGTGTTTGTAAGTACTACTCATCAGTTTAATGCTTGTTACGTCACCTATCAGGAGGCGTGTATAAGGCCTGGATTTTTAGAAACCGGTAGATGGAAAAAGATGCTTTGTTGGTCGTATCACTTTAATTTTGGGTCACTGCACGTCAAAGGTTCCACCAGATAGGAGTGGCGTGTTTGTAAGTATTACTCTTATCAGTTTAATACCTGTTACAGCACTTATCAGGGGGCGTGTATAAGGCCTGGATTTTTAGAACCAGGAGATGGAAAAAGATGCTTTGTTGGTCGTATCACTTCAATTTTAGGGCACGGCACGTGCAGTCAAAGGTGCCACCAGATAGAAGTGGTGTGTTTGTAAGTACTACTCTTATCAGTTTAATACTTGTTACGTCACCAATCAGGGGGCGTGTATAAGGCCTGGATTTTTAGAACCAGGAGATGGAAAAAGATGCTTTGTTGGTCGTATAACTTCAATTTTGGGGCACGGCACGTGCTGTCAAAGGTGCCACCAGATGGGAGTGGCGTGTTTGTAAGTACTACTCTTATCAGTTTAATACTTGTTACGTCACCTATCAGGGGGCGTGTATAAGGCCTGGATTTTCAGAACCAGTAGATGGAAAAGGATGCTTTGTTGGTCGTATCACTTCAATTTTGGGGCACGGCACGTGCAGTCAAAGGTGCCACCAGATAGGAGTGGTGTGTTTTTAAGTACTACTCTTATCAGTTTAATACTTGTTACGTCACCTATCGGGGGCATGTATAAGGCCTGGATTTTTAGAACCAGGAGATGGAAAAAGATGCCTTGTTGGTCTTTTCACTTCAATTTTGGGGCACGGCACGTGCAGTCAAAGGTGCCACCAGATAGGAGTGGCGTGTTTGTAAGTACTACTCTTATCAGTTTATTACTTGTTACGTCACCTATCAGGGGGCGTGTATAAGGCATGGATTTTTAGAACCAGGAGATGGAAAAAGATGCTTTGTTGGTCGTATCTCTTCAATTTTGGGGCACGGCACGTGCAGTCAAAGGTGCCACCAGATAGGAGTGGCGTGTTTGTAAGTACTACTATTATCAGTTTAATACTTGTTACGTCACCTATCAGGGGGCGTGTATAAGGCCTGGATTTTAGAACCAGGAGGTGGAAAAAGATGCTTTGTTGGTCGTATCACTTCAATTTTGGGGCACGGCACGTGCAGTCAAAGGTGCCACCAGATAGGAGTGGCGTGTTTGTAAGTACTACTCTTATCAGTTTAATACTTGTTACGCCACCTATCAGGGGGCGTGTATAAGGCCTGGATTTTTAGAACCAGGAGATGGAAAAAGATGCTTTGTTGGTCGTATCACTTCAATTTTGGGGCACGGCACGTGCAGTCAAAGGTGCCACCAGATAGGAGTGGCGTGTTTGTAAGTACTACTCTTATCAGTTTAATACTTGTTACATCACCTATCAGGGGGCGTGTATAAGGCCTGGATTTTTAGAACCAGGAGATGGAAAAAGATGCTTTGTTGGTCGTATCACTTCAATTTTGGGGCACGGCACGTGCCGTCAAAGGTTCCACCAGATAGGAGTGGCGTGTTTGTAAGTACTACTCTTATCAGTTTAATACTTGTTACGTCACCTATCAGGGGGCGTGTATAAGGCCTGGATTTTTAGAATGAGGAGATGGAAAAAGATGCTTTGTTGGTCGTATCACTTCAATTTTGGGGCACGGCACGTCAAAGGTGCCAACAGATAGAAGTGGCGTGTTTGTAAGTACTACTCTTATCAGTTTAATACTTGTTACGTCACTTGTCAGGGGGCGTGTATAAGGCCTGGATTTTAAGAACCAAGAGATGGAAAAAGATGCTTTGTTGGTCGTATCACTTCAATTTTGGGGCACGGCACGTGCAGTCAAAGGTGCCACCAGATAGGAGTGGCGTGTTTGTAAGTACTACTCTTATCAGTTTAATACTTGTTACGTCACCTATCAGGGGACGTGTATAAGGCCTGGATTTTTAGAACCAGGAGATGGAAAAAGATGCTTTGTTGGTCGTATCACTTCAATTTTGGGGCACGGCACGTGCAGTCAAAGGTGCCACCAGATAGGAGTGGCGTGTTTGTAAGTACTACTCTTATCAGTTTAATACTTGTTACGTCACCTATCAGGGGGCGTGTATAAGGCCTGGATTTTTAGAACCAGGAGATGGAAAAAGATGCTTTGTTGGTCGTATCACTTTAATTTTGGGGCACGGCACGTCACAGGTTCCACCAGATAGGAGTGGCGTGTTTGTAAGTATTACTCTTATCAGTTTAATACTTGTTACGTTACCTATCAGGGGGTGTGTATAAGGCCTGGATTTTTAGAACCAGGAGATGGAAAAAGATGCTTTGTTGGTCGTATCACTTCAATTTTGGGGCACGGCACGTGTAGTCAAAGGTGCCACCAGATAGGAGTGGCGTGTTTGTAAGTACTACTCTTATCAGTTTAATACTTGTTACGTCACCTATCAGGGGGCTTGTATAAGGCCTGGATTTTTAGAATGAGGAGATGGAAAAAGATGCTTTGTTGGTCGTATCACTTCAATTTTGGGGCACGGCACGTGCAGTCAAAGGTGCCACCAGATAGGAGTGGCGTGTTTGTAAGTACTACTCTTATCAGTTTAATACTTGTTACGCCACCTATCAGGGGGCGTGTATAAGGCCTGGATTTTTAGAATGAGGAGATGGAAAAAGATGCTTTGTTGGTCGTATCACTTCAATTTTGGGGCACGGCACATGCAGTCAAAGGTGCCACCAGATAGGAGTGGTGTGTTTTTAAGTACTACTCTTATCAGTTTAATACTTGTTACATCACCTATCAGGGGGCGTGTATAAGGCCTGGATTTTTAGAACCAGGAGATGGAAAAAGATGCTTTGTTGGTTTTTTCACTTCAATTTTGGGGCACGGCACGTGCAGTCAAAGGTGCCACCAGATAGGAGTGGCGTGTTTGTAAGTACTACTCTTATCAGTTTATTACTTGTTACGTCACCTATCAGGGGGCGTGTATAAGGCCTGGATTTTTAGAACCAGGAGATGGAAAAAGATGCTTTGTTGGTCGTATCACTTCAATTTTGGGGCACGGAACGTGCAGTCAAAGGTGCCACCAGATAGGAGTGGCGTGTTTGTAAGTACTACTCTTATCAGTTTAATACTTGTTACGTCACCTATCAGGGGGCGTGTATAAGGCCTGGATTTTTAGAACCAAGAGATGGAAAAAGATGCTTTGTTGGTCGTATCACTTCAATTTTGGGGGCACGGCACGTGCAGTCAAAGGTGCCACCAGATAGGAGTGGCTTGTTTGTAAGTACTACTCATCAGTTTAATGCTTGTTACGTCACCTATCAGGAGGCGTGTATAAGGCCTGGATTTTTAGAAACCGGGAGATGGAAAAAGATGCTTTGTTGGTCGTATCAATTTAATTTTGGGTCACTGCACGTCAAAGGTTCCACCAGATAGGAGTGGCGTGTTTGTAAGTATTACTCTTATCAGTTTAATACCTGTTACAGCACTTATCAGGGGGCGTGTATAAGGCCTGGATTTTTAGAACCGGGAGATGGAAAAAGATGCTTTGTTGGTCGTATCACTTCAATTTTAGGGCACGGCACGTGCAGTCAAAGGTGCCACCAGATAGAAGTGGTGTGTTTGTAAGTACTACTCTTATCAGTTTAATACTTGTTACGTCACCTATCAGGGGGCGTGTATAAGGCCTGGATTTTTAGAACCAGGAGATGGAAAAAGATGCTTTGTTGGTCGTATAACTTCAATTTTGGGGCACGGCACGTGCTGTCAAAGGTGCCACCAGATAGGAGTGGCGTGTTTGTAAGTACTACTCTTATCAGTTTAATACTTGTTACGTCACCTATCAGGGGGCGTGTATAAGGCCTGGATTTTCAGAACCAGTAGATGGAAAAGGATGCTTTGTTGGTCGTATCACTTCAATTTTGGGGCACGGCACGTGCAGTCAAAGGTGCCACCAGATAGGAGTGGTGTGTTTTTAAGTACTACTCTTATCAGTTTAATACTTGTTACGTCACCTATCAGGGGGCGTGTATAAGGCCTGGATTTTTAGAACCAGGAGATGGAAAAAGATGCTTTGTTGGTCGTATCACTTCAATTTTGGGGCACGGCACGTGCAGTCAAAGGTGCCACCAGATAGGAGTGGCGTGTTTGTAAGTACTACTCTTATCAGTTTAATACTTGTTACGTCACCTATCAGGGGGCGTGTATAAGGCCTGGATTTTTAGAACCAGGAGATGGAAAAAGATGCTTTGTTGGTCGTATCACTTCAATTTTGGGGCACGGCACGTGCAGTCAAAGGTGCCACCAGATAGGAGTGGCGTGTTTGTAAGTACTACTCTTATCAGTTTAATACTTGTTACATCACCTATCAGGGGGCGTGTATAAGGCCTGGATTTTTAGAACCAGGAGATGGAAAAAGATGCTTTGTTGGTCGTATCACTTCAATTTTGGGGGCACGGCACGTGCAGTCAAAGGTGCCACCAGATAGGAGTGGCTTGTTTGTAAGTACTACTCATCAGTTTAATGCTTGTTACGTCACCTATCAGGAGGCGTGTATAAGGCCTGGATTTTTAGAAACCGGGAGATGGAAAAAGATGCTTTGTTGGTCGTATCACTTTAATTTTGGGGCACGGCACGTCAAAGGTTCCACCAGATAGGAGTAGCGTGTTTGGAAGTACTACTCTTATCAGTTTAATACTTGTTACGTCACCTATCAGGGGGCGTGTATAAGGCCTGGATTTTTAAAACCAGGAGATGGAAAAAGATGCTTTGTTGGTCGTATCACTTCAATTTTGGGGCACAGCACGTGCAGTCAAAGGTGCCACCAGATAGGAGTGGCGTGTTTGTAAGTACTACTCATCAGTTTAATACTTGTTACGTCACCTATCAGGGGGCGTGTATAAGGCCTGCATTTTTAGAATGAGGAGATGGAAAAAGATGCTTTGTTGGTCGTATCACTTCAATTTTGGGGCACGGCACGTCAAAGGTGCCACCAGATAGAAGTGGCGTGTTTGTAAGTACTACTCTTATCAGTTTAATACTTGTTACGTCACCTATCAGGGGGCGTGTATAAGGCCTGGATTTTTAGAACCAGGAGATGGAAAAAGATGCTTTGTTGGTCGTATAACTTCAATTTTGGGGCACGGCACGTGCTGTCAAAGGTGCCACCAGATGGGAGTGGCGTGTTTGTAAGTACTACTCTTATCAGTTTAATACTTGTTACGTCACCTATCAGGGGGCCTGTATAAGGCCTGGATTTTCAGAACAAGTAGATGGAAAAGGATGCTTTGTTGGTCGTATCACTTCAATTTTGGGGCACGGCACGTCAAAGGTGCCAACAGATAGAAGTGGCGTGTTTGTAAGTACTACTCTTATCAGTTTAATACTTGTTACGTCACTTGTCAGGGGGCGTGTATAAGGCCTGGATTTTAAGAACCAAGAGATGGAAAAAGATGCTTTGTTGGTCGTATCACTTCAATTTTGGGGCACGGCACGTGCAGTCAAAGGTGCCACCAGATAGGAGTGGCGTGTTTGTAAGTACTACTCTTATCAGTTTAATACTTGTTACGTCACCTATCAGGGGGCGTGTATAAGGCCTGGATTTTTAGAACCAGGAGATGGAAAAAGATGCTTTGTTGGTCGTATCACTTTAATTTTGGGGCACGGCACGTCAAAGGTTCCACCAGATAGGAGTGGCGTGTTTGTAAGTATTACTCTTATCAGTTTAATACTTGTTACGTTACCTATCAGGGGGTGTGTATAAGGCCTGGATTTTTAGAACCAGGAGATGGAAAAAGATGCTTTGTTGGTCGTATCACTTCAATTTTGGGGCACGGCACGTGTAGTCAAAGGTGCCACCAGATAGGAGTGGCGTGTTTGTAAGTACTACTCTTATCAGTTTAATACTTGTTACGTCACCTATCAGGGGGCGTGTATAAGGCCTGGATTTTTAGAACCAGGAGATGGAAAAAGATGCTTTGTTGGTCGTATCACTTCAATTTTGGGGCACGGCACGTGCAGTCAAAGGTGCCACCAGATAGGAGTGGCGTGTTTGTAAGTACTACTCTTATCAGTTTAATACTTGTTACATCACCTATCAGGGGGCGTGTATAAGGCCTGGATTTTTAGAACCAGGAGATGGAAAAAGATGCTTTGTTGGTCGTATCACTTCAATTTTGGGGCACGGCACGTGCAGTCAAAGGTGCCACCAGATAGGAGTGGCGTGTTTGTAAGTACTACTCTTATCAGTTTAATACTTGTTACGCCACCTATCAGGGGGCGTGTATAAGGCCTGGATTTTTAGAATGAGGAGATGGAAAAAGATGCTTTGTTTGTCGTATCACTTCAATTTTGGGGCACGGCACATGCAGTCAAAGGTGCCACCAGATAGGAGTGGTGTGTTTTTAAGTACTACTCTTATCAGTTTAATACTTGTTACATCACCTATCAGGGGGCGTGTATAAGGCCTGGATTTTTAGAACCAGGAGATGGAAAAAGATGCTTTGTTGGTTTTTTCACTTCAATTTTGGGGCACGGCACGTGCAGTCAAAGGTGCCACCAGATAGGAGTGGCGTGTTTGTAAGTACTACTCTTATCAGTTTATTACTTGTTACGTCACCTATCAGGGGGCGTGTATAAGGCCTGGATTTTTAGAACCAGGAGATGGAAAAAGATGCTTTGTTGGTCGTATCACTTCAATTTTGGGGCACGGAAAGTGCAGTCAAAGGTGCCACCAGATAGGAGTGGCGTGTTTGTAAGTACTACTCTTATCAGTTTAATACTTGTTACGTCACCTATCAGGGGGCGTGTATAAGGCCTGGATTTTTAGAACCAAGAGATGGAAAAAGATGCTTTGTTGGTCGTATCACTTCAATTTTGGGGGCACGGCACGTGCAGTCAAAGTTGCCACCAGATAGGAGTGGCTTGTTTGTAAGTACTACTCATCAGTTTAATGCTTGTTACGTCACCTATCAGGAGGCGTGTATAAGGCCTGGATTTTTAGAAACCGGGAGATGGAAAAAGATGCTTTGTTGGTCGTATCACTTTAATTTTGGGTCACTGCACGTCAAAGGTTCCACCAGATAGGAGTGGCGTGTTTGTAAGTATTACTCTTATCAGTTTAATACCTGTTACAGCACTTATCAGGGGGCGTGTATAAGGCCTGGATTTTTAGAACCGGGAGATGGAAAAAGATGCTTTGTTGGTCGTATCACTTCAATTTTAGGGCACGGCACGTGCAGTCAAAGGTGCCACCAGATAGAAGTGGTGTGTTTGTAAGTACTACTCTTATCAGTTTAATACTTGTTACGTCACCTATCAGGGGGCGTGTATAAGGCCTGGATTTTTAGAACCAGGAGATGGAAAAAGATGCTTTGTTGGTCGTATAACTTCAATTTTGGGGCACGGCACGTGCTGTCAAAGGTGCCACCAGATAGGAGTGGCGTGTTTGTAAGTACTACTCTTATCAGTTTAATACTTGTTACGTCACCTATCAGGGGGCGTGTATAAGGCCTGGATTTTCAGAACCAGTAGATGGAAAAGGATGCTTTGATGGTCGTATCACTTCAATTTTGGGGCACGGCACGTGCAGTCAAAGGTGCCACCAGATAGGAGTGGTGTGTTTTTAAGTACTACTCTTATCAGTTTAATACTTGTTACGTCACCTATCAGGGGGCGTGTATAAGGCCTGGATTTTTAGAACCAGGAGATGGAAAAAGATGCTTTGTTGGTCGTATCACTTCAATTTTGGGGCACGGCACGTGCAGTCAAAGGTGCCACCAGATAGGAGTGGCGTGTTTGTAAGTACTACTCTTATCAGTTTAATACTTGTTACGTCACCTATCAGGGGGCGTGTATAAGGCCTGGATTTTTAGAACCAGGAGATGGAAAAAGATGCTTTGTTGGTCGTATCACTTCAATTTTGGGGCACGGCACGTGCAGTCAAAGGTGCCACCAGATAGGAGTGGCGTGTTTGTAAGTACTACTCTTATCAGTTTAATACTTGTTACATCACCTATCAGGGGGCGTGTATAAGGCCTGGATTTTTAGAACCAGGAGATGGAAAAAGATGCTTTGTTGGTCGTATCACTTCAATTTTGGGGGCACGGCACGTGCAGTCAAAGGTGCCACCAGATAGGAGTGGCTTGTTTGTAAGTACTACTCATCAGTTTAATGCTTGTTACGTCACCTATCAGGAGGCGTGTATAAGGCCTGGATTTTTAGAAACCGGGAGATGGAAAAAGATGCTTTGTTGGTCGTATCACTTTAATTTTGGGGCACGGCACGTCAAAGGTTCCACCAGATAGGAGTGGCGTGTTTGTAAGTACTACTCTTATCAGTTTAATACTTGTTACGTCACCTATCAGGGGGCGTGTATAAGGCCTGGATTTTTAAAACCAGGAGATGGAAAAAGATGCTTTGTTGGTCGTATCACTTCAATTTTGGGGCACGGCACGTGCAGTCAAAGGTGCCACCAGATAGGAGTGGCGTGTTTGTAAGTACTACTCATCAGTTTAATACTTGTTACGTCACCTATCAGGGGGCGTGTATAAGGCCTGCATTTTTAGAATGAGGAGATGGAAAAAGATGCTTTGTTGGTCGTATCACTTCAATTTTGGGGCACGGCACGTCAAAGGTGCCAACAGATAGAAGTGGCGTGTTTGTAAGTACTACTCTTATCAGTTTAATACTTGTTACGTCACTTGTCAGGGGGCGTGTATAAGGCCTGGATTTTAAGAACCAAGAGATGGAAAAAGATGCTTTGTTGGTCGTTTCACTTCAATTTTGGGGCACGGCACGTGCAGTCAAAGGTGCCACCAGATAGGAGTGGCGTGTTTGTAAGTACTACTCTTATCAGTTTAATACTTGTTACGTCACCTATCAGGGGACGTGTATAAGGCCTGGATTTTTAGAACCAGGAGATGGAAAAAGATGCTTTGTTGGTCGTATCACTTCAATTTTGGGGCACGGCACGTGCAGTCAAAGGTGCCACCAGATAGGAGTGGCGTGTTTGTAAGTACTACTCTTATCAGTTTAATACTTGTTACTTCACCTATCAGGGGGCGTGTATAAGGCCTGGATTTTTAGAACCAGGAGATGGAAAAAGATGCTTTGTTGGTCGTATCACTTCAATTTTGGGGCACGGAACGTGCAGTCAAAGGTGCCACCAGATAGGAGTGGCGTGTTTGTAAGTACTACTCTTATCAGTTTAATACTTGTTACATCACCTATCAGGGGGCGTGTATAAGGCCTGGATTTTTAGAACCAAGAGATGGAAAAAGATGCTTTGTTGGTCGTATCACTTTAATTTTGGGTCACTGCACGTCAAAGGTTCCACCAGATAGGAGTGGCGTGTTTGTAAGTATTACTCTTATCAGTTTAATACCTGTTACAGCACTTATCAGGGGGCGTGTATAAGGCCTGGATTTTTAGAACCGGGAGATGGAAAAAGATGCTTTGTTGGTCGTATCACTTCAATTTTAGGGCACGGCACGTGCAGTCAAAGGTGCCACCAGATAGAAGTGGTGTGTTTGTAAGTACTACTCTTATCAGTTTAATACTTGTTACGTCACCTATCAGGGGGCGTGTATAAGGCCTGGATTTTCAGAACCAGTAGATGGAAAAGGATGCTTTGTTGGTCGTATCACTTCAATTTTGGGGCACGGCACGTGCAGTCAAAGGTGCCACCAGATAGGAGTGGTGTGTTTTTAAGTACTACTCTTATCAGTTTAATACTTGTTACGTCACCTATCAGGGGGCGTGTATAAGGCCTGGATTTTTAGAACCAGGAGATGGAAAAAGATGCTTTGTTGGTCGTATCACTTCAATTTTGGGGCACGGAACGTGCAGTCAAAGGTGCCACCAGATAGGAGTGGCGTGTTTGTAAGTACTACTCTTATCAGTTTAATACTTGTTACATCACCTATCAGGGGGCGTGTATAAGGCCTGGATTTTTAGAACCAAGAGATGGAAAAAGATGCTTTGTTGGTCGTATCACTTTAATTTTGGGTCACTGCACGTCAAAGGTTCCACCAGATAGGAGTGGCGTGTTTGTAAGTATTACTCTTATCAGTTTAATACCTGTTACAGCACTTATCAGGGGGCGTGTATAAGGCCTGGATTTTTAGAACCGGGAGATGGAAAAAGATGCTTTGTTGGTCGTATCACTTCAATTTTAGGGCACGGCACGTGCAGTCAAAGGTGCCACCAGATAGAAGTGGTGTGTTTGTAAGTACTACTCTTATCAGTTTAATACTTGTTACGTCACCTATCAGGGGGCGTGTATAAGGCCTGGATTTTCAGAACCAGTAGATGGAAAAGGATGCTTTGTTGGTCGTATCACTTCAATTTTGGGGCACGGCACGTGCAGTCAAAGGTGCCACCAGATAGGAGTGGTGTGTTTTTAAGTACTACTCTTATCAGTTTAATACTTGTTACGTCACCTATCAGGGGGCGTGTATAAGGCCTGGATTTTTAGAACCAGGAGATGGAAAAAGATGCCTTGTTGGTCTTTTCACTTCAATTTTGGGGCACGGCACGTGCAGTCAAAGGTGCCACCAGATAGGAGTGGCGTGTTTGTAAGTACTACTCTTATCAGTTTATTACTTGTTACGTCACCTATCAGGGGGCGTGTATAAGGCCTGGATTTTTAGAACCAGGAGATGGAAAAAGATGCTTTGTTGGTCGTATCTCTTCAATTTTGGGGCACGGCACGTGCAGTCAAAGGTGCCACCAGATAGGAGTGGCGTGTTTGTAAGTACTACTATTATCAGTTTAATACTTGTTACGTCACCTATCAGGGGGCGTGTATAAGGCCTGGATTTTAGAACCAGGAGGTGGAAAAAGATGCTTTGTTGGACGTATCACTTCAATTTTGGGGCACGGCACGTGCAGTCAAAGGTGCCACCAGATAGGAGTGGCGTGTTTGTAAGTACTACTCTTATCAGTTTAATACTTGTTACGCCACCTATCAGGGGGCGTGTATAAGGCCTGGATTTTTAGAACCAGGAGATGGAAAAAGATGCTTTGTTGGTCGTATCACTTCAATTTTGGGGCAAGGCACGTGCAGTCAAAGGTGCCACCAGATAGGAGTGGCGTGTTTGTAAGTACTACTCTTATCAGTTTAATACTTGTTACATCACCTATCAGGGGGCGTGTATAAGGCCTGGATTTTTAGAACCAGGAGATGGAAAAAGATGCTTTGTTGGTCGTATCACTTCAATTTTGGGGCACGGCACGTGCCGTCAAAGGTGCCACCAGATAGGAGTGGCGTGTTTGTAAGTACTACTCTTATCAGTTTAATACTTGTTACGTCACCTATCAGGGGGCGTGTATAAGGCCTGGATTTTTAGAATGAGGAGATGGAAAAAGATGCTTTGTTGGTCGTATCACTTCAATTTTGGGGCACGGCACGTCAAAGGTGCCAACAGATAGAAGTGGCGTGTTTGTAAGTACTACTCTTATCAGTTTAATACTTGTTACGTCACTTGTCAGGGGGCGTGTATAAGGCCTGGATTTTAAGAACCAAGAGATGGAAAAAGATGCTTTGTTGGTCGTATCACTTCAATTTTGGGGCACGGCACGTGCAGTCAAAGGTGCCACCAGATAGGAGTGGCGTGTTTGTAAGTACTACTCTTATCAGTTTAATACTTGTTACGTCACCTATCAGGGGACGTGTATAAGGCCTGGATTTTTAGAACCAGGAGATGGAAAAAGATGCTTTGTTGGTCGTATCACTTCAATTTTGGGGCACGGCACGTGCAGTCAAAGGTGCCACCAGATAGGAGTGGCGTGTTTGTAAGTACTACTCTTATCAGTTTAATACTTGTTACGTCACCTATCAGGGGGCGTGTATAAGGCCTGGATTTTTAGAACCAGGAGATGGAAAAAGATGCTTTGTTGGTCGTATCACTTCAATTTTGGGGGCACGGCCCGTGCAGTCAAAGGTGCCACCAGATAGGAGTGGCTTGTTTGTAAGTACTACTCATCAGTTTAATGCTTGTTACGTCACCTATCAGGAGGCGTGTATAAGGCCTGGATTTTTAGAAACCGGGAGATGGAAAAAGATGCTTTGTTGGTCGTATCACTTTAATTTTGGGGCACGGCACGTCAAAGGTTCCACCAGATAGGAGTGGGGTGTTTGTAAGTATTACTCTTATCAGTTTAATACTTGTTACGTTACCTATCAGGGGGTGTGTATAAGGCCTGGATTTTTAGAACCAGGAGATGGAAAAAGATGCTTTGTTGGTCGTATCACTTCAATTTTGGGGCACGGCACGTGTAGTCAAAGGGGCCACCAGATAGGAGTGGCATGTTTGTAAGTACTACTCTTATCAGTTTAATACTTGTTACGTCACCTATCAGGGGGCGTGTATAAGGCCTGGATTTTTAGAATGAGGAGATGGAAAAAGATGCTTTGTTGGTCGTATCACTTCAATTTTGGGGCACGGCACGTGCAGTCAAAGGTGCCACCAGATAGGAGTGGCGTGTTTGTAAGTACTACTCTTATCAGTTTAATACTTGTTACGCCACCTATCAGGGGGCGTGTATAAGGCCTGGATTTTTAGAATGAGGAGATGGAAAAAGATGCTTTGTTGGTCGTATCACTTCAATTTTGGGGCACGGCACATGCAGTCAAAGGTGCCACCAGATAGGAGTGGTGTGTTTTTAAGTACTACTCTTATCAGTTTAATACTTGTTACATCACCTATCAGGGGGCGTGTATAAGGCCTGGATTTTTAGAACCAGGAGATGGAAAAAGATGCTTTGTTGGTTTTTTCACTTCAATTTTGGGGCACGGCACGTGCAGTCAAAGGTGCCACCAGATAGGAGTGGCGTGTTTGTAAGTACTACTCTTATCAGTTTATTACTTGTTACGTCACCTATCAGGGGGCGTGTATAAGGCCTAGATTTTTAGAACCAGGAGGTGGAAAAAGATGCTTTGTTGGTCGTATCACTTCAATTTTGGGGCACGGCACGTGCAGTCAAAGGTGCCACCAGATAGGAGTGGCGTGTTTGTAAGTACTACTCTTATCAGTTTAATACTTGTTACGCCACCTATCAGGGGGCGTGTATAAGGCCTGGATTTTTAGAACCAGGAGATGGAAAAAGATGCTTTGTTGGTCGTATCACTTCAATTTTGGGGCACGGCACGTGCAGTCAAAGGTGCCACCAGATAGGAGTGGCGTGTTTGTAAGTACTACTCTTATCAGTTTAATACTTGTTACGTCACCTATCAGGGGGCGTGTATAAGGCCTGGATTTTTAGAACCAGGAGATGGAAAAAGATGCTTTGTTGGTCGTATCACTTCAATTTTGGGGCACGGCACGTGCAGTCAAAGGTGCCAACAGATAGGAGTGGCATGTTTGTAAGTACTATTCTTATCAGTTTAATACTTGTTACGTCACCTATCAGGGGGCGTGTATAAGGCCTGGATTTTTGGAACCAGGAGATGGAAAAAGATGCTTTGTTGGTCGTATCACTTCAATTTTGGGGCACTTTGTGACATTAGCTTCTTACGCTCAAACATGTCCTTTACAGGCACCTGACTATGGGCAGATGAGCAGGAACTGCTCAAGGCGAGAGACGGAGTGGCGGATGGTTAAGAGGGGGCAAGGAGGACAGCAGTGGTTGATGTGGCTTATGATGCTGCAGCAGGAGGAGGATGGCGGCTTTGAGTTTGTGTGCTGCTTGTACTCATGTGTTGGTCTGGAGTCACCCAAACATTAGGTCTCAACCTGTAGAGGATAAGGGAACCAGGCTACTCTAGACCTCATTCATCATTACCGGTTTTGACAGATCGGTACTATGCGTGCAAGCTACTGTGACAACCGATTTGAGTTGCACTGTGCACTTGCAGAAGTTGGCAGAGTAGACGCTGTAGGTCTGACAAACACGCTTGCAGACAACTAACTGCTATGCAATCAATTACAGTAAAAAAAATGTTTTGTTTGAAATGTACACTACTGTTACACCAGATATGAGTGGTGTGTTAAGTAGTACTACTCCTATCAGTTTAATCCCTGTTATTTGCCTTTTTTGGGGGTTTGGTTGTTGAAGCCACAGTGCAGCACCAGAGGCCATAAAAATTAAGCATGTACACATGCCTGAAAAATTAGGTATTGTTGATCTTGCAGCAAGCAGAGAAGAAGGTAGGCCTGATTCAACGTCCCATCCCCGCATATCCACACTCAGAGATTCAGGGGGCGACCCTTACAAGGCCACGGGCTGGAGATATAAAGGGGGGCCATCCCAAATAAGCACACAAGCGGGGACAAAGGTAGTGAAGGGGACATAGAGGCCCATGGACTGACGGTCGTTATCTACAAACGCTGTACAATTACACCTTAATAAAGCTGAAACATGCAGCAGCAGGGATTCTAAACGGCCACACGGGGACAAGGAGCCTAACAGCCCCCACAGTCTCTGCACCACTCTTTTTAACAGATAACCCAAGGGGCTAACCAGGGACCTTGCCCACATAAAAAACAGAATTTTATTGGAGGAATTATTAGTGTCTTTACCCCCCAAGAGAGGACATAATATACGGTATCTTTAGACTACCTGATGGCCAAACCTCCTTTAGCCCCAATGTTATCCAAGAAACATTTCAAAATTTCTATCAGACCATATATTCATCCCAATCCCGCTGCAGCGGATCTGACATAGAGTCCTTCCTACTAAAGCAAGAAGTGCACAAATTACCTGTACCTCAATTGGACAGCTTGAACCTAGACATATCCCAAGAGGAAATTAAATCTACAATCCAAGATCTTAAATTTGGCAAGTCCCCAGGGCCAGACAGTTTTACTCATCTGTACTATAAGAAATTTGAGCCCTTGCTTACCCCCTCACCTAACATCTTTGTTTAACGCTATACTAAATGGAGAACCTATGCCCCCTTAATTGAATCAGGCCAACCACATAGTATTTCCAAAAGAGAGTAGGGACCCTTTAGAGGTTAAAAATTATCGCCCCATACCCCTGATAAATGTGGATGTCAAGATCCTAGCTACAATTATGGCCAAACGAATATCTAACTTTTTACTGGACTAAATACACAAGGACCAAACGGGGTTCATTCCTTTCAGAGAGGCAGGAGATAATGTTAGGAGGGTTCTGAACACCCAGTTCTTGGCTCAACAGTATAACAACCCAGTTTGCCATCTAGCCCTAGACATAGAAAAGGCTTTTGATACGGTGGAATGGCCAGATATGTACAAAATGCTAGATAAGTTTGAATTTGAGGGACGCTTTCTCAACCTGCTCAGAAGGTACTACAACTCACCAGTAGCTAACTTAAAGATACCAGGGGACCATAAGGCCAAAATCCGAGTACAGAGAGGGACCAGGCAGGGATGCCCACTCTCCCCACTGCTCTTTGCTCTTGCCATTGAACCCCTAGCGCAGGCAATCAGAACCAACCATGCCATCCAGGGGTTTGAAGTAGGATACCATCAGTTTAAGTGTTCACTTTTCGCGGACGATATGCTTTGCACCCTGACCAAGCCCCTTCTCTCTATACCAGCACTCATGTCCACTATAAAAGACTTCAGCAAAATCTCGGGCCTCCAATCCTTGCAAAAGGATATTTCTCTTTCAATGGAATCCTGCTTACTGGGGATACACATACATTTTTTTTATCTCAATCCTAGAACAAGCTATTCCAATTAATGGCTTTAGCATTCAAAATACACATAGCTACCCGGGCCCGGATGGATTTACAAATCTCTATTACCAAACTTTTATAGACTTGTTATTATCCCACTTAGCCACACTTTTCAATCAAATTTTAGAAGGCTCTCCCATGCCACAAGAACTAAACCATGCAAATATGATATGTTTCCCGAAAGAACGACGAGACCCATTAGAACTTAAAAATTACTGTCCCATATCACTCCTAAACGGGGATATAAAAATTTTGTCCAAATTAATGGCAAACAGGATTTTGCGATTTCTCCCCTCCATAATCCATAAAGACCAAACAGGGTTTATCCCCCATAGACAAACGGGGGACAATATCAGACGGACACAAAATTTAATCTCATGGTCATCCCAACATCAAATACCCACATGCCTTTTGGCATTAGATATAGAAAAGGCCTTTGATACGTTGGAATTGCCTTATTTAAAAGCAGTATTACAGAAATTTGGGTTTGCAGGCAAATTTATGAACTTGATAGATACATACTACAAATCCCCGTCAGCCAGATTAAAACTCCCGGGAGATCGCTTACAACACATAAAGATTCAAAGGGGAAAAAACAAATTTTTAGATTTATTTGGAATCATAAAGCCCCGAGGATCTCAAAAAATAATATGTATAGACCAAAAGGGAAAGGGGGGCTATCGTGCCCGAATCTCAAACTGTATTACGAGGCAGCGCAGCTGGCTTTCATTCCTCTGGCGCATTCTCAAAAAACACATCAGCCGCTCTGGGTATTTATGGAAAATGTAAGCATGTCACCTTATACATGGGATACAGTAATATGGATTCCAGGCCTGTATACTTTTTTGAGAAACTTGAAAAACCCGTTGATTAAGCACTCATTAAAAATATGGAGGCAGATGAACTGGACACAAAAACTGGACACTCGGGTATCAGATCGTACCCCTATCGTACCCAATCCCCACTTTAAGATACATCTTCCGGAAAGCTCTCGCTCAAAATAGGCTATTAAAGTTCATCATGTTCGCCACAAAGAACCATGTAGCCAGACAATGGAAATCGGATACCCTACACTTTCAGGTGGTTAAAAATAAATTAAACTTTATCCTTATAAATGAACGCCTTACCCATTTAGTAGACAACTCCATGGATACATTTTGAGATATATGGTCTCCGTGGCTGCAATTAAGGGATAGCATATTATCTGGAGACAATTAAAGAAATTTAGGTCCGGAATAGGGGCTCCCCTAAATGGGAGAGGATATTCTCAAGAGAACGGGATGGATGGAGGTGTGTGTGGATCCTTAGAGGGGCGGAGGACGAAGGTAAGTGCTATATTTTACATCATATTTATGTAAAAAAGGAGGATGTTTGTGGACCTTTCCCTTTCCCAACATGTTAAATGTTAAAACTAGTTATTTATTTTCCCAATTATAGTCGGATTCAAGACTTAAAGGGAATCAACTTAAAACAAATTGAATTAAAGCTATATTAATAACTGAAAAGTAAAAAAAATATATATTTTTAGGCTACAGGTACAATTAAATACAGATAACATACTAGCCCTGGATATGGTATAAGCTCCAAGATTATGGAATGGAAAGGGGTAAACTGAGTATTAATAGAGATAAGGTAACTCAGTGATGTATTAACATGTATGGATATATATGTAACATGGAAATGGTTGTTTGAATATGATATATTACCTGACCTAATAAAATATTTTTTGAAAGAAAAAATACACATAGCTAGTAGTTGGAAAACCCCAAATTAAAACGTTCAGGAATTCATAAAAAAAATCAACTATTTACTGCTCAACGAGAGATTTAACCATGTAGTCTTGAATAGAATCACCCAGTTCCAGACATATTGGGATCCCTGGATAACATCCCCATTTAGTGCCCCCCTAATATAATAAAACATTTGTTAATGGTTGAAGCGTCTCGGGGGGAAGGACCGGAGTGGGAGAGCCCTGGAGGAGACCCTTCAGAAGCAACCGGCGGCAAAATCATCCGAGGAAAGGAGAGGTCGCCTACTGAAGCCTGCCATAGGGTAACCCAAGGGCGATTGAGCAGGTTAGATATTGTAAATAATAAGCTACTGCTGGAGTGATGATAGATAATAGGACTTTGGTGTTAACTGCTGATATACTCTTTACTATTGTCTGTTTTACCATGTCTTAGGTTTCTCTTAAAAATTGCAATCACTGTAAAAAAAAAAGAAAATGTATTAACCAAAAAAGTAAAAATAAGAAGGCCTAGCCACCTAATTTTAACAAAATGTCTTCATTGTAAATATGTATTTTTGCACAACTGTTGTGTTATGCAAGACTGTTCAATATGCTTTCTTTTTCATTACATGCCTTCTGACATAAAAATTGAAATTCAAAAATTAGGTATTGTTGCAGCCGCTGCTGTTGCAGCGGCCAGAAAAATTGACCTTTGTTCCCCAGGCAGAAAGTGCCATAAAACATTGCGTCTTCTTGAACCCTAGTTGGTGGCGGATAATTCACGCAAGTCTTCCGGCATTCACAGATAACATACAGCAGCGTGTGGACCATTTTTAGCCGAAGGCAACTCATCTCATCAGGCCTTTTTCAGTTAAATGTATCGCCCAGTGTCAGTCCCTTCGGGATCCATCCCTCATTCATCTTTATAAAGGTGAGGCAATCTAGACTTTTTTGCCCTAGGTGACAAAACCTCCTGCTGCACTGAAGGTCCTTTCTGACAGGACACTTGAAGCGGGGCAGGCCAGAAGTTCAATTGCAAATTGGGATAGCTCAGGCCACAGGTCTAGCCTGCATACCCAGTATTCAAGGGGTTTATCGCTCCTCAGAGTGTCGATATCAGCAGTTAAGGCGAGGTAGTCTGCTACCTGTCGGTCAAGTCGTTCTCTGAGGGTGGATCCCGAAGGGCTGATGCGATGCGTAGGACTGAAAAAGGTCTGCATGTCCTCCATCAACAACACGTCTTTAAACATCCTGTCCTTGCCGGCGTGGTCGTTGGAGGTGGATTACTTTCACCTCTCCCCCTGTTATATTGCCCTTGTGCTGTGACATCACCCTTATATGCTGTGTAAAGCATACTTGTTAATTGTTTTGGACCTGCTGCATCCTTTCTGACTTACAGTAATTTGATAACAAATCAGGCGCTTTCTGCTTATACCGGAGGTCTAGTAGCATGCACACCCAGTACAGGTCGTTCCCCTTCAGCCTTTTTATACGAGGGTCCTGCGACAGGCACGACAGCATGAAAGACCCCATTTGCACAAGGTTGGATGCCGAGCTAGTCATGTCCCGTTCCTCGTCCTCAGTGATCTCGCTGAAGATATTTTCTTCCCCCCAGCCACGTACAACACCACGGGTACCAGATAGGTGACAATGAGCACCCTGGGATGCCTCTTGTGATTGGTCTTCCTCCTCCCCCTCAAAGCCACATTCCTCCTCTGACTCCTCTTCCTCACAATCCTCTTCCAGCGTTGCAGCAGGTCCAGCAAGCTATGCTGATAAGGCTGTTTCTGGTGGTGATGGAGACCATAACTCTTCCTCTTCCTCGTCACTCTCATCTACGGCCTGATCCAGCACTCTTCGCAGGGCACGCTCCAGGAAGAAAACAAATGGTATGATGTCGCTGATGGTGCCTTCGGTGCGACTGACAAGGTTTGTCACCTCCTCAAACGGACGCATGAGCCTACAGGCATTGTGCATGAGCGTCCAGTAACGTGGCAAAAAAATCCCCAGCTCTGCTGAGGCTGTCCTAACACCCCAGTCATACAAATACTCGTTAATGGCATTTTCTTGTTGGAGCAGGCGGTCGAACATTAGGAGTGTTGAATTCCAACGTGGGGGGCTGTCACAAATCAAGCGCCTCACTGGCATGTTGTTTCGCCGCTGGATATCTGAAAAGTGCGCCATGGCCGTGTTGGAACGCCTGAAATGGCCACACACCTTTCTGGCCTGCTTCAGGACATCCTGTAAGCCTGGATACTTATGGACAAAGCGTTGTACGATCAGATTACACACATGTGCCATGCACGGCACATGCGTCAACTTGCCCAAATTCAATGCCGCCAACAAATTTCTTCCGTTGTCACAAACCACTTTGTCAATCTCTAGTTGGTGCGGAGTCAGCCATTGATCCACCTGTGCGTTCAGGGCGGACAGGAGTGCTGGCCCGGTGTGACTCTCTGCTTTGAGGCAAGTCAACCCCAAGATGGCATGACACTGCCGTATCCTGGATGTGGAATAGTATCTGGGGAGCTGGGGGGAGCTGGTTGATGTGGAGCAAGACGCAGCAGCAGAAGAGGACTCAGCTGAGAAGTTTATGGAAGAGGATAGAGTAGGAGGAGTAGAGGAGGTGGCAGCAGGCCTGCCAGCAAGTCATGGCGGTGTCACCAACTCCTCTGCAGAGCCACGCATTCCATGCTTGGCAGGCATCAGCAGGTTTGCCCAATGCGCAGTGTAGGTGATATACCTGCCCTGACCATGCTTTGCAGACCAGGTATCAGTGGTCAGATGGACCCTTGCCCCAACACTGTGTGCCAGAGATGCCATTACTTCCTTTTGCACAATCGAGTACAGGTTGGGGATTGCCTTTTGGGCAAAGAAATTTCGGCCGGGTACATTCCACTGCGGTATTCCAATCGCTAAAAACTTTTTGAACGCCTCAGACTCCACCAGCTTGTATGGTAAAAGCTGGCGGGCCAAGAGTTCAGACAAGCCAGCTGTCAGTTGCCGGGCAAGGGGGTGACTTTGTGGCATTGGCGTCTTATGCTCAAACATGCCCTTGACAGACACCTGACTGTGGGGAGATGAGCAGGAACAGCAAGAGGCGAGAGACGGAGTGGTGGATAGTTGAGAGCGGGCAAGGAGGACAGCAGTGGTGGACGTTGATGAAGATGCTGGACCAGGAGGAGGATGGCGGCTTTGAGTTTGTGTGCTGCTTGTACTCATGTGTTGATCCCATTGACGTTTGTGATGTGACATCATGTGCCTTCGCAAAGCAGTTGTTCCCACGACTCAGTTTCTTTTGGCACAGGTTGCAAATGGCATCGCTGTTGTCAGAGGCAGACACACAAAAAAAATTCCACACTGCTGAGCTCGGCGGTGACGGCATTCTGGAGGTGGCAACAGCATGCATTGATTGGCGTGCTGTCTGGCTGACCCCGGGTGCTGATGCATGCTGTCTGACTGTGCCACTAGCTCGTTGCGATGACCTCCCTCTGCTTCCAACTCGTCTCCTCCTCCTCTCTATCTCCCCATCTGAACATTCCCCCTGTTCTTCTTCTCTTCTAGCGGGCACCCACGTGACATCCATGGACGCATCGTCATCATCATCACCCGCCTCACTTGTATATGACAACTGAACAAAGGAAGCAGCAGCGGGTACATCATCATCATCATTACATCGTATGTACATGTGTGTAATGCTGCCTGACTGAGACATATCCCTGTTATCTACATCCTCTGGCAATAATGGTTGCGCATCACTCATTTCTTCAAACTGATGTGTAAATAACTCTTCTGACTGATCAATTGAATTGGCTGTGGTACTAGTGTTGGTGGTGGCGGCAGGCGGGTGAGTGGTAATTTGAGAGGTGCCCGAAGCTAAGCTGGAAGAGGATGGTGCGTCAATGTTCCAAGCTGTAGAAGATTGGGTGTCCTGTGTTAGTAAGTCAACTACGTCCTCTGAACTTTTCAAGTTCAGGGTAACTGGCCTCTGAACACTGGGCATTAATTGTAGGGCCAAAGGGAATCACAGCACCACGACCACGACGGCCTCTGTGGGGTGTCCTGCCTCTGCCTGTCATTTTTTTTTAAAATGTGGACTGTTGGTACCCCAAATAGATTAAATTGGTTGAACTTGGCACAGTAATTGTAAGCAAGACACACACTCTGGCTAGCGGTCAAGCAAATGAACTTTGGCGGTCAGGCAAATGCACTTAGATTTAGGAAAATAAAATTATTTGTTTTTTAAATGTGGACTGCTGGTACCCCAAATAGATTGGATTGGTTGAACTTGGCACAGTGTATTTTAAAATCATGAGAAAAACTGTTCTGTAAACTAAAGAAAAATCATTTTAGGAGGTTGAGAGATAAAGAAACCGGATGGGGGGATACCGAGCAGAGCACACCATCTAAAGCCCACTGGGAGACAAACTCATCCATTCCCCCAGTGGACAAAGCCAGGTGGTACTCTGCCCGGATACGGGAGCGCACCAGCACCCGGAACATGGCCTCAGGTGACAAGGGAACCCCCCCTATCAAACACTGCTTCCTGGACTTATATATAGCCAATTTGGCTAATGCCAGGAGCAGGTTGACGAGGAGGTCCCTGGCCTTATTGCCCCGGGACACTGGGCGCCCAAAAATAAAAATGTGAGGGGAGAAATGCAGCCAGAACTGCAGGAGGAGGCCCCTCAAGAGTGACAAGAGGGGCTGCAGTCTGGCGCAACTAAAATAAATATGATACACGGACTCTCCCTTGCCACAGAATGGACAAGTGGAGGGAGAGTCCGTGAATTTAGCTAAGTACTCTCCCGTGCTCAGTGCACCATGGAGCACTCTCCAACTCAAGTCCCCGGTGGGTCGTGGAACTAAATCAGAATAAAGTTCCCTCCACCGGGGCCTCTTGCCCTCGTCAGCTGGTAGGACCCGCCTCCAGATGGTATCGGGACGGGTCACGAGGGCAAGGAAGTGCACTGTATGGAGCACGAGAGAATATAAGCTCTTCCTCGGCATGCCGCGAAAGCATGCCGAGGGTATGTCCCTCAACTTCGAGAGGTTGGGGACAGGAGGAGCCTGAGAGGAAACACGGGGCTTGTGTCCAATGCAAACAGCCGGAGCAGGGGTGTTGAAAGGTGCATGTGGCACTCCGGCCTGCAAAGCCCCGCGAAGGAAGGTGCGCGAGTCGGGGGAGATGGCATCCCTAATCTCCTGGAGCAAGCGCCCTGAGACTTTGGGCGTCACATATCCCAAACGGAGCGCAAGCTCCTGGGGTGACACCCAATCAGAACGCCCGTATTCCAAGAGATCCCCGACTCGGGTCATCCGTGCATGACTAAGGCGGCGGATGATACTGGGGGACTGTAACATTGGAGCCCCCACTGCTGGATTAAATAGCAGGGGCTCCGTGAATATTTCATCCCCCAAAGGCACGCCCTGCCTGGTCACGGAGACCATGCTCCAGGCCTTGAGGGTTTCCTGGTAGTATGCCGGCAACACAGAGAGGTCTCTCCCAAACCCCTCGGGCCTGATCAGAAATAATTGCCGGTCATACCCCAGGTTGCGCAACTGGCGATAAAAGCTGGATGCCAGTGCGCACCACTGCGGAGAGGGATCTGCATATAGGTATCTCTGCAGGTACTGAAGGCGGAAGGTGGACAACTGGGAGCACACACAAACTACTCCCTGTCCACCCTCCACCAAAGGCAGACTTGCCACCCCTGCAGAGACCCAATGCCTTCCCATCCAGAGGAAATGTAACAAATTCCTCTGGATATTGGTGACAAACTCGGGGGTCGGACTCAGACAAATCAGCCGGTGCCAGATTTGGGAAGCCACCAGCTGATTCACCACTAGAGTCCACCCCCTAAGGGAAAGCATTTTTGCTAGACCCCTCCATTGTCCCAGACGAGAGAGGACACTGCCCTCTAACTCCCTCCAGTTGTCTGGGACGGAAGCGCCCACAGCGGACAGGTAGACCCCCAGATATTTAATGACATCTGCCTCCCACGTGATGTCACGAAACGTGGGAGGCAAAGAGTCTACCTGTAAATTACCCTCTAAAAGGCCTGTGCATTTGGACCAGTTGATCTGAGCGGAGGAGGCAGCTGAATATACCTCCTGGCACTGTTTTGCCAGCTCAAGATCAACTGGATCCTGGGCCACGAGGAGCACATCGTCAGCATAAGCTGAAAGGACAATCCGCATGTCTGGATCTTTTAGCACCAGCCCTGTGAGCCTTTTCCTCAGTAGGCAGAGGAAAGGCTCGATGGCCAGTGCATATAACTGTCCAGACAAGGGACATCCTTGACGCACCCCTTGTTCCAATACCAAAGGTGCTGTTAGGGACCAATTGATTTTAAGTAAACACTCTGCAGAGGCGTACAGCGTTCTTATAAAGCCCACAAACTGTGGGCCAAAGCCGTACGCTTGCAGAGTGGCTATGAGGTAACCATGGTCCACCCTGTCAAACGCCTTCTCTTAATCTAAAGAGAGAAAGTCGAGTGACAGACCAGTCCTGCGAGAATAATGTAATAGATCCCGGACCAGAAAGATACTATCAAAGATAGTCCGGCCCGGGATCGCATAGGACTGGTCAGGGTGAACCAATTCTGCCAGCACAGACCCAAGTCTAAGCGAGATGGCTTTAGCTACAATCTTGTAGTCTGTGCTGAGCAGAGAGACCGGTCGCCAGTTCTTAATAAGCCGGAGATCCCCCTTTTTGGGCAGCAGGGCAAGCACTGCCCTGCGACAAGACAGGGGCATCTCCCCGGTCTCCAGGGCTTCCCAAAGGACCAGATGGAAATCAGGTCCCAGAGTCTCCCAGAAAAATTGGAAAAACTCTACAGTCAGTCCGTCCAGCCCTGGAGACTTCTCACAGGACATGGCACGGAGGGCTTCAGAGAGCTCTTGAAAAGATAGTGGTATATCAAGCCGCTCTCTTACACCCTCACTGACTGTGGGGAGCCCCTCCCATAGCACCCTGAAGGCGTCTGGAGAAATGGTATCCGGAGAGTAAAGATCTTTATAAAAGTTCCGGCCTCTGTCCCGGATACTCTCCGGATCTGTAAGGGGGGCACCGTCTTCATCTAGAAAACAGGTGATGTGCCTACTGTTACCCCCCTTTTTCTCCAGTGAGTAGAAGAGGCGCGAGCAGCGGTCTAGATCTTTGAGAAAACCTAAGCGGCTGCGCACGTATGCCCCCTTGGCCTGGTGTCGTTCCAGGTCACAGAGGACACCCTTCCTCTCTACATACTCGCTCTGCAGGGATTGGTCCCTACAAGTGAACAGCCTCTGCTCCAGATGGAGTACCTCCAACCGGAGTGACTTCAACTCAGCTTCGCGCTGCCCACTCGCACCCTTGGTATATTCCTGACACAGAAGTCGCAAATGAACCTTGCCCACGTCCCACCACAGTTTTAACGTGGCAAAGTCCCCCTTGCAACCTCTCCAGTCCGTCCAGAACTCCCGGATCAATGTCACGAGCCCCTGGTCCTTCAACAAAGCATTGTTGAAGTGCCAATAGGCGGCTCGTGGCGCTGTTGGCGTTAGCGCCACCGTCACAGACACACAGTTGTGGTCTGTGAACGGAGCCAGCCTAATGGCACAAGAACCGACTCGTGACATATAGTGACTAGATATATATAGTCTGTCGATCCGGGAGTGGGACACCAGACCGGCTCTCACCCTGACGTAGGTGAAACCGTCTGATGCCCCTGGGTTCTGCTCTCGCCAGATGTCCTCTAGGGAGAAGCGGGCGATGATCTCCCGCAGGGCTGACGCAGAAGGCGGGTACGGCTCTGGACTATTCCGGTCCAGAGCGTCGAGGGTGCAGTTGAAATCACCCCCGAGTACCAAACACTCTTCTGCGTCAACCGTCTCCAAAAACTGGGACAGTCTGGCGAGGAACCTCACTCTCTCGGGCCCTCCAGCAGGTGCATATATATTAACTAAGTTAATATTAACTAAGGTGGATTAGACGGCCTGGGATAACAGCTTTCACAAGCAGCAGCTCTGGCTGAAAAGACTCTGAGAACAGGGTCACCACTCCACATGACGCCGATGTGAAGTGGCTGAAGAAGACCCTGCCTCTCCACTCCAGTTGCCACGAGGCCTCAGCCTCTGGAGTGGTGTGAGTTTCCTGCAGGAAGCTCACAGAGTACCCTCCCTGATATAAATAGGAGAGTACCTGGAACCTGCGGAAACTGTCTTGACAGCCATTGGTATTTAGCGTGCTGATGTGCAAAGCCATTACTGCGTTTCAGGAATTGTGCATTCCTCAGACCCTTGAGACTGCTGATAGGACACGCACATTTTATAGAATTTCCGGACGCGGAGATGCTCCGCAGTCCCAGAATTCTTGGCCCTAGTGCTGACCACTAGATATTGCTGGAGAGAGTGGAGAATAAACGACATATTCTTCCACCTCTCCAAGGCCAGCCGCACCTTCCTTTTCTTTTGTCCATGAAGGGTGCTCTCAAGGAATAGATCTATTTCCTTCACAGGGATAACCCACCCAGAATCTTATGTTCCTTCTAGTGGGTCACCCCTGGGCTCCTCTTGGCTGAGGGCTTTTACTCCATCCTCCCCGGCTGGAGTCAGTTTCCTCAGCTTTATTCTCAGGGACCCCCTCTTAGATGATACAGAAGGAGTCCCTTTAGCACCCTTCAAGGTAAATAATGGACCCTTGGATTGCTGCTGCACCCCTGTAGCTTCAGGAGTGCATTCAGGGGTAGCTGGCTGGACAGCAGTGGCTGACATGGCTTCCTTAATGGAAGCCTTGGAGGCTTTATATGCCTCCTCTGCCAGTACCACCGCTGCTTGCTCAGCTTGGATGGCACCGATGTTAGGGTCAGTGGACGGCTGAGGAGGGTAGACAGGCTCTCCCATGATGTTAACAGGAAAACCTGTTTTATCACCCTCCCCCATTTCCACTTCCCCTTGTTCCACATCCCCCCTGACAGACAAATCCATGGGGTCCTGAATGGGGGTCATGCCTATATTCCCCCCCTCCAGTAGTGACTCGGCCTGGGGCTCTAACAAAGCCCGAGGTACGTCACTAGAGAGTGACACTGGAGGAGGAGACTGACTGGTGCCCTTGAAGCTCAGCACCTCAGGGACACTGACTACCCATTCAGCAGGGGCTTTGTTGGGACCCCCCTCAAAGGCCAGAGGCAGAACCTGATCTTTCTTGTCTACCCCTGCCTCACTTGGGAGACCCTCTTGCTCCTGCTTTTCCTCCAGACCCTTTTCCACATTAACCCCTATAGGGTCTGGAGAGAGAGATGTGTGGTCTGGCACCGGCTGGCTGAGCTTAATAACCGGGCCAGACAATGTCACCGGATGAGGAGGAGATGTTTTGTTCCTCTTCTTGCTTTTAGAGGGAGGTGCTCCACTATAGAGCACTTCCCACTTATCAGCAACCTCCCTGTTGGTTTTATGCTTCCTCTTCCTGGGGACGTCACTCCTGGAAGAGGAGCTGCCACTAGCTGCCTCCCCTGCAGAGGGCTTATTATCCCTCTGCTTACACTGTGCCCCCACACTAACTGATGTAATTATGGTGGGGGCAGATTGGGACTTGGGAGATGCAGCTGTGACACTGGGAGGACCGGTGACATTCTTCCCCTTTTTCCCCATGTCTGCAGTCTTGCTGGAAACCACAGACACAGATGGCTTTTTTGGGGAAGAAGGGGGTTTGGAGGCCGTGGTGGTGGCTTGAGGAACGGCCTCCTTGCCTGAGCTCTGTGGGGGGGGGCTATGACCCTTGAGGTCCCCGCTGTTATGGGCTCAGCGGGGATGGGTGCTGTACTGACGGAGGTGCCATTTGCTGGGGCTGGGGCATGATGCTTTTCATTAGGACAATTCCTACGTGTATGCCCCAACCCCTTGCAATGATAGCACTGCACCTCCGTAGTGCTGTAAAAAATCCTGTAGAGCACCCCCTCAAATGGAACCCCAAAAGACCCCTCAATGTTTTCTGCGCCCTGAGGCAGGCACATTTGTACCTGCCTCTTGAAAGAGAGCACATGACGAAGTGCTCTCTCTCTGCACCCCAGGGGAATTTTAATAAATGGTGTTTTTACTTCCCCTAGGGTTAGCAGGTGGGGGCACAGGAGGGAGTCTGGTAGGAAGGGGGGCACATTAGAGAGTGTTACTTTTGTGCCCAACCCTTCCAGGGGTTCTATTGGGACATATAATCCCCCCACTGTGATGCCTCTCTGTATAAGAATGTGTGCAGCAGCCAGAGTACGGGTAAAAAAAACTGCTTTCCCGTACATTTTGCTGGCTGCTACTATGACAGAGGGGCTGATGACATTAGCTGCAGCATGCAGATAGATATCAATGCTGTAGACCCCAGACATCTGACATTTAACCCCATGCTTCCTGGTGATCTGCCCCTCAGCCCCAGCGGTGGTATTACTGGGGCCAGCAGAAACCACCTGTGACCAGGTATTAGCCACAGGGGTAGGTCTGCTGGCAGAACCACCAGGAGCTGGGGCTGCCTTATCTGCCTGGGGCCTATGCTGTGCAGTGCTGCAGCTAGGATTTTCAGGGGCCATTATTCCCCCTTTTGACCCCTGAGGCTTCTTAGTGGTCTTATCCCTCATGTTTAGACCCTTTTTTTTTAGTTTATTTGTTTTATTTATTTTTTTCTTTTGTTTTATGATTTTTTACTGTTTTCTTTTTTTTTAAATATAAAAGTGTGAAAAGGAAACAAAAAGACAAAACTAAGGGAGACAAAACTAAGGGAGAGAGAGAGGTGATGCTTGGCAGTGGAAGGGTTAATGGCCTGTTGCAAGGTGTCTTATTGCAACAACACAGAGAACACAGAGGCTTTTTAACCCCTCTGTGTCTCTGTGTCAGATGTAAAAAAAAAAAAAAAAAAAAAAAAAAAGCCTTTTCAACAAAAATTCTAAGTGTTTTCCCCCCCACTGCCTACAAAGATGTTACTTGTCTTCTCTCCCCCAAAACATAAAACCAAACAAACAAAACTTCAACAAAACCTTATAAACTTTTTAAAAGAAAAAAAAAAATCAAAGTAACAAAGCTCCAGGAGTGAAGGTGTAGTGCTAAGGGAGGGGTGTGGCAAAGTATCTAGGAGACAGCTCACTCTCCTGGGATAGAGAGCTGAGCCTGACCCCCAGAAAACTAAAACTTAAATTAAACTAAGAAAAAAAAAACACAAAAACTCCCAAAAATGAACAACACCGTGCACAAAGTGCTTATTAACAGAAAGGTGTTAAAATAAAACTTGTATTTGAGGGACTAAGACCCTAAAAAGCCTTTTGTTTGGAGCTCAAGCATGCACACAACATGCTCTCTTGCACAGTACTTGAAAGCAGGACACACACTCTGGCTAGCGGTCAAGCAAATGAACTTTGATTGGCGGTCAGGCAAATGCACTTAGATTTAAGAAAATAAAAGTTTGGGTTTTTTAAAAGTAGACAACTAGTAAACAATATTATATTGTATGCGTTGTGCACACACAGTATAAGCTGTGAGCCTGACACACACACTTGCAAGCAGGGGCTAGCAGGGAGACAGGCAAATGAAGTTAGATTACACAGACAAAAAACTAAGAAAAAAAAAATGATGTTATAGCCCTAAAAAGGGCTTTTTGGAGTGCTGTGTTTACAGCAGAGATCTGATGAGTCCTTCAGCACTGCACTGGACACTGATTAAACTTGCCTAGCTATTGATTTCCCTATTTAATCAGCAGCACCTACACTCTCCCTCCTCTCAGTAAGACTGCAAGTTAGTTATGATTCCAAAATGGCTGCTGTCCATGAGGTAGATGGCTCTGGAAGGGAGTGTATGCTGCTGATTGGCTGGAATGTGTCTGCTGACTGTGACATGTAGGGTCAAAGTTTGCTCAATGATAAAGTATTGGGGGCGGGTCGAATCTCGCATATGTTCGCTGTTCGCCGCGAACTATTCGCGACATCTCTAATTATTTCTACTCCAAACAGGCATACAAGACACAAATATTGAAGTCTTGGGATAACAATGTAAACTAACAGTACTTATCCACCCTTGTTTTCAGAGTATCTTTTTATAAATCAGTCTATACTGGAATTTTTGGACAAACAATATTTTGATATTCATAGGCCCCTATTCAGTTGCAGTTTACTTTATAGTAGCCGTAAGTCTGCGGGTTTGAAATTTACAACAGTTACCAAGCGATCCAATTGATCAAGCATGCTGCTACCAGGCCAAAAGCCTAAATCGTATACCATGCACTTGTAGGTAGCATTACAGAGCATGATTATGATCAATTAAACAAGGCTGTAACTACCGATTTAGAAACACCCAATAGTAAATGAGACCGTCATCATGACGTCAGTAAAACATGGAGGTTAAATGTCAATCAATTATCATTTAGAAGTCCGATATGCGATCAGACTCGCAATCCGGGAATGTACAAAATAATAAAAATGAAGGAAGGAAATGTTCTAGTCCATGTGGGTGGTTTGAGATGCATTAACTCCTTGATTTCTGAGATTGATATAACAAATAAATTAAGTGTGAAAAATATTTTTTTTTATTGCAGAGTTGCGAGCATGAGACTGTTGTGCAATTAATTATAATGTCTTTCATGACTTTCCCCGTCTTTTAAAGGGCAGTATTAATATTTAATTTGCATTTACAGTATTATGATCAGGTGTTTAACCCCCTTTCAAGTTCCATCTGTTACTCATAGGATTTTCCTCTATATTTGCCAGTTACGGGTGTGAAAACATTTGCGGGCTTGAGGAATTGTAGCAATTGATTAGTGATTTGTAACTGTAACATTTATCGGCATGAAAGATCAAAGGCTTTGATGGGTTGGAGTTACGATTTCACAACTGCAAGGATTTTTATTCTGTAATCCGCAAATCATTTGAGGGTAGCTAAAAGACGCCAATTGAATAGCAAATACGTTTATGGGCTTCATCATGAGCTCCAGTAACTTAAAATTGCTTAATTGAATAGGGGCCTTAGGCATAGTACTATCCCTGAGCAAGTTTAATCATGAAACTCGTAGGTTGGGAGAGGGTCTGCCATTATAGAATTTTTACCTAAAGTCTAAGTTTTATAACAATAGTGGATTAAGAAATATATGTTTAAAGCTTGTTCATAGCTTCAGGTCAACTTTAGTACAAACAAGATATATGTTTTATGTTTATCTTATCCACATTTCATCTACAATATTTTTTGCATAGACCCTCATTAGGGGTGAAAAGCAAAGTAGGATTTGTCTTTGTTTTTGCTATTCTTGTCATATTTGTTTAATTTGTTGTTAAGTTGCTAGATTCTCAGACGAAATTGCAGTTTTACTGAAGGAAGTCGTCTATTGGTGATTGGGGCCCTGGCTGTATAAAAATGTAACCTGAAAAAGAAAGTTTATGCTCCATTTGGGACACATGGGCTAGGTCTGTCCAAGAACCTGATCCTATCTTGTCTCTTTCCTAACCTAACCTAAAGTGCTGAGGGGTCTATGGCCCTTGCTATCTTTTTCCTCTGGTCAGGATTTAGTTCTGAGGGGGTTGGGGTCTATAGATCTGGTGTGTGCACGTTCAGTTTATTGGGAGGATGGTTCTCCATATATCTGGGAACTCAGTGGAGGTTAGCAAAAGTTTTAGATGGCTCCCGGTGCCTCTTTAGTGGTTACTAAAGAGTGGCAAAGCCAGTGGGTTTAGGGGACTATGCGGTTTACACGCTCCCTAACTCCTTATATTAATTAAGTCAGAGAGGAGTCTGCTAGGGTAGTTAATGCAGCACTGGGGTGTATTTACATTTGTGACCAACCAGGTTTCCATAATAATTTTAGAAATTCAGAGTCCCTTTTAAATTGGATGAGGGAGTCATAAACAATGGCTAAGATTAAATAATTCAGAAGTTTTGGTTAACCACAAGACAAAGGATCAAAGGGGTATCATTTACAGAGTGTTTGACTTTTGTCTATTGAAACAACTGTTTCATGACAGCCTTGATAATTTTACTTGACAACTTAATCAGGCGTGTGAATCTCCCATAGATGTATATGGAGGCTTGTTGTGCCCAGGGCCTGAGTGGACTGTTTTACACTATGGCCTGGGCCTGCCTGGCCAAAGTTACCCTGTTTTTATTATAAGCATTATAAGCATTTCGTAATGCTTATGGCTAAAATATGATTACACTGTTATACTGTATGTATCTTGGTTTATGCTCTGCATAACATATTAGCTATTCTGCAGGCTATTGCATCAGCCAACACCAAAGACTAGAGATGTTGCAAACGTAAAATTTTCGGTTCGCGAACAGCGGACGCGAATTTCATCAAATGTTCGCGAACAGGCGAACCGGGCGAACCGCCATAGACTTCAATGGGCAGGCAAATTTCAAAGCCCACAGGGACTCTTTCTGGCCATAATAGTGATGGGAAAGTTGTTTCAAGGGGACTAACACCTGGACTGTGGCATGCCCGAGGGGGATCCATGGCAAAACTCCCACGGAAAATTACATAGTTGATGCAGAGTCTGGTTTTAAGCCATAAAGGGCATAAATCACCTAACATTCCTAAATTGTTTGGAATAACGTGCTTTAAAACATCAGGTATGATGTTGTATCGATCAGGTAGTGTAAGGGTTACACCCGCTTCACAGTAACAGACCAATCCCCCAGTTTAATGCACCGCAAACAACCGCAAACAGTCCCTTTGCACAACCGCAAACTCCCCATTTGCACAAGGTTGGATACCAAGCTAGCCATGTCCCGTTCCTTGTCCTCACTGATGTCATTGAAGGTCTCTTCCTCCACCCAGCCACCAAAGGTGACAACAAGCCCCCTGGGACGCCTGCTGTGTTTGGTCTCCCACCTCCTCAAAGACACCTTCCTCCTCTGACTCCTCTTCTTCAGACTCCTCTCTCTGCGTTGCCTCTGTCTGCATTATTATAAGGTGTGTACTGTTAAGTAGTACTATTCCTATCGGTTTAATCCCTGTTACGTCCACTATTAGGGGACGTGTATATGGCATTGATTTTTGGAAGCAGGAGATGGAAAAAGATGCTTGGTCGATCCTCCCACTTCAAATTTGGGGCACTGCGCGTGCAATCTAAGGTGCCACCAGATAGGAGTGGTGTGTTCAGTTGCACTATTTATTCCTATCGGATTCAATAAAGCCAATAAACCTGGCCCATTACTAGCCAGGAAACTACAAAACAAAACAACAGAAAATAGGATACTTCAACTTAAGACCTCGAAGGGGAAAAAACAACGAACCCAAATAAGATCCAGAAGATTTTTACAAAATTTTACAATACCCTTTATACGGCAACAAAACACATAGATCTACACAAAATGAGGGGATTTCTTGATTACTGTGATCTCCCCTTAATAGAAGAAAATGACTTAGAGACTTTAAATGCCAAAGTGACACTAGAGGAAGTGAGAAAAGCAGTCCAGAACCTCAAACCTGGTAAGTCACCATGCCCAGACGGGTACACCAATTTATATTATAAAAAATGTATAGACATATTAGGCCCGCACTTGGTCACTCTAACAGAGTTCTAGAAGGCAAGCAAACACCAGCAGAGCCGAACAGGGCAAATATCGCTCTATTACCTAAGGAGGGTTGAGATGCCCTAGAACCAAAAAACTACAGGCCAATATCATTACTAAACTGTGATACAAAGATCCTGTCAAAAATAATAGCAGATAGAATGTCCTCCTTCTTGCCTAAGTTAATACATAATGACCAAGTAGGCTTTGTACCCCACAGGCAAGCGAGAGACAACATTAGAAAAGTCATGAACCTACTGTACCACACCAAAGCCTCTAAAATTCAAGCCTGTCTTATGGCCTTTGACATTGAAAAGGTGTTTGATTCCCTGGAGTGGACTTACCTATACGCCACGCTTGAAAAATTTGGTATTAAATGCCATTTCATAAATCTTATACACTCATTATACAAATCATCCAGGGCAAGGTTACAGATTCCGGGAGATGAGAGATCCTTAATTAAAATAGAAAGAGGAACAAGACAGGGTGCCCCCTTTCTCCCCTTCTATTCACAATAGCAATAGAACCCCTGGCTCAGACAATTAGGGCCAACGCTGGGATCACAGGCATAAAAATAGGCCATCACCATTTCAAAACTTGTCTATTTGCAGACGACCTGCTGTGTATGCTCTCAACATCTACCTAATCGGTCCCAGAGTTGATTCGAACTATGGAGGAGTTTGGACAGTTTTCTGGCCTTAAACTGAACATAGAGAAGACAGAAGCACTAGCAATTGACTTAACAGCAGTAGAGAAGCAGGGTCTGCAAGATAAGTTTAATATTAAGAGGGATAAGAACCACATAAACTAACTGGGTATCCGACTAACCCCTAAGCTAGAGGACTTGTACAAAGCCAACCACTCAAAACTTTATAAAACAATAATTAATGACCTGAATAAATGGACAAAGTATAGGTTATCATGGCTAGAGAGAATAAATATGATAAAAATAAATGTCCTTCCTAGGTTGCTCTATATATTTCGAACACTCCCGATTAAATAAAAAGAATTAGAAAATATTCAAGGGAAAATATTTCAGTTCTCCCTCATGCATCACGAAGAAAATGATGTACCTTCATAAGTCAGAGGGGAGACTATCGTGTCCAAACTTAAAATATTACCACAAGGCAGCTCAGTTATCTTTCCTCCCAATAGCACATTCTATAGGGCATCAACCGGCCTGGGTGTATTTAGAGAACCACACTTTAAGGCACTTAACCTGGGACAAGGTGGCTTGGCTATCAGAATTGCCTCAGAGCCTTAAAAACTCGCCAAACCCCCTAATCAGACACTCACTATCATACTGGAAATGGGCCAAGAAACACACAGGTTTGTTCCCTGGATCCACCCAAATGACCCCAATTCTTGACCACCCTCAGGCCCCAAATTACATGAGCACAACATCACAACACTGGTGGAGGTCAAAGAAACTAGATAGACTGGGAGACTGGTTAGTAAAGGGCCAGATGCTCACCTATGAGGAACTGAGGGACAAGCATGAGCTACCGCTGTCAGAACACTACAGTTACTGTAGGCTGAGTCATTTCACACACTTCCTGACCCAGAAACAGGGGACACTGGTCCTAAATTGGTTCTTGAAAATTTGTAAAGATAATCCTCTATCAAGGGGGATCATTGGGTCGCTTTACAAATATAAAACATTTGTTACTGGTTAAAGTGACACTGGGGGAAGGACCGGAGTGGAGGAGCCCTGGAGACCCTTCAGAAGCAACCGGCGGCAAAATCATCCCAAGAAAGGAGAGGTCACTTACTGAAGCCTGCCCTAGGGTAACCCAAGGGTGATTGCCCAGGTTAGATATTGTAAATAAGAAGCTAATACTGCTGGAGGGATGATAGCTAATAGGACTTTGGTGTTTCCTGCAGATATACTCTATACTATTGTCTGTTTTACCATGTTTTAGGTATCTCTTAAATTGCAACCACAGTAAAAAGTAAGAAAAATTATTAACCTAAAAAGTAAAAATAAGAAGGACTAGCCAGCTAACTTTCACAAAATGTCTTTATTGTAAATATGTATTTTTGCACAACTGTTATGCAAGACTGTTCAAAATTGCTTTATTTTTCATTACATGCTGTACGCCTTCTGACAATAAAAGAATTTAAATGCAAAAATTAAATTAGAAATATTGATTTTAGTTTGCCAGGAAGAAAGTGCCCTAAAACATTCCTTCTTGAACCCTAGTTGGTGTCGGATAAGTCACGCAAGTCATCCGGCATTCAGAGATAAAATACAGCAGCGTGTGAACCATTATTAGCTCAAGGCAGCTCATCTATCAGGCCTTTTTTAATCGAATGTATCGCGCACTGGCAGTCCCTTCAGGACCCATCCCTCATTCTTCTTAATAAAGATGAGGTAATCTAGGCTTTTTTGACCTAGGCGACTTCTCTTATCAGTGACAAAACCTCCTGCTGCACTGAAGGTCCTTTCTGACAGGACACTTGAAGCGGGGCAGTACAGAAGTTCTATGGCAAATTGGGATAGCTCAGGCCACAGGGCAAGGGTGCACACCCAGTAGTCAAGGGGTTCATCGCTCCTCATAGTGTCGATATCTGCAGCTAAGGCGAGGTAGTCTGTTACCTGAAGGTCGAGTCGTTCTCTGAGGGTGGACCCCGAAGGGCTGTGGCGATGCATAGGACTTAAAAAGCTCTGCATGTCCTCCATTAACAACACCTCTGTAATGCGTCCTCTCCTTGCCGGCGTGGTCGTGGGATGAGGAGGATTATGTTAACCTCTTCCACTGTTAGATTGCCGTTGTGCTGTGACATCACCCTTAAATGCTGTGTAAAGCATAGTTTTTAATTTATTTTGGAAGTGCTGCATCCTTTCCAACTTGTGGTAATTCGGTAACATTTCAGGCACTTTCTGCTTATACCGGGGGTCTAGCAGCGTGGACACCCAGTACAGGTCGTTCTCATTCATACTTTTTATACGAGGGTCCCTCAACAGGCACGACAGCATTACAGACCACATTTGCACAAGGTTGGATGCCGAGCTAGTCATGTCCCGTTCCTCATCCTCAGTGATCTCACTGAAGGTATGTTCTTCCCCCCAGCCACGTACAACACCATGTGTACCAGATAGGTGACAACGAGCACCCTGGGATGCCTGTTGTGGTTGGTCTTCCTCCTCCTCCTCAAAGCCACATTCCTCCTCTGACTCCTCTTCCTCACAATCCTCTTCCAGCGTTGCCGCAGGTCCAGCAAGCGATGCTGATAAGGCTGTTTCTGGTGGTGATTGTGACCACAACTCTTCCTCTTCACGCTCATCTACGGCCTGATCCAGCACTCTTCGCAGGGAATGCTCCAGGAAGAAAACAAATGGTATGATGTCGCTGATGGTGCCCTCGGTGCGACTGACCAGGTTTGTCACCTCCTCAAACGGACGCATAAGCCTACAGGCATTGCGCATGAGCATCCAGTAACGTGTCAAAATAATCCCCAGCTCCGCAGAGGCTGTCCTAGCACCCCAGTCATACAAATACTCGTTATCGGCCTTTTCTTGTTGGAGCAGGCGGTCGAACATTAGGAGTGTTGAATTCCAACGTGTCGGGCTGTCGAATATCAAGAGCCTCACTGGCATGTTGATTAGCCGCTGGATATCTGTAACATGCGCCATGGCCATGTAGGAACGCCTGAAATGGCTACACACCTTCCTGGCCTGCTTCAGGATGTCCTGTAAGCCTGGGTGCTTATGCACAAAGCGTTGTACAATCAGATTACACACATGTGCCATGCATGGCACATGTGTCAACTTGCCCAAATTCAATGCCGCCAACAAATTTCTTCCATTGTCACAAACCGCTTTGCCGATCTCCAGTTGGTGCGGAGTCAGCCACTGATCCACCTGTGCGTTCAGGTTGGACAGGAGTGCTGGTCCGGTGTGACTCTCTGCTTTCAGGGAAGTCAACCCCAAGGCGGCGTGACACTGCCATATCCGGGATGTGGAATAGTACCTGTGGAGCTGGGGGTGTGCCGTTGATGTGGAGCAAGACATAGCAGCAGCAGAAGAGGACTCAGCCGAGGAGGTTATGGAAGAGGATGGAGTAGGAGGAGTAGAGGAGGTGGCAGCAGGCCTGCCTACAAGTCGTGTCGGTGTCACCAACTCCTCTGCAGAGCCACGTATTCCATGCTTGGCAGCCGTCACCAGGTTTACCCAATGCGCAGTGTAGGTGATATACCTGCCCTGACCATGCTTTGCAGACCAGGTATCAGTGGTCAGATGGACCCTTGCCTCAACACTGTGTGTCAGAGATACCATTACTTCCTTTTGCACAATTGAGTACAGGTTGGGGATTGCCTTTTGTGCAAAGAAATTTTGTCCGGGTACCTTCCACTGCGGTGTCCCAATAGCTACAAATTTTTTGAACGCCTTAGACTCCACCAGCTTGTATGGTAAAAGCTAGCGGGCTAAGAGTTCAGACAAGCCAGCTGTCAGTTGCCGGGCAAGGGGGTGACTTTGTGACATTGGCTTCTTACGCTCAAACATGTCCTTGACAGACACCTGACTGTGGGCAGATGAGCAGGGACTGCTCAGGGCGAGACACGGAGTGGCGGATGGTTGAGAGGGGGCAAGCAGGGCAGCAGTGGTTGACGTGGCTGAAGATGCTGGACCAGGAGGAGGATGGCGGCTTTGACTTTGTGTGCTGCTTGTACTCATGTGTTGATCCCATAGGCGTTTGTGATGTGACATCATGTGCCTTGGCAAAGAAGTTGTACCTAGGTGGGTGTTGGACTTCCCACGACTCAGTTTCTTTTCGCACAGGTTGCAAATGGCATCGCTGTTGTCACAGGCAGACACACGAAAAAATTGCCACACTGCTGAGCTCTGCAATGACGGCATTCTGGTGGTGGCAACAGCATGCGTTGACTGGCGTGCTGTCTGGCTGACCCCGGGTGCCGATGCATGCTGTCTGACTGTGCCACTAGCTACTTGCGACGACCTCCCCCTGCTTCCAACTCGTCTCCTCCTCCTCTCTGTCTCCCCATCTGAACTTTCCTCCTGTTCTTCTTCTCTTATAGCGGGCACCCACGTGACATACACGAACGCATCGTCATCATCAACCGCTTCATTTGTATCTGACAACTCAACAAAGGAAGCAGCACCGGGTACAACATCATCATCATCAGACCGTACATCCATGTGTGTAATGCTGCCTGACTGGGACATATCCCTGTTATCTACATCCTCTGAAATCAGATTAAAGGAAAAAAGGTTTTTTTTTTTTCAATGTATGGTACACCAACTATGACTGGTGAAACAGAGCAGAATATTAGCTGTGAGCCTGACACAGGCAGGCAACTGAAATTAGATTACAGGAAAAAAATGGTTGTTTTCAATGTATGGTACAGCACCAGGTATGAGTAGTCAAAATAAGCACAATATAAGCTGTAAAGTGTTAGCCTGTCACACACAGACACTGGCAGGCAGGCATATGCAATTAGATTACACAGAAAAAAAAAATAATAATAATGATGTTCTAGCCCTAAAAAGGGATTTTTGGGTTGCTGTCCTTGCAGCAGATATCAGATGAGTCCTTCAGGTCTGTAGTGGAAGCTAAATACACAGCCTGGCTATCTATTTCCCTATTAAATCTCCAGCAGCTACACTATCTGTCCTCTCACAACTAATGCAGCTTCAGAATGATTCTAAAATGGATGCTGTCCTTCAGATGGAAGGCTCTGGAAGGGAGTGTATGCTGCTGATTGGCTGGAATGTGTCTGCTGACTGTGAGGTGCAGGGTCAAAGTTTCCTCAATGATAAAGAATAGGGGGCGGACCGAAAAGCGCATGTATCTGCCGTCCGCTGCGAGCGCGAAAGAGCCAAAATCACTGCGAATAGTCCGCGGGCGAACTGTCTGGGACATCTCTACCAAAGACTGTAGTCTTATAGAGTTTGTAGTCTTATAGGGTTTCCCAGAAAGCAGAAGCAGCCTATTATGTAAAGTGTTGTTATCTGGTGAAGACTCCCCCGACCTCACAGGGGCCTTGAGCAGATAAGCAGATAGTCTGTGTGGTTAGAACAATTGTTTAAAGTTAATATAATCAACATGATGAGATCTGATCTCATCAGAGGTACAGGGTTTATTTAGTAATCAAGGGGCTTACTGATTGGTCAGCCTGTGTGCCAGAAAATTGTATAAAATGTGCCAATTAATAAATGTATGTGAGTGGTATCTGAACTTACATAGACAAGGTGTAAGTTTTATTCTGTGCATTAATCCAAATTCTAAGGGTTTATATGGTGTTCCTGATATCCTGGTCTGCTGAAGCAAGTTCCTGCGATTGCTGTTCCTGTATATGGTCCATCTTCTGCTATCAGAGGTGTACAAGGACCGCACAATTCTGCTGGATAGGTTTGAACTAGTTTTTACCAAGTCCAATTGAAGTAGCAGATCATGACAAGCCTAATATACAGCTTAATGCAAGTTCAAATCCAGCCAGGACCAAATCTTGGCCCTGGTACTGGAAGAACTGAGTATCATGGTTGAATACTGGAAGCATCTAATGGTCACCCCTAAAATAATACCATTATCCAATATACATAAAATAACTTTTTAAAAATAGCTAAAATGACCCGGAGCCTTATAGTCACAAATGACCTGGTAAAAAGGTCTATTTGGGCCAAAGACATGTAGCCAGGGCTTTGGTGAAAACATCTCACAATAACACGTCAAGTCAGAAAATGACATAGAGCCCGATTCAATTGAGCAATCGTAAGTTACTGGAGCCTATAAGTGAGGCCATAAGTTAATTTGCTATTTAATTGGTGTCTTTTTGCAGGTTCTGGATGGTTTATGGGTAACGGGCTTGAAATCTTTGCAATGGTTCAACCTGGAACTTACAGCCTCCCAAAACCCGCAAAATCGATTTGCGGGCTACAAGCTAAAAATGTCTGCGGGTTATCAAAAGCGGGACTCCGATCCATCTCCCCCTTTATTTTTTCAAGCCTGCAAATGTTGCAATCGCTAAAATTGCAAATCACGATTCAATTGAAACAATTCCATAAGGCCGAAATTGCTTTCAAACCCGTAAATGGCAAAAGTTGCAACAAATATTACAGGTTCTAAGTAGGACTTGCAAGTGGGTTAAACACCTGTTCTAAATCCTGCAAAAGCAAAGATAATCACATTAATGGACTTTCAAATACCGGGAAAGCAGTGAAAGGCCTTTAGCATTGATTGCACAACAATCCCCAAGTAAAAATAGGCCTCAAAACAATATTAATCTATTTTTAATATATTGTAATGGTAATGCATATGCCAAAATGAAAAGTGTTGCTGCAAGATGCATAAAGGAATTAAGTACACACTACATGACTAAATTGCAACACAAAAACATGAAACTGTCTGACAAATGATCTCTTACATTCATAGAGGCTCAAATGTGGACCCTAAAAATAATAATATACTAGTTTATATGTCACTCATCAGATCCATATTGGAAAAATAAACAGTGCAAAATTACACCTCCACATGACATATATCAAATACTAGGGGAACATAAACCAGAATAATGTTGTCCAAATTATCAGGAAGGGCCGCAAACACAAACGGAGGCTTTGCAGAGGCACGTGGAGCGACAGATAAGTCACATCCATCAGGGCCAATCTCTGCTACGCCCATCTTGTAAAGTCCCACGTCATTGATGGTTGCCATGTGGCAAGAGGTATACCCATTATCATGTTGTGAACCCATATCAAATGTTCTTGTATCAATAAATTCATAATATCACCTGTCATTATGTGATTAACCTTTTAGGGTAATGGTAATACTACACAGTATCACAATCGATAAATGTATTAACGGACAAACCTCACCAAGAATGTTCTGCATGCATGATATCCCAATACTAAGAATCAATCCTAAAGTAGTCATGGCTAATACATGTGACCACTTTGAAACAACACTGTGTCACTGTAATAGGTTGAAATGTTCACATAATAATCTATTGGACAGTAACTAGGGCTCATTAGTTTAAATATATATGAAAGTGAAAGAAATGTGATGTATGTTGATGTCCCAAAACCCCAACCATTGAAAACACACAGAAATGGTGATAAAGGTATAACAAAACTTTAAACATAAAGGACACTTGAAAATGTATACAACTGTGCATTTATCTTATTGGTGTCATGTGTTAGGATCCCAAAGGGCAAGAGGCTTTTTGGGAAATAGGGGACTTCAAAAGGGGGAAATGTAACACTGCATGATAATGATAATGTATAGTATCTACTAGGGGTACATGTGATCACTGCACCACATTAACCATAATCTGATGACAAAAAGGATCATCACTCCATCTAATCAAAGTAACTAGTAATGAGCATAGCACTTACAACTGGTCTTCATCTGCCCAATTAAACAGATGCATTAACCTCTGGACTATGTAATCCAATCCATTTACACACATACAGTGTGTGTGAGGAATTGTCTCTGCTGGGATTCGAACACTGGTTTGCATGTTGCTAAACCTCTTCCCTACCGGTACGCCAGCCTGCCTCTTGCAGATTTACCTGAGATTTGATATCTTGACTCTAAAAGCAATGCAATCAGTGACAACTCTCTTTAGCTGTGTCTGGTCAGCTGTCTGGTTCTTGGCCTATATAAGGCTCTTCCTGTCTCTGTATCCTTGCCAGATTATTGTTGGTTCCTGATCCCTTCAATAAAGCTTGTTCCTGTTTCACCTACAAGTTGCTGAACTGGATTATTGCTGACCTTGGCTACTGGTCTCCACAACCTTGTGATTCCTATATCATTACAGTGTGTTTTGAAAAATAAAAACACCTGCATGTACAGTCCAGTGCTAAATACTGGTAACAATACACCAATTAACCTGATCTCCATCTGCTATTGTTTAGCAACATTGATATCACATTCATCAGTTATATAGGTGTGAGCACATTTGAAAGGATATCCATGATATATGTTCAGGAAAAATACCCTTTAATACGCAGAGGACACAAAGGTCAGCAGCCATAATTACTGTTACTTACATCAGACACACGAATCTGTTCTCAGAATGATATTTCAGAGTGGATGACATGCTTCACTAGTACATGTTTTATTGCTGGCTTTGATTAACATGCCATTGTGACAGTCTGCAGGTCCACCGCCATAGCTGTATTTGTCTAAATATAACCTAACAGCAATCTTGTCTTATAAATCTTTATATATTTTGAACTATGCTTGCAGATGAAGATGATGCCTTCCTGGACCTGAATTGTGCTTAAAAATAAAAACAAAACATACGTTTAAAACAGAAAAAGGGCTTAAAAAATGTAGGGTCTGCAGCATCTCTTCTCAACAAAATTCCTCAATGACTATCAATTTGTGAAATGTTAAATAGAACCCTATGTGTCCACAGAGAAGATGATCATGGACCATGTGATTGAGGTAGCTATCTGTGTACAACATTTCACCATCACATAGGCCATGATCCAATACTCTGTGACCAGGATAGATAAGGTTAACCTTTGTACCAATAGATTGTACTTCCTATATCCTCCTCTACCTTGGCACAGAGCCCACACCCCACAAGGGCACATGCCTTCTCCCTAGTAGAAGGGGGGGGGTTACGGGGGGATGCACACCCCCAAGAGGCAGCGGCACCGGAGTTGACGGATGTTTTGCAGAAGCTGAGGAGCGGCAGGCTACCAATGGGTGGGAGAGGCCCCTGGGGTGGATGAGGCGGTGCTTGGAACCAGAGCACGCCATTGAGCATCAATGTTCACCGGGAATAGCGCGTTCTGGTACGCAGAGTTATAGAGCAGTCTGGTCTGGTATGACTCCATTATGAGTTGGTGTCTCCTCACCTCAATATGATGCCTCCACAGGATGCCTACTAGAACTGCTTGGTTGGAGGAGACACTGACCTGGATACCCCCTATTGATCACCACCAGCTCACGCATGGGAGCAAGCATCTCCCTCTGGGCAGCCTCTGGTGATGGACCCTGAGATGGAGGTTGAAGATGAGGATGGGAAAGGAGTGGTGGCCCAGTGGGGAGGGGCTGTGGCCCAGCTGAAGTATCTCTCTCTCATGGTGGGGGTGGAGGTGGGCCTTGTGGTTGTGGTGGGAGCCAAGTGGTGTCGCTGCTGGGAGGAGGAGGAGGCAGTGGAAATCCACGTGCATCAGTCTAATAGGAGGGCCTGGATGGTGAACCAAGATGTTGGAGGAGGGTTGCAGTGGGGTCAAATGCCACTTTTGTGGCTGATGGTCCTTCAGGTGACCCCACTGCCCAGATGATTGGGTCCTCCTCCTCATATCCCGGGCGCTCTGTTACTCTTGTTATCTCCTCCTCTTCCGCCGACTCCTGTTGGGAGAGGGAACAGTCCCCAACACCTGCCTCCGAATGAGCCAAGGCCCCCATCTCTTGCTCACCTTTGGACGCAGTGCTCCTGCCAGCTGAAAGAGACAAAATAATGAAATATGTGTTAATTATGTTGAATGATATATATTTTTTCTGTTCATTCCTATCTTAGTTCATTATATCCTTCTGTTCATTCCTCTCTTACCTTTGGTCTTGCACCTGCATAGTTCACAAATTTTCTATGAGTAGCTATCTTTTGCTAGATGTGATCTATTCTTTGGACCATGAGCTTAATTGTTATTGGCTCATGACATTATCTTGATTCCGGGTGTGGCCTGTATCTGCATACTCTGCAGTGGACACATCCATAGATGGACTCCCAATTGTATGATTACTCGTGTTGTGCCCACTAATGATAGTGATTTGTCAGCTTCATGGACTTAATGATGCATAACTCATCCATCTATCCCTTGTTAAATCCAGGGACCTGACATATCAATGCCATTATTGGCCAGCAGTTACATGTGTTGTGTGTTTTCTATGTGTGTGTGATGTACATATAGTGGCATGTTGGTGTATCTGATATTCACCTGACATGGAGGCTGGATCCTGTTGGGCCACCAGGCCTTGAGCTCCATCGACAGGCACTTGGCTCAGTAACTCCTTGAGCACCCTCTCCCATTCGTTGTATATCACAATGAATTTGGGGCCAGCAATTGGTGCAGCGGCTGCACTGTCCTCCTTAGCCATCATCCTCCTCTCTTTGGCCATGAGGTCATCAAAACGGTGCTTCATGGACCTCACATCCCTTTCTGCTGAGCCCACTGCTGTGACTGGCCGTTACCTCCTTCCAGGCCTTGGCCCGGGCCTACCTTCTCTCACCCTGAAAAGACAGCAGGGCGCTCAAGAGGAGGACCACCATCTCCTTGTTGGTGTAGTTAAGGGCCCTGCATCTGTCCCAAGCCTCCAGACTGTGGACGGGGATCCTGTGCTCCATTCTCTGACCCTGAGGCCTGTCCCTCCTCCTATCACCCCCGCTGGGATCAGACCCCTCTCCCTCTGATAGGTTATCTCAAAGACAAAGAAAAAAAGGGGGTCCCTTTGCTTTGGTGCACACCCAAATACTTAATCTCCTATTAGAAGAGTAACATTATAAAACTTAACATTTATTATATTAAAAAATTAAAACAGTGTTCCTAAAAAAATTAAATATGGATGTTATGCCAGTATAATAATATACAGTATATCTTCAGCAAATTTATTGGAGTAGAATATTATTACACCTCAATTATGGACAATGTTCAATCCTTTAAGGTCACAATCTATATCAGTGAATAGAGACACAAAAACAGTGCCAAGTGCTATAATTAGTGGATGAAAAGTGCTAATAATCTAAACATAAAGTGCTAGACAATAAACTAAAAAAACAAAATAGGAGGTGCAGTAATAAAGTGCCTAATAAATATGAGAATATAACACATTTTCCTGTGAGTATACTCGATTGATAACATGCTTAGTGAATGGATATAATTAATAAATCCTATCAGAGGATACATTCATATTGATACAATGCTAAAGGGGTGAAAAATCTAACTAAATTCATAGCTGCTGCCCAAGTAAAAGTATGATATCTTATGATTATATGAGAGTAGACTGTATCTAAAATCGTGCAAGTATTGAAGAGGACCAGTGAGTCAAGCCTACGGTATAACTTGTTGTAATAATAGTAATGAGTATGTTAAACATATCATAGTAAATGTAAATTACACAACATGGTTACCATTGGCAGTGTAAAAATACTAATATGTTTATGTAGGGATAGAAAAGTAAACATTTAATTTCAATGGTAGCAGTAACCCAAAAGAACATCCAAAGATTTGCTAAGGACCGAAAGAATTCAAACCACATACCATTTTAAATAAAATATAACTTTTTTTATTTGTTTAAAAATAATACAGTGAACTTAAAATTAATATTAAGATTGTTGTCTCAACAGTTGTCTCCCAATTCAGACACTTAACAGTGTTAAATTAATGTAGCACATAAAAAAAAGGTTTTAATGACTGCCATACATGTGTCTTCTCATATGATTGAGGTGTATTATGGTTGTTTGAAATGTTATGTACACTGTAAACACAGAAATATCTGGATAAGTAAACGCTTCAGTAAGCATATATAACAAAGTATCATGGACCACTTAAAGTATAGTGGATAGACCTTCAATCTCTAAATCTGCTATGAACAAAATATTTATCACTAGCATATCTTAGCCAATATCAAATATAACAAAGCATCAGAAATCGTAAATAGCTTTTAATATTTCTTTTCCCAAAAGATTAATTATTTAAATATCCTATACAATTGCTCAAATATCTTCCACCATAGTAGGTAAACCTTCTAGTGATATATAGCATATAGGGGAATAGTGAGAACATTATGGGGGTTTGTTGCACATGAACAACCAGTCTGAAACTCCTAAAGCCGTGCCACACCGCTTAGGCGCAGTCTAATGACGTCATCAGCATTTGTTGCGTTACTGCCATAGCGTCTAACCAGATGCACATTTCTAAAATTCCAGCAGGGGTTACCTCATTTCCTATCTAACCTCCATTTAAAGGATTTAGTTGCTATGACAAAAGCAATCTTGCAAAATTACAATTAAAATAAGATGTTACTCCAATTATTGATGGAAGTGAAGTATTATTCGTTATACCCTGAATATAATAAAATAAAGAATAGTTAATATATGCAAATAGTAGTAAAGATATACCTAGCAATGATAAATTATTCTGAGGGAAGGTTCATTAAATCTCTTATTATAAGATATCTAGAAGTATTTATACTTAGATAGATGGGAATCTAGTTATTATCCTATATTACCTCTATTATTACAGAGAATGGATTATTTTTACAATAAAAAAAATTACTCTTAGGGTTTAGTCTCCCTAAGGGTAATAGGGGACTCCAGACGTGGACCCCTTGCTCACTGTGCCTTAGGGAGTTCAACTGCACCTCACTGACGAGGCTAATAAAGGCCGAAACGCGTCTGGGGTTTGCTGTTTCTCCTGTTCAGGGTAGAATTGCCTGATATTTCGGGGCTGGGTCACTCTTGTGAGTGGGACCAGACTGATATACTACAGGATATTTCTCCCTGTGAAGGGCACAAGTGAGCTAAAAGAGGTTGCTCTCAGAGTGGCTTATCATGGTCATAGAACTAATCTATTAGGGTTGGTTTGTTCTCTGATGAGCGCCTCTGACTTACCTTTTTTTGTCTATGCAAATTACTCTTAGGGTTTAGTCTCCCTAAGGGTAATAGGGGACTCCAGACGTGGACCCCTTGCTCACTGTGCCTTAGGGAGTTCAGCTGCACCTCACTGACGAGGCCCATAAAGGCCGAAACGCGTCTGGGGTTTGCTGTTTCTCCTGTTCAGGGTAGAATTGCCTGGTATTTCTGGGCTGGGTCACTCTTGTGAGTGGGACCAGACTGATATACTACAGGATATTTCTCCCTGTGAAGGACACAAGTGAGCTAAAAGAGTTTGCTCTCAGAGTGGCTTATCATGGTCATAGAACTAATCTATTAAGGTTGGTTTGTTCTCTGATGAGCGCCTCTGACTTACCTTTTTGTGTCTATGCAAATTACTCTTAGGGTTTAGTCTCCCTAAGGGTAATAGGGGACTCCAGACGTTGACCCCTTGCTCACTGTGCCTTAGGGAGTTCAGCTGCACCTCACTGACAAGGCCCATAAAGGCCGAAACGCGTCTGGAGTTTGCTGTTTCTCCTGTTCAGGGTAAAATTGCCTGGTCTTTCGGGGCTGGGTCACTCTTCTGAGTGGGACCAGACTGATATACTACAGGATATTTCTCCCTGTGAAGGGCACAAGTGAGCTAAAAGAGGTTGCTCTCAGAGTGGCTTATCATGGTCATAGAACTAATCTATTAAGGTTGGTTTGTTCTGGGATGAGCGCCTCTGACTTACCTTTTTTTACAATAAAACCCTCATTCTGCACAAAAAGTGCATTAATATGAATAAGATATAAAAGAATAATGAATATAATCGGGGATGTGATGGTCCTTTGCATTATCTTATTCTGGGAAATATTCCCACAATTCCACTTTATAAAGACCCTTTTCATTGCATATTGTAGTTCATTATTAAATGTATTATTATACCAGGATATTCTGGAACAGTATTGCTTCTGTATATATACATGTATACAAATTGATATCAATATGAGTTAATTTATCTTCCTTATTTTGAGCTTTAATATAGATATTAAATCTACTATTGTAAGAATATACATACCAGTAGTGGATGGATATGTGTGGTTAATATCCTAACAAGGTCAAATATCATATAAAGCCTCTATGGTCTACCTCACAGTATGAGAATGATATCATAATTTCTAAGAGGATAATATCTCAATCAACTCTTTTAAGCTATACATGAGTATTGAACCACCATATGACTCAATAGTATCAACCCACATACGTTAGGTAGAAACTATCCCTTCTAATATATTGAATCAGATATATTAATATTTAAAAGAACATTTTTTTAGTTTTTAATATATTTATATATCCATTGGGCTTCTCTTTTAAGGAGTTCATTATCACAATATTCTCTTCTTATGGTCTTTCTTATTCTATCAATAGATATAAAAGAGATAGCATTGAAATCTTCATTGTGTTTCATATTAATGTGTGTAGCTACTGGTGTGTCATATTGTTTTCTGACACTGTACACATGCTCTAAAATACTTAATCTTAATTTCCTACAGGTTTTACCCCCATAACTCATTCCACCTTTGCAAAACATCAGATAAATTACTCCCTCTGATTTACATGTCAGCATTTGTTTGATTTTGAAAAAATTGTTACCATCTTTTGTGGAAAATGTCTTTATTGAATTTACATATTTACAAGCCTTGCATGATTGGCATTTAAAGCAAGCACCCATTTGTTCTTTTTAGCCACATGTTGTTTTTACAGTTTTCCAGGTGGCTTTTTAAGAGTATGTCTCTTAAGTAATCTTCTACTGGTTATTTGGGCTCATTACTTTAGAAACGGCATCATCTTGTAATAAGATGTTCCAATGATTATCAAAAATTATTTTCACCTCATGTCATTTCCTATTGTAAGAGCCAATACATCTGACTATATCTTCTGTTTTTTTTGACTTATCAACCAGTAGTAATTCCCTGTCAACATTTCTTGCTCTATGATATGCTCTTTTCAGGACTATTTTCTTATATCCTCTTTCTGGATTCAAGATCTTTAGTCTAGCTTATCAGAGCAATTTGAAATCAAAGCCTTAGGATGACTACTGTCAGCTTGCAAAAAGTTATTAGTTGAAGTGGGTTTTCTGTAGGTAACCGTCCATAATTGTGTTGGAACAATATTCCACTCCAAAAACTTTGACCAAGGTATATATTATTACTAGCGACTTGCCCATCAAAAATGACAGCAATTGTATTGGCTCTTACAATGGGAAATCATAAAACCCAAATAATCAATAGAAGATCAGTCAACTTAAGAGACATACTCTCAAAAAGCCACCGGGAAAACCGTAAAAACAACATGTGGCTCAATAGAACAAAAGGGTGCTTTAAATGCCAATTCATGCAGGGCTTGTAAATATGTAAATTCAAAAAAAGACATTTTCCACAAAAGATGAGAAAAAAAAATCAAAATCAAACAACTACTGACATGTAAATCAGAGGGTAAACCCTGTAGGGAATTCAGACAAAGTATTTTAGAGCATGTGTACAGTGTCAGAAAATAATATGACACATCAGTAGCTACACACATTAATATGAAACACAATGGAGATCTCAATGCTATCTCTTTTATACCTATTGATAAGATAAATAAGACCATGAGAAGAGGAGATTTAGATAATTAACTCTTTAAAAAAGAAGCCCAATTTAAAAAACGTGGGGCTTCAATGAAGGATTTGCCTTTTCTCCCTTTATTTAAATATTAATATATCTGATTTAATATATTACAGTGGATAGTTTCTACCTAATGTATGTGAGTTGATACTATTGAGTCTTATGGTGGTTCAATACTCATGTATAGCTTAAAAGAGTTGATCAAGATAATATCCTCTTAGAATATATGATATCATATTCATACTGTGAGGTAGACCATAGAGGCATACTATGATATTTGACCTTGTTAGGATATTATCCACCCATATCCATCCAATACTGGTATGTATCCAAATTTACAGGTTACGGGTATTAAATTAGCCCTGTAAAGTAGCTTGCAGTGGACTTGCGTGTTAAGATGCTGGACGGCTGAGAATAGGCTACGTGCATAGCAACGTTGAACCTTGCGCCTGTAAATCCTTTGATCTTTCAAGCCCGCAAACGCTACTTGTTCAATTAAGATATTAAATTGCGTAACTACGGTCTACACTAATTGATCATCTGCACGTCCGAAAATCCATCGTTCTACGACGAACGAGCTACGATTTTCGACTCAAACGCGTAGCTTGTAGCCCCTTCCAATTTAATAGCAACGTAACTTGGCCAAATTTCAAGCCCACAGCCGTTACGTGCTACACGTTGGACTTATGACGCTGGAATTTAATATGGCTCTATATTCTTACAATAGAAGATTTAATAGCTATACTAAAGCTCAAAATAAGAAAGATAAGTTAACTCATATTGATACCAATGTGATATGTATACAGAAGCAATAATGTTTCAGAATATCTTGGTAAATTAGGAATAGATTCAATAGTGAATTACAATATGCAATTAAAAGGGTCTTTATAAAGTGGAATTATGGGAATATTTCCCTGAACAAGATAATGCAAAGAACCATTATATCCCCTATTGTATTCTTTATTCTTAGATATCTTTTTCATATTAATGCACTTTTTGTGCAGAATAAGGGTTTTATCATAAAAATAATCCATTCTCTGTAATAATAAAGGGAATATCGGATAATAACTAGCAGCCTTATTAAATTCCAGCCTCATAGATAAGAAGCTTCTACTTAAATCCTACGTGCTGCAAATTTCTTAAAGTTACGACGCTATTAAATTAGCCCTGCTGCAAGCAACGTGTGAGCTACGCAGCAGGGCCATCCGTACCAACACAGAGAAAATCTACATGAGGAGTGACAGTCTGCGAGATGATCTCGCAGGCTCCCACACCTCATCAATTGCTGCGGGGGTCCTAAAGGGGACCTCCGCGGCAGTCCCCCACATAAGCCTTGCAGTGGGGGGTACTCCAACTACCCCCCGGCCGCTAAAATTAACCCCCCTCTATGTGGGAGGTTCCCATTGGGACCCCCAAAGTGCCCCACAATAACCTTGTGCTGCAGGGGTCCATAGGGACCCCAGCAGCCTTCCCACATTAACTTCTTGCAGCACGGGTCCCCGATCGGTACCAATCTGGCCCCCGCTGCATTTAAAACTTTTAACTTCCCCGCCACGGCTACCTAAAGGGCACGCAGCACACTATTAGCAATCTCGGCCGCTGCACCTAAAATTAACCCCCCTCAATGCTGGGGGTCCCCATCGGGACCCCCGAACAGTCCCCTCATTAACCCCTTGCTGCAGGGGTCCATAGGGACCCCCACAGCCCCCCCACATTAACACCTTGCAGTGGGGTTCCCCGATCGTGCCCATGCTGTATTTACATTTTTTAATTTCCCGTCTTGCGGGTCCTTAAAGGACCGTAAAGGTCCTGAATGGATTCGCGCTTAAAAATATTAACCCCAGGCAACTAAAATTAACCCCATAACTCATGGCGGTCAATACAGACCCCCATATGCACTTAATTAACCCCATAACTCATAGGGGTGAATACAGACCCCCATAAGCACTTAATTAACCCCATAACTCACGGGGGTCAATACAGACCCCCATAAGCCCTTAATTAACCACATAACTCATGGGAGTCAATACAGATCCCCATAAGCTCTTAATAAAACCCCATAACTCATGGGGGTCAATACAGACCCCCATAAGCACTTAATTAAACCTATAAATCATGGGGGTCAATACAGACCCCCATAAGCCCTTAATTAACCCCAAAAGTTTTGGGGGGTCAATACAGACCCCCAAAGCACTTTATTAATGCTATAACTCATGAGGGTCAATACAGACCCCCATAAGCCCTTAATTAACCCCATAGCTCATGGGGGTCAATACAGACCACCATAAGCACTTAATTAACCCCATAACTCATGGGGGTCAATACAGACCCCCATAAGCCCTTAATTAACCCTATAACTCATGGGGGTCAATACAGAGCACCATAAGTCTCTATTTAACCCCATCAGTCTCTAAGGGTATACTATGACCCATATGGGGTAGTTACAATGCTAACATTAACCACATAAGTGCCATGATGGTCCTCAAGTACTAACACTACACTGCACTATACCCCCCAATAAACCATTAAATCTAAACTAACCCCCCTCTACACTAATCTATTAACGCCTATCATACCTACCTACACTACCTACCTACCCCCCGCCACTCTGACAGAAAATAAAAAAACCTACCTTACAAAAATAAAAAAAACATAAGTTACATTTCAGAAAATAAAAAAATTGTCACAAAAAACAAAAAAGGAACATTACAGAAAATAAAAAAATACATCACAACCCCCCCCCCACTACAGAAAAAAAAAATACACACCTGAAAAGGAAAGACATACACAATACAATACAAAACATACGATACAATACAATAGATACAATACAAAAAAAAAAAAATAAGATACCGCCTATCTATCTAACATACAATCTATTTAATATACATTAAATCCTAACTATCTAAAATACCTCCTCCAATCTATATAATATACAATAAATCCTAACTATCTAAAATACATCCCCCAATCTATCTAATATACAATAAATCCTATCCAAATACAGAAACCCTAATTCTAAGCTAAAATAAAATAATTAAGACCACTTACCTTTGCAGATGTCCCTTCAGATCACCAACCTAAGGCAAAAACAATAAAAAAATTTAGTGCAACACATTTACATAAAATAAATAAACATTATATACATTCTAAATATTCTACTCACCTTTCCAGCATGTCCCCGTCCTTCTTCTTTTCTTCTCCGGCGCAGCCCCTGTTAAAAAAACACATTACATTAATACAACATATAGACACAAAATAAAGTAAAATAAACATAATATACATTCAACTTACCTTGGCGCAATGTGTCCGGCCTCCTCCTCTTCTGACCCGGCTGGGCCCTGGAACAATCCGCGCTCTAAAAAAAACAACTAAAAAAACGAATGAAGGTCCACACTAGCAGACCTCCCCGACGCTAATGAGCCTCCTAGAGCCATTCCCAGAAGGAAATAGGCAATGGCACCTTCTGATTGGCTGGAAACGCAGTCTATCAAATTTCAGCCAATCAGAAGGTGCCAATGTGAGCCAATCAGGATGGGATACATCAAAAATCCCACTTTGATTGGCTAATGCACCTGTCAATCTTTATTTAAACCAATCACAAGGCGCAGATGCCTTCAGCCAATCACAATGGGATACACCCCCACGGATTGATTGGCGGAAGGCATTTGTGCCTTCTTATTGGCTGTTGTCAATGTCAATCAGTATTACAGCCAATGAGAAGGTGCAGATGTCCAGGGCCCAGCCGGAGCAGAAGAGGAGGAGGCCGGACACATCGCTCCAAGGTAAGTAGAATGTATATTATGTTTATTTTACTTTATTTTGCATCTATATGTTGTATTAATGTAATGTGTTTTTTTAACAGGGGCCGCGCCGGAGAAGAAAAGAAGAAGGATGGGGAAAGGCTAGAAAGGTGAATAGAATATTTAGAATGTTTATTTATTTAATGTAAATGTGTTGCACTCATTTTTTTTTCCAATAGGTTGGTGATCTGAAGGGACATCTGCAAAGGTAAGTGGTCTGAATTATTTTAGGTTAGAATTAGGGTTTCTGTATGTAAATAGGATTTATTTTATGTTAAATAGGGGGATGTATTTTAGATAGTTAGGATTTATTGATTATTAGATAGATTGGGGGATGTATTTTAAATAGTTAGGATTTATTGTATATTAAATAGATTGTATGTTAAATAGATAGGAGGTTTTGTATTTTATTTTATTTGTACTGTATGTATTGTATTTTATGTATTGTATGTATTGTATTGTATTGTATTGTGTATGTCTTTCCTTTTCAGGTGTGTAATTTTTTTTTCTGTAGTGGGGGGAGGGTTGTAATTATTATTTTTTTTTTTTTCTGTAATGTTCCTTTTTTTATTTTTTCTGACAGTTTTTTTTATTTTCTGTAAGGTAGGTTTTTTTATTTTCTGTCATTAGAGTGGTGGGGGGGTTATTAGGGGGTAGGTAGGTAGTGTAGGTAGGTAGTATAGGTGTTAATAGATTAGTGTAGAGGAGGTTAGTTTAGATTTAATGGTTTATTGGGGGGTATAGTGCATTGTAGTGTTTGTACTTAGTGTCATGATGGTCTTTGAGGACCGTCATGGCACTTATGTGGTTAATGTTAGGGTTATAACTGCCCCATAAGGGTCATAATATACCCTTATGGGACTGATGGGGTTAAATGGAGGCTTATGGGGCTCTGTATTGAACCCCATGAGTTATAGGGTTGATTAAGGGCTTATGGAGATCTGTGTTGACCCCAATGAGTTATGGGGTTAATTAAGGGCTTATAAGGGTCTGTATTGACCCCCATGAGTTATGGGGTTAATTAGGAGCTTATGGGGGTCAGTATTGACCCCATGAGTTATGGGGTTATTTAAGTGCTTAGGGGGATCTGTATTGACCCCAATGAGTTATGGGGTTAATTAAGGGCTTATGGGGGTCTGTATTGACCCCCATAATTTATAAAGTTAATTAAGGAATTATGGGGGTTTGTTTTGACCCCATGCGTTATAGGGTTAATTAAGTGCTTATGGGGGTCTGTATTGACCCCCCATGAGTTATGGGGCTAATTGCGTGCTTATGGGGGTCTGTATTGACCCCCATGAGTTATAGGGTTAATTCAGGGCTTATGGGTGTCTGTAATGACCCCCATAAGTTATAGGGTAATTAAGTGCTTATGGGGGTCTATATTGACCCCCATGAGTTATGGGGTTAAATAAATGCTTATAGGGGGCTGTATTGACCCCCATGAGCTATGGGGTTAAATAAGGGCTTATGGGGGGTCTGTATTGACCCCCATGAGTTATGAGGTTAATTAAGGAATTATGGGGGTCTGTATTGACATCCATGAGTTATAGATTTAATTAAGGGCTTATGGAGGTCTGTTTTGAACCTCATGAGTTATAGGGTTCATTAAGTGCTTATGGGGGTCTGTATTGACCCCCATGAGTTATGCGGTTAAATAAATGCTTATGGGGGGTTTTATTGACCCCCATGAGTTATGGGGTGAATTAAGGGCTTATGGGTGTCTGTATTGACTCCCATGAGTTATAGGGTTAATTAAGTGCTTATGGGGGGGTCTGTATTGACCTCCATGAGTTATGGGGTTAATTAAGTGCTTCTGGGGTTCTGTATTGACCCCCATGACTTATGGGGTGAATTAAGGGCTTATGGGGGTCTGTATTGACTCCCATGAGTTATAGGGTTAATTAAGTGCTTATGGGGGGGTCTGTATTGACCCCCATGAGTTATGGGGTTAATTAAGTGCTTATGGATGTCTGTATTGACCCCCATGACTTATGGGGTTAATTTTAGTTGCCTAGGGTCAATTTTTTTTAGCGTGAGTCCTTTCAGGACTTTTACAGTCCTTTATAGACCCGTGAGGTGGGAAATGTAAAAATGTTAATGCAGCGGGGTCACGATCTGTGCCGATCGTGGACCCCCACTGCAAGGGGTTAATGTGGGGGGGGGGGGCTGCGGGGGACCTATGGACCCCTACAGCAAGGGGTTAATGTGGGTACGCTTCTGGGGTCCCGACGAGGACCCCCAGTATAGAGGGGGCGTTATTTTAGTTGCCGCGCCGGGATTGCTGATAATTTGCTGCAGGCCCTTTAAGGAGCCGCGGCAGGGAATTTAAAACTTTTAAATGCAGCAAGGGCCTGATCTATGTCGATCGGGGACCCCCGCTGCAAGGGGTTAATGAGGGGGCTGCAGGGGATGTGTTTAGGGAGCAGGGTGAGCATCACACAGCTGCCTCGAGCTGATCCGAGGCAGCACGTAGAGGTTTTAGGATCCCTTGCTAGCAATGATGTCATTAGACTGCGCCTAAACGGTGTGGTGCGGCTTTAGGAGTTTCAGACTGGTGGTTCATGTGCAACAGATCCCAATACTGTTCTTACTATTCCCCTATGTGCTATATATCACTAGAAGATTTACCTACTGTGGTGGAAGATATTGGAGCAATGGCATAGGAGATTTAAGAAATTAGTCTTTTATGAAATTAAATATTGAAAGCTACTTACAATTTTTGATACAGTCAGTTTCATAAGATACCATGCTTTTACTTGATTTGAATTCAGTTAGATTTGTAACCCATTGCATTGCATTGTATCAATATAAATGTATCCTCTGATAGGATTTATTAATTATATCCAGGCACTTTATCATTCAAGAATACTCACATGAGACTTTATATTTAGATTATTAGCACTTTTTTTCCAGTAATTACAGCACGTGGCCCTTTTTTTGTGTCTCTATTCACTGATATAGATTGTGACCTTATAAGGATTGAACAATGTCCATAACTGTGGTGGAACAATATTCTACTCGAATAAATTTGCCCAATATATATATATATTATTATACTGGCATAATGTCCAAATGAGTGCCTTTGGTGCTCATTGTAAACCTCTCCTCTCTCTACTTTACCTCTCTACTTTGCAGGCCTCGCAATGAGCACCTTCAGCTTTGCCACTCATTGCAGGCCACTGCCAACGCGCAACTTTTGTGCCCCGCAATGTGCAATCCCGTAACTTTTAACATAGTGTGACCGACAAATCGTAATTACGACAACTAAGCTTTTTCAAGTTTTTAGGACCACTGTTTTAATTATTAATATAATAAATGTTAAGTTTTATAATGTTACTTTTCTAATAGGAGATTAAATATTTGGGTGTTCACCAAAGCAATGGCTTTGGGACACCCTTTCTTTGCTTTCTCTTTGCGATAACCTATAGTTGCCAAATTGGTCCCTGGGATCACCTCATAAGTCACTACTACTTTACTTACACCTATAGCCACCTTCTTTATACACAAGGCGCTCTCCCTCTGATCCTAAACTTGTTGTGCCTATAATTATGGGCGATTGCTCAATCCCTCACCCTCTCTTCCACTCCTCTCTCCTCCACTACTCTCCCCTCCACTCTTCTCCACCTCTCTCTCCTCCACTACTCTACCCTCCACTCCTCTCTCCTCCATTACTCTCTCCTCCACTCCCCAGGGCAACCTTTCTCTCCTCTCCTCCCATAACCACAACCATTGAAAACACACTGACAATGGTATAACAAAGCTTTATTTCATACACAGAGCATAATCAGAAATGGACAAGACTGTGCATTAATACCATGGGTGTGGTGTGGGCGGATACTGGAAGGGCAAGAGGCTGTTGGCAATCAAAGGACACCTAAATGGTTAGTATTAGACAGCATCATACAGATAAAGTATAGCATCTGCTAGGGTCACATGTGGTCAGGACACCACAGTAACTATATTCGAATGTGACACAGGAACATCATATAACACTTCATGAAATAACCATTAATGTGCATACAGCAACCATATGGTCTCCATCTGCTATATTAAACAGATCCTAGAAAACAGAGATCATGTAATACTAATCAATTCCACACACAGTGGGTTTTCATACATTACTGCTGATTCCCAAATAGATGATAGTAACAAAGAAGTGGTGTTAGAACAATTATAAGCTTTTATTATAGTACACTGTTTTAGCTCTGGACACTACAATAAACCAATTAACATGAACGTCATCTACGAGCAGTGATAACCATATTGATTCTGTCCTGTTCAATCAACGTTCCTGGAATATGTTAAGGATGTGTAATAAAACAAGGCATGCCTCACTGTGAACACAATCTTTCAGCAAAAGTACTATCACTATCTATATGGATTAGTTGTGCCATGCTGATATCACATCTCACTGGTATATGGGTGTTACCAAGGCCAGACAGATTACACTGTTCTCATTACCCCTAAACACGTGCACATTGATCCTGATGTCAAAGCAATAATGAGAGGCTCTGTTTGCTCAGATGGCATTGTAGGCTCACTCACACACTCCTGGCGAGCACCCGATCACTCCATTCTGAGGTTAGGAGGCGCAACCGAAGGATGGAGAAATATGGGGAACAGGCTATTTGGGACAGACAGCAACTCATTGAATTAGCCAAACGCCAGCTCATACCTCTCCAGCCTTCGGTTGTAACCCGAGACGTCAGCCTCCTCGTCTTAGAACTCACCACCATCTCAACCTGATCCTCAGCCACCCAACGTAGTGGCACCCCACACTCCTGCACCACCAAGATGTGGAATAGTGAGACGGGGCACTGGCACGGAAGGTGCTCTTCTCCACCTGACCTCTCTAACCTGGTTCTTACTCTTTCAATACCTCTAGCTCTCCTCACGCTCCTTTCTCTCCTCCTCTCCTCCCTCTTCTCCCTCTCCACCTCTCCTCACTCTCCTCCTTTCTTCCTCTCCTCACTCTCCCCCTAGGTGTTCCTCTCTCTCACCTCCTCTCTTTCCTAGCTTTCCTCCTCCCCTTACTAAATCCTCCTATGACTAATGAAATAAAACTTAGGATAAATAAATATACTATATACGTGGATATGTGAAACAAGAATGTGAGTATTATGTGTAGTATAGTAATTGTATGGTGGGAGGTAGGGGGGTATGGAGGGGTGCGGTAGGTGGGGGGTTGGGGGTGTGTAGATATGCTGTGTTTAGCTATGTGTATGTATTAATCTATGTGTTTGAATTATGTGATATCAGTAATTATGTGTGTTGTAAATATAAGGTTAATATATATTAGAGGACAAAATATCAAAAAATATCAAAGCTCCTTCTCTCTCTACAGTTTTTGCGCCCTTTAAAATCCTTTTTCTGTGGCGTTAATTGAGGTACCCTACTTTCTTTTGGCTGTTAGGCCTGCGTCAAACTACATGATTAGGGGTTTGGATCATAACGTCCAATCTCGTCTCGGCCCTCCCTTTAACAGCTTGCTTGCCCAGGAAGGGTTTACAGGCTTGCGTCTCTGGCCCATAACTCGCAGCATGGTTAAATTGAATAGCTCTGTAAAGCAGCAGATATTCAAGCACGCAGGCTTTGCGGGTGTGCCGTTGCTGCTACGGGCTTGCCATTTAGTTAGGGCTACTTGTGTACTCATATTACGTGTTATCAGCTGACATGTGTTTTCAAGGATTAAGTGTAAAATAGGTATTTAAGCAATAGAAATCAAAAAAATGTTATTAACCTGTTCTGTCAAAATGCTTTCTCTCTATCTCTCAATGCTCCAACCACCAACTCCGGGACCTGTGTGCTACTTCATGAGAAAATACAACAGTCAACGCTTGGGTGGGTGGAACACAGCTTTATTATCTCTACCTGTGAATCATAATCCGATAACTCGATTTCTATTGGCTCAAACTGTTATTATGGGATTGAATTGTAACCCGCAGACCCCATGTATTGCAGCCCACTAACAACTTGCAGCAGCAGGAAAGCTTTACGGTTTTAAGCTTTAGCTCTATAATTGCGGGCTTGATTCAATTGGATACCTCCGGAATTGCTAACTTGGAGACATGCAGCCTGTATAAAGGTAATTACTGGCTTGAAATTAAATGGGGGCCTAAGAGAGGGACAATACACCTTTGAGAGCCAGGGTGGTAAGAAAAGTAGCAGCTCCTGGCTGGTCAAGCAACCTGTCCATGTGGGGAAAAGGGTAAGCATCAATTTTAGTTTTCTTATTCAGTTTAAGATAATCCACACAAAAGCGAGTTGTCCCATCCTTTTTGGGTACAAGGACTACGGATGAGGCCCTTAAAGACAGCATCTCATCTAGTTTGCTATGCATACTAGTCATGACTTCCTCTGGGACCCTATAGGAAGCTTGAATTAGAGGTTGGCAGTCGGCATAAGCACCCTGTGGGAAGCTAAAGTGGTGCGCCCGGAGGGCAGGAAATAATTTGGGAAAATGGACCAATAGATCAGACAGTTGACCTTTCTAGGGGCTCATGAGGATATAGCAATGATTAAAAAACAATGTCTGCCTGATCTGGGTAACTGGTTCCAGAAGGTTTGCCAGTGACTACACTATCACATATATAGTTGTGAGCGTACGGGCCGTTGCTCACGCAAAGCGAGCCGAGGGCCGCAGCTCGCGGAGCGAGCCGCGGCCCGCGCGTAGCGAGGGAAGAGTCCGAGGGCCTCGGACTCTGGCGGCACTCCATGACAGCAACTGAGGCCCTCGCAAAATTAACGTTAATATGGAGCACTTTGGCAATGAGTGCCGTAGGCACTCATTGCAGGCGAGCCTCGCGTAGCGAGGCGAGCCGTTAAACTGTAGCCAAAAAATACGTCCGCAACTCGCGAACATGAAAAAAAAAAAACACAATAAATACACACACCACATACATAAAAAGCTTACCGACAGCAAGAGGGAGCATCCACGACCTCCAAAAAACAAGTTACACCTTCATTTACCTCAAAATAAAAGAGTTTAGACACAAAAAAATTGTCAAAGCAAGAGAAAAAATGGCGGCCGAACAAAACGAAAACAAGGCTACAGCACTCTAACCACGAAAAACACCAGGATGAAAGAAGAGTACAAGGCCATCTCTTTAGTCTTGGAAAAGATAAATTACCAAGAACATCAATGGGTGACTTAGATCACTTTTCACAGAACCTTGGTGACTTAAGTGAAGAACAAGGTGAAAGATTTCACCAAGACATAAAGACAATGGAAGCCAGATGCCAAGGAAGATGGGATGCACACATGATGGCAGTCTATTGTTGGAATCTTATGCAGGATTGTCCTTGCAATTCCCACTTTCAAAAGTCTTGCAGAAGGAGTTTCTTGTGTGTTGAATGACTGGAAAGTTTGTATCATAAATCTGTGCTTTGGTATGAAATAAGTAGGTTTTCATGTGGTACGCTTTTTTTTAAAGTTTTATTATGTTTCCTTCATGATTAAAAGATATTATTAAAACAGTATATTAAAATATACTGATTCTTTGTGGTTGAACAGAGTGAAGAGTGGTGTATGGGATATGTTCTGTATCTCAAAAGCAAGAGCTGATAGGGGAAAACAGGTTTTATTTTTGGAATCAGCAGGTATATACCCAGAAACAGGTCTAACATTTGAGGCACCAAAGTGTGTGTTATATGATCAATGTTTATTAGGGTTGGAGAGAAAAGTACACCTTTAGATGCCACCTAGGTTAACTCTACCATATAGCATCCATTTTGAATCTCCACAAGATAAAGGGACCAGATAAAGGTTATAAATACAATTTTACATTTATTAGATGAAAAAAAAAATATATATATTACAGCCAGTAAAATACGAACAATTAAAATGAATCAAAATCAAATCAATATGCTGTCCCACAGGTACTGTGTGAGATCAGAAACTATGTATAAATTGCCTCACGTATAATGCTATCTTAAAGACAAAATTTGCCAGATAAGCAGCTACTCTGTCACTCACTACAATGACAATAACTTTGTATATTGTGAGATATGTAATGCTTACTGTATGTGCAAGGGTATGTTAAAGTTGGTGAAGATAAACATTCACTGGCCAACGGTACCAATTATTGTTTCCCTAGATTTAACAGCTCTGGACCAAGTCCAAGATATTTTGAATAGATTTGCTTATACCCCATTACATATTATATTTACACTGGAACAATTAACTGAGAATTACAGTACTTGTGCATATACAGTACTAGCCTTATACACATATAGGCTTATCAGGCACATTTTTGAGATAGCTTTATATGTGAGGTCACACAGTACCTGTGGGACAGCATATTGATTTGATTCTGATTCATTTTTAATCATTCAGATTGTACTGGCTGTAATAAAAAAACATTTTCACCTAATAAAAGTTACATTTTATTTATAACCTTTATCTGGTCCCTTTATCTTTTGGTGATACAAAATGGATGTTATATGGTAGAGTTAACCTAGGTGGGATTTAAAGGTATACTTTTCTCACCAACCCTACTAATTATTTCTTGACACTGCTCACACAGGTTTTGGTCTACAAAATACCTAATACTGCTATTGTCAGTGTAAAGAGACATAAGGACATTATATAAACTTTCCATTGGACTACCCACATACCTTTTTCATTGTTTGTTCATGATCAATGTTTATATCATCTAGAATAAAATTAAAATATAATGCATTTTGTAAGCAAGCAGTAAACAAAATTAAATAACTAATAAATACAGCCCAAAATAAAGAGGTCAGTATAAAAATGTATTATATTTTTAATATTATTAAATAAAATAATTACAACATATATAAATTAAATAAGAAAAATAATATTGTTACAAAAGTAAAACTGTCATCTTAAAAACCATCATAAAATAATAAAACAAGAGGAATTACAGCTTATGGCAATAAACTATTGTAAAACCAGACAATAATAGAGGCTCCGGGGTTGCATGTCTGTGCTATTCTTCTTATTCATTGATTACATTTTATGTATTTCATGAAAGTATTATTCCAAGTCAAATCTCTCTCTCTAACTCTCTCTATTTGATGATATACCTTGTGGTTACAACCATGTAAACTATCATATTCTACTGTAGTGTACTAGTTTTTACTAGTTTACAAGTCTTCCCTCTTTTTAGAGGAATTGTATTAATTCAATAGCAGTATTTTGCTGATGATCTTAAAGTTCTAGAATAAACCCCTTTTTATTCATCAAGTTCTATAGTATATGTACAGTGCATTCTCTGTTTGATTAAATTAAAAAAATATACGTGCTGGCCATAGAAATAAGCTATGTATAACTTCTGGTTTTATTGTGTCTACTGACTTTAAAGCTGAGTCAGGTATATGAGTTTTCAGATTTAATTTTTTGTCATTGTTGTTTGTAGAACACCAAACAGATTCAATTTGTTGAAAAGAAATGTAATTTCAGTGTTGTTTAATAATATATTAATTCGTGTATTCTGGATTGTTGTCTTGTTTAACAAAATACATTTCTTCTTATCTAGCCTTCTCATTGTCTGCTAATAATTAGTTTTCTTGTGCCTGGCGTACCATGTTATTTTTCTTTCTTCACACCTGATGATGTTATATTGTATTTGTGTAGTAAAGTAGAATATTCTGAGCAGGTATTTTTCCACATTTCTGAACTAGCTAAAGGAAGAATTAGTAATTTATCTTTGCAGATGGCTAGTTACTAAATAATATACCTGCTGGTTTATAAGATGTTGTGTACACCAATCATTCCTCACATAATGCCATTAAAACATGTAAATTAATCCTAATATGATTAATAACAACATTTGCATTTAAATTTGTTTATTAGAAATAAATATTTGATTTATACAAATTAGAAAACACATCCATCCCAATCAGAGCCCCCACAGAGATGTCAATAAACTAGGTCACACATACCAGGACTGTTTGTAAGTGTCCCTAAGCCCTGTTATCCCCATGCACCCTGTTGCACAGCCCTGCAGTTATCGCCTCCCACATCCCACATAAAAACCTCTTCCCATGGCAGGTAAGGGGATACAAACTTAAATGCACCAGCAGGGAATTTATGACCCTACTGCTGATCACTCCCTATGAGCCCAGTAAACTTGTGGTGCCTCCATGGCATATAACTTAGTTAAATGCAATGGAGGTCGAAAACAAGAAAGAAAATGAATAATAGAAGCTCTCCAGCTATTGTAGAATTTATTTCAAGACCTCAGGAATTCTTAAAATGAAGGAAGTTATATTCTCCTTTAAATAACTTAAAATAATTGTTATGACCCATATAAGAAAATATAATAACAATTTTATTAGAAAACTGGAGAAGTTTAGCTTTAGTTTTATGGTAAAAGTAATGATCAACAACAGAGCAGAAACTTCATAAGACTTGGCCAGGAATAAGTATTTCATACAAATAGAAAAAAAACACATTGGTTGAAGAATTGTGTACATTATTATTTTAACTAGCGACTTGCCCGTCAAAAAATGATGGCAATGAGATGTGTATGTTAGGAAAGTTGTTTAGTTATTAATATATATATGTGACAGTTGTATTGTGATATTAAAATATGTTTAGTTTTGTAAAATGTTCTCTTGGTGAACAATAATTTTGTATTAACATTTGAATGTAATAATAGTGGAACGTGAAATTAATCATTATTGTAAACTTTAGGCAATGGTTTGTTAACATGCAATTTGTATGTGAAGAATTGTTAACTTCAATATTCATGAAAATTCGGAGGAAAGCAAACAGTAAAAACCCTTGTTGAAACGTACACAATTTTAACCTGAACTTTGTAATATATGTAAGTAAGAAACTTGAAAGTATATTTTTTTAAACTTTAACTTTATTATTTGTGTAACTTTGGAACTTGACAAAACATTTGTATAACTTTGAACATTATAAACAGTAACATAGTGAGTACATTTTTTAACATAATTTTGTATTAAAAGTATTAACATTTGAATGTAAAAACAGTTTAACTTTAAAGTAATCAATATTTTAAACTTGAGGCAATGGTTTTTTAACATGCAATTTCTATCCGAATAATTGTTAACTTCAATAAACATTGAATGCAGAGGAAGGCAAACAGTGAAAACTGTCTTTAAAATGTATCCAATGAAATAAATTCCTTCCTGACCACATGAACTGTCTATAAACATTAATACAGGGAGTAATCTTGACATAACAGACAATATTTACATTGTGTCTTAAAAGGTGGTTGAGCTGTTAACATGAACTTTGTAATATGTTGAAGTAAAGACTGTTAAAATATTGTTTTCCCAACCTGTAACATTAGAAACAGTAACATAGTTAATTAACATTTTAACATAATTATCACATATACATAGTTGCAAGGCAAGTGTTTTGTGAGGTGAATCATCCATAAAGAGTCTTTCCATAAATTATGACTGAAATTGTTTCTTGTTTATTATTTTTGAAGGTTTTTTAATTTGTTTTCCTTGTGTTTTCTTTCTTTACTGAAAAGTTATAGTACTTTATAGTAGACAATGTTTTTAGTAAAAATACGTCCATCTTCTAATAAATCACCTTGACTTTCATTCTTTTCAATGTAAACTTTAATAGCCTGTGGATTTTTGCACCTTGACAACGCAACGTACAATTGACCATGTGCAAATACTGGTTCTTCCAAGAAAATACCCACAGATTTGAAAGTTTGACCTTGTGATTTATTAATGGTCATGGCAAATGCCATAATAATGGGAAATTGTCTTCTTTGAAGTATAAAAGGGAGACTACTTTCACTTGGTGCTAAATCTATTCTTGGTATGAAAACTCTCTCTCCTTTATGGGTCCGAGTTAAAATTTCAGCATCTATAAAATGGTCCTTTAATTGTTGAACAATTAATCTTGTCCCATTACATAGGCCTTTTTTGGGGTTCATATTTCGCAGTAACAGAATAATTGCACCTTTCTTTAGCTGCAAAATATGTGGTGGCATTCCAGAAGGAGTAAGTGAGTTTATGAATTCAGTCGAAAAGTTGGCCTGACTTTCATTGTCATCAGCAGGTACAGAATCAGCACTGTGATAATTTCTTTGTGGTGCATTCATTTTTTTAAAGATTTCATTATTGAGGATTAATGCATCCTTATTTTTACACGTTAGTATGACTTGGTTGGCAAGCTCGGAATATTCCTGGTTATTTATGCTCCCTTCAAATATAGCGGATATAATATCTTGTTGACAAATCATGTGAGGTGGTATCTCTACAGTGTCGTCAGGTAAATGTGGTATTTTTTCTGTTCTGCCTTCTCCAATTTTAATAAGCCAATCATTGAAATCAGTTTGGCCTTCTGATCTCATATTTTGTTTCAGTTGAAGATGGGTAAAATGTTTCCATAGTGTGCTTGACTTTATACATGTTTCAATAATGTCAGTTCGATTTCCATGTACAACGACAGGTAATGTTTGTCTAAAATCGCCACCTAACAACATTACCTTTCCACCAAATGGAAAAGTATTATCCATGACTTCACGAAGCAAACGGTCAATACATTGGAGGGCATAGCATGACATCATTGTGGCCTCATCTATTATAATTAATTTACATTTCTTCAATTTCTTTGCTTGTAATGATGTCATGCGAATATCTGACACAGAAGTTTCTAAAATAGGCACTGGCAGTTTAAATCCACTATGAACAGTTCTTCCACCTTCTAATAAAAGTGCAGCAATTCCAGTAGTGGCAAACGCCATTGCTATTTGACTTTGTGCTCGTACTGAACTTATTAATAAATTATACAGATAGGTTTTTCCTGATCCGCCAGGTCCATCAAGATAGAAATAACGCTCTGTCACCATGTCATCATCTATTGCATTTTTAATGGCATTAAATGCTTGCAATTGTAATGTATTTAAAGTTGCAAGTCTTTCTTGTGTTCTTTCTGCTTGTAGTTGAATGTCATAGTCTTCAAAGTTTATGTCATCTATAAGACCTGGATCAGGCAACATAAAACTTGCACAACTTAATCCATGAGATAAAAATACTTCTTGGATTTCCATTAACGCTTTTAAATGTGCAATGGGTTCATTGTATCGTCGCATAAAGTCTTCAACCATATTACTTTTAAAAGTCTCCCACAAAGCTAATGCATTTGGAGCATTTGAGAAGATACAAATAAAAGCAAATTGTTCTCTCATCTGTCGTGGCATTTGACATTGTGCTGCTTCTTCTAATCATCTTTCCCATTCTGTATCATCCGATAGTAAGTTTCTATGTCTTGCAGCTAAATGGAAGGATTCATATACAATGTCATTAACAGTTCTTAAGTGTTCAAAACTTTGTGCTCCGGGAACATTTAAAAGTAATATCCGTAAGCAAAAACGTTCAACATCTCTTGGACTGACTGTGTAAATTCTTGGAATTATTTCATTGCCTCTGCTTTTTCTTGTTCTCCATAATCCATTCACAAAAACATAGTGATATGGAATTTCAATATATAAGTATTGTGTTGCTTCAGAATCAGTGGAATTTAATTCAAACCATGCAGTTAGTGTAGTGTGACGATCTTCACTTTGGGCCAATGCATTCATTTCATTTCCAGCATGGAAATAGACTAAATGTCGTTGTGGCAAATGTACTGCTAACCTATATACTGCATGTGATCTATCATGCATTTAAAATTTTAAAAGCTGCCACATAGCTTCTGGCGCACTGACATAGCGAGCATCTACATGAGATGCAAGTTCATCATGTACTAACTCACAACATTCAGGGTTGTCTGCACTTTTGACGACTACAGTAGCTGCATCGTAGCCTTTGTAAATATGAGTAACATGTGGATTGTAGGGTACTACATATCTATTGTCCACTTTTTTTCCACGAATAATGGCACTATCTCCTTGTCTTCTTTTATAAAGTGGATATCCATCACAATTGGCATAGGTTTTGTCTCTATAATCTTTAGGAAATTCTTTGGAACATTTATTATTTTCCATACATGGTGATTGTGGATTAAGGTCACCACAGGGTCCATGAATCATGCGATGAGTAACAATCTCATATAGTCTACCATATAGTTCTGGATCTGGTAGTTCAGCAACAATGACTGCATCCACTTTGTCCGAAGTATCTAATTTATCTTTTTCTTGAAGTATTATTAGAAGATGTGCATGTGGAAGGCCTCTTTTTTGAAATTCAATGGTTCAAGACATTTGCCAAATAAGTGATTTATAGTGAAGTCACATATTAATTCATTTAATTTAATCTTAAAAACTCTGGCTACTAAATCTGGTCGATCTGAAGCACTTTGTCCAAGAAGTAGATTTTGTGTAATTTCTGGCCATTGTGGATTACATGTAAATGTCAGAAATAAATCGGGTTTGCCAAATTTGGTGACAATAGCCATAGCATCATTGTATTTTTCTCTCATATTTCAAGGAGATCCTTGAAAGGAACATGGTAAAATGATGGCTTTGCCAGCTGTCATGTCTCTGCTTGTAGCCACGTCAGCAACATAGTCCATGAGTCCAGAATATTGTTCTACATGGAGTTTATCTTGTTGATATTTGATAAAGTTTAAATTATTTGCCTCAACTTGCAAATAAGAATCAATAATCCATTGTTGGGTTAGTTTTCCACCACATAAAATTGGATTAAATCCATGTCGAATGGCAATTTGAGCTACTTTAAATTCAAGCATAGAAACATTATTTTGGATTCTGGCTTTAGCATTTGGGTAACTAGGAAGTGTTAATTTTGGTTGGAAACCTGCTTCTCGGTGTGGGAAAAAGATGGGATATGTCATTGGATCTAAATTTGGACTTAAGATACTCATATTAATGAACGGTTGCTCCTCATTTCTGGGATATATTCTAATGTCTCTTTTAAATGGTGGTTCTCCTTCATCATTCTGAAACACCATTGCAACCTCATTTGATGTTGGCAAGTTATAACGACATTTATCAGTATGTCTGTCTCTTTTAATCACCATATTAACCTTGGGCATTGGTAATTGATGTGTTTGTGCATAAAGTAGTTGTTCATTTTCTACTTCTGCCAATTTTTTATAAGCTTTACTGTCGGGATTGTTGTCCATAATGTTATTTAGCTCTATAAAAACACTGTGTAAGCATTTTTTATTTTCTTCCATCTGCATACGTTGGTCAACAGCTTCCATTGTATCTAGGACATATAGTTGAGCAAATTTTCTTTGATCTCCTTCCTCTGGATGTAAATGGGAGGTGCGATGATAAATTTGTCCTTGGACTTTAAAACAGTAATAATAATGTCCTGGTACATTAGCAGCTAATGTTGCCCCTATAGATGCAAAGGATATAGCACTATTGTAGGATCTTATGTTTGTTTTAAAAATTTTGTAGTTTGGAAAAGTAGGTTCAGTCATAATGTTTTGTAAATAGATAGGAAATTCTTTCCTTTCTGGAAGTTTGAACTTGCCTTTTTGACAGCAACTAATAAATTGGCCATCTCTGGGTCTCTCTTGTTTAAAATAATAAGCCTCACAAAACTGACATTGAGTAGTCATGTCCCCACAACTATGAACCTCTACTGCTAAAGACTTGAGTAAAGGACAATTTGCAAAGCATATAGGATTTTAAATTTCATATTCATCAGGTGAAATGTCATATAATGTTTCAACAACAGGTTCTAAATGTTTAGTTTTTTTCGTGGCTTTTCTTGGTATAGGTTGTATTGTTTGAGGTCAAGTGTCATGTAATGTTTCATGAACCGGTTCTAAATGCTTTGTTTTTTTCGTTGCTTTTTTTTGTATCCCTTGTATTTTTTCAGGTTAAAATGTCATCTGATGTTTCAGCAACAGGTTGTAAATGCTTTATTTGCTTGTTGTTTTTTTTTTGTCATATCTTTAATTTCTGCGGGTGACAGTCTTTTGCTTGCAATTCTTTTACGTTCTTTTTCTCGTCGAATTTCCTTCTTCTCCGGTGTCTGCTGGCTGTCTGCTCTCTGTCGTCGTTCTCTAGCTTGGCGTCTTTTCTTTTCTTGTTTACTGTCGTTATCAGACATGTTAATCTGTAAAAATAAAATAACGTATCTTTAGTTTATTTTGAGATGTTAAGTTTGTTTTCCTCAAAAATTGTTATCAACAGTGTGTTTACATTTTATACTTAATTTCAATTTGGTCAATTGAATAGAGGTCTAAAAAAGGTCATCATATAATTTTTTAAAGAATTTTTTATTTAGTAAACATGTATCCAAAAGCAAGTTTTTCACTAACAAAAAAGTTATTTGAAAAAAAATGTTATGGTTTTATTTACAGCACTATTCAATTTGTCAAATGGCAATTCAATGAGGGTCTAGGACTGGAAATGTCCAATGCGAAATTGTATAGAGTCTGGCCCTCATTCAATTGCGATTTGGCCAATTGAATAGGGCTCTAAATAAGCACATAACATATATTTTTTAAAGAAGTTTTTAGTTTGTAAACATCTATCCAAAAGCAATTTTTTCACTAACTAAAAACTTATTGTAAAAAAATATGCTATGTGCTTATTTAGACCCCTATTCAATTGGCCAAATGGCAATTGAATGAGGCCCTCTGTGTTTAGAACCTTTTTTGGAGTATGCATTTTTTTTTTCTGGCTACATTGAAGTTTGTTTTTACTATTAAAGATTATTGGCCCTAAAAGACAAAGAAGAGAATGCTGAAAAATGTGTTAGTTATATTTTTTTCAAAGTTATAGTTACTGGTGGGTTTTTTTAAATTTAATTTTCTGTTGACATCGATACAAAGCTAAGATATTTATTTATTTTACTATGTTTCTACTTGTTATACTGTACCTTGGTTGAAGTTTGATTTCAAGCAGAATCTTTGTTGGTCCTGTGTTGAAAGACTTCGTCCGATGGTCTGGTCCTGTGTTGAAAGTCCTCGTCCAATCGTCTGGTCCTCTGTTGAAAGTCCTCGTCCGATGGTGTAGTCCTGTGTTGAAAGTCCTCGTCCGATGGTCTGGTCCTGTGTTGAAAGTCCTCGTCCGATGGTGTAGTCCTGTGTTGAAAGTCCTCGTCCGATGGTGTAGTCCTCTGTTGAAAGTCCTCGCCCGCTGGTCTGGTCCTCAGTTGAAACTCCTGGTCCGATGATCTTCACGCAGTATCTGTTGTAAAATAAAAATGAAAATGTTATTTGATTTGAATGTATTTGTATTAACTAAAAAATGACATTATTTCTGTGTATTGTATCTGTTATGGTGAAATTTTCTACTATTTATTTGTTTGTGCAACCTTTTCAAAGTACTTTAAATGTATTTTTATATTGCATAGATAATTTTTTTATACTGTAATTATTTTTTTGTGAATTATTTTGTATATGATTGCACTGGTTTTAGCATTATCCTATTTTCTGTTCAGCACTTTTGGTATACTTATTTAGGCTTCTTTGTAATGCTTATAGGTTGTTAAAGATTCTTAAATATTAAAGAAGAATATTAATTTAGTTTGCTATGTGTTCGTGTGAGTTTTTGTACAATCCTGTTTGGTGCGCACCACTTGTGGTATGCTTATTTAGGCTTTTTTCTAAGGCTTATAGGTTGTTAAACATTAAATAAGAATATTAATTTAGTTTGCTATGTGTTTGTGTGAGTTTTTGTACAATCCAGTTTGGTGCGCACCACTTGTGGTATGCTTCTTTAGGCTTTTTTCTAAGGCTTATAGGTTGTTAAACATGAAATAAGAATATTAATTTACTTTGCTATGTGTTTGTGTGAGTTTTTGTACAATCCAGTTTGGTGCGCACCACTTGTGGTATGCTTATTTAGGCTATTTTCTAAGGCTTATAAGTTGTTAAACATTAAATAAGAATATTAATTTACTTTGCTATGTGTTTGTGTGAGTTTTTGTACAATCCTGTTTGGTGCGCACCACTTGTGGTATGCTTATTTAGGCTTTTTTCTAAGGCTTATAGGTAGTTAAACATGAAATAAGAATATCAATTTAGTTTGCTATGTGTTTGTGAGAGTTTTTCTAAAATCCTGTTTGGTGCGCACCACTTATGGTATGCTTATTTAGGCTTTTTTCTAAGGCTTATAGGTTGTTAAACATTAAATAAGAATATTAATTTACTTTGCTATGTGTTTGTGTGAGTTTTTGTACAATCCTGTGTGGTGCGCACCACTTGTGGTATGCTTATTTAGGCTTTTTTTCTAAGGCTTATAGGTTGTTAAACATTAAATAAGAATATTAATTTACTTTGGTATGTGTTTCTGTGAGTTTTCCTACAATCCTGTTTGGTGCGCACCACTTTTATTATGCTTATTTAGGCTTATTTCTAATGCTTATAGGTTGTTAAACATTGAATAAGAAAGTTAATTTAGTTTGCTATGTGTTTGTCTGAGTTTGTTACAATCCTATTTTGTGTGTACCACTTTGTGTGTACCATATGTTGCATACTTTGGCCCTCATTCAATTGCAGTTTGGCCAATTCAATAGGGTCCTCATTCAATTAGAAGTTTGTCAATTGAATAGGGCTCTATATAAGCATTTTTTTGACAGAAGTTTTTAGTTAGTGAAAACCTTGGTTTTGGATAGAGGTTCAGTAACTAAAAAGTTTGTTTACATTTTTTTGTATGTGCTTATATAGAGCCCTATTCAATTGGGCAACTCGGAATTGAATGAGGCTTTAGGGGTCTAAATAAGCACATAACATATTTTTTTAAAGAAGTTTTTAGATCGTAAACATCTATTGAAAAGCAAGATTTTCACTAACTAAAAACTTCTTTAAAAAAAAATGCTATGTGCTTATTTAGACCGCTATTCAATTGGTCAAATAGCAATTGAATGAGGGCCTTTGGTTGCTGCATTTGTTATATTGTTGGGGCCTCATTCAATTGCGTTTTGGGCAATCGAATAGGGCTCAATATGACCACAGAGCATCTTTTTTTACAGAAGTTTTTAGTTAGTGAACTTGTATCCAAAAGCAAGGTCTTCATTAACAAAAAAGTTCAGTAAAAAAATATGCTCTGTGCTTATATAGAGCCCTATTGAAATGGGCAAATCATATTTAAATGAGGCCCTCGGCCATTAAAGATATATAGGTCCTCATTCAATTGTAATTTAGCAAATTGAAGAGGGCTCTATATAAGCACATAACATATTTTTTGACCGAAGTTTTTAATTAGTGAAGACCTTGATTTTGGATAGAAGTTCAGTAACTAAAAAGTTCTGTATAAAAAATATGTTATGTGCTTATATAGAGCCCTATTCAATTGGCCAACTTGCAATTGAATGAGGCTCATAGTTGTTTATTTTTTTATACTTAATACTTTGCCTTGATTGAAGTGTCGAATGACAGAGGGTCCCCTCCTGCCAATCTTAATCCGCCGGTCTTCTTGTAGTGTCTGTTTGAAAAAGAAAGTGAAATGGTTAATTGTATATTTCTTATTTTTGATTTAGCAAAGCATGGCCTTTTCAGCATGTAATGTATTGTTCTATCTTACCTGTTCTTCTTTGTTGGTGTTCTTTAAAAGGGATTGTGCTTCACAATGCACGGTGCAAATTGTTGAGTGACGCTGTTTATGCAGAGTCTGTTTGAATATTAAAAGAAGTAGAAAGATTGAGTTTTAGGTAATATATTGAATTGCACTAAATTAATGTCATTTAAATATACTTCTGTAATTATTTTCAATTAACATTATTTTTTTGGGGGGGCTACACACATATGTCACATACATGAAGCACATTTTCAGAGTTCAATGTAATTTTTTTCTGTGCGTGTGACATATCACTATACATGAATCATATTTTAATTGTTAAATGAACCTTATTTTTTGTTTTTGCCAACACACATAAATGTGTGTGTGACATGTAACTATAGATGATACACATATATGTGCGTGTCACATATCAGTATACATGACTCATATTTTAATATTACAATTTCTTTTTTTTCTAATGTCATTTAAATGTAGTTGTTGAATTAGTTTGTTTTAAGATCATTTTGTTGCAGGGGCAATACACATATATGTGCATGTCACATGTGACTATACATGATAGGCATAAATGTGCGTGTGACATGTGACTATACATGATAGACATAAATGTGCGTGTGACATGTGACTATACATGATAGACATAAATGTGCGTGTGACATGTCACTACATAAATCACATTTTGATAGTTCATTTTTTTTTTTTGTGGTGTCTTTATAATAAAATTTAATATATTATAGCTTACCTCTCATTTGTAATTTGCACAATGTAAAGTAGTAAATTAGGAAACAATTCTCTTCTGAAGTAAGAGCAGCAGTTAACTGTGAAGTCACTCTGTTCATCACCTGAGTAGAAATGTAGAAATTTCTGGAAAGTAGGCAGTATTTATAACCTTGTAGAAATTTCTGAAAAGTAGGCAGTATTTTTTTAAACTTTCAAGTGCCTCAGAACGTTATAACGCAATACGCATGCGCTATTTGCGTTCCAGCTTACAATTTGTTTCTAAGTCGTGTGTATGTGTGTTAAGAGCGTGTGAAGGGCCTTTTTTACTGTTTTTTTGTTAAGTCTTGCTTGTGTGTGTCTGGGTGTAAGCGGGTGTGAGGGGCCTTTGAGTTTTTTTTTGTTAAAAAGTCGTGTATGTGTATGTGTGTGTTAACACAGCCGATGTTGGGATGCTCCCACCACCGCAAATGCGGACCCTCGCTTCGCGAGGATCCGCATTTGGGGGGACGTTGTTGGGTTTTTGTTGGCTGGGAGGTTGGGTTTATTTTGTTTAAACAGTCGTGTGTGTGTATGTGTGTGTTAACACATCCGACGTTGAGCCTCCACCTCCTCAAATGGGGACCCTCGCTTCGCGAGGATCCGCATTTGCGGGGACGTTGGGATGCTCCCACCACCGCAAATGCGGGCCCTCGCTTCGCTCACAACTATATATGTGATATTAAGGTTCCCAGAAATTTAGTGCACCACTCTTGGTGGAAACAACCTTTTGTATTTAAATTATTTTCTCACATGGTGTTTTTTCTATATGCAAAATAAAATTAAGACCAAAGCGTTTTCATTAAAAAAATAAGTTATATTTTAAGAATCATAAGTTCAGGAATAATAACTGTGGTTCTGCCATAAAAAAAAAATCTTTGTTGTTGCCCTATGTATGGTGACAATGTTGCCTATTTCATGTGACCTCCAATACTTTCAAGAGGTCCCAAATAGTGTGTATTGACTAGCACCTATGAGAGGAATATGCACTTTTGGCCGCACAAAAATAAATGAAAAGATGAATCCACACCCCTTAAATGTCTGCATTAATATTTGCATGAGACCAAGAGCCCATTCAAACTGTAAATATGGCCATTTTTGCTTTTTTTCTAGACATATTCTATTATCTGTGACCCTCAATTTAAGTCTCTCGGCCTCCATATGTAAAACATGCCTTTGTAAATAAGATTTCTGGGGGTATGATTATATCAGCTCACAATATTTAACCAATCCCGCTATTTCAGAGTGTACCACCGTTATAGGAAATGATAGAAACTGAAAAATGCTAATTAAGTGCCAGGGACAGGCTTATAGAAAAATGTGAAAATGTATACAATTTTACTGTGTTGTATCTGAGAGAGTGAACATGGAGGTCTAGGAATTGGTGGGTTTGAGATTTAGAGAGAGAGTGAGAGAGTGAGAGAAGGAGCTGTACTGTAAGTATTTTTGCTGATTTCACTTATAATATTTATTAACACTTAATTTACACCATACATAATTAGTGATATCACATTAACACACATAGATTGATACCTACACATAGAGTTAGGGCAAAGCACATATACACTCCCCATACTCCCACCCTACCTACCCATACCCCCACACACAATATGATACAAATAATACACACATTGTTATTTTACCTCATATACGTATACATGTACATTTTATATTCAGTTATCCTTATAATTTGTTTTTTTTATATCTCTAGGGGTGGAGAGGAGGGCAGTAGTGTAGGAGAGTGAGAGAAACATCTTGGTGAAAGGAGAGGAGGAGAGGAGGAGAGGAGGAGAAGAGAATAACATCTGTGATGGAGAGGAGGAGAGGTATAGGGAGAGGGAGTAGTGAGGAGAGAATGAAAGGATGGAGGGGTAGCAGTGAAGAGGGAGGGAGAGGAGGAGGTAGTGATCAGGGAGAGTAATAGGAGAGCGGGGGAGAGGGGGGTCTGCCCCTAGATGCAGGCACACAAAGAGCAGGGTAGATGATCCCAGGTATGGAGTGGTGGTGAGGAAAAGGCCCCAGGGAGAGATAGGGAGGCCAGGATACCCAGGCACACTCGGAAGGGCAAGAAGCTGCGGCAAGGTAGAGTGCCCCTAATTATAGCCCAGAGAAAATGAAGGTTCTCTTCCATGAAATCCATGCCTGCTACAGTATTATTCATGGAGGGATAGAGGGATGGAAGTGAGGTCTAGCCTGAAGTCACAGGCTTTTAGTGAGGTTGCTACAAACGTCTTTGCATTGGGCTTTTCTAACAGGGATGTGAGGTCTGTCTAGCACAGGTATGATGATACCGGGCCAAGGTCAAGGGGCAGATGGTGGAGTAGGCAAGAGCATCCAGAGCAATAGGTGGTGGCCCTCCAGTCAGCATCACCTATGCTGAGTGGAGGAGGACATTAAAGGGCTGAATTGAAACAGCGGCAGTTGTGGGATTTTCAGACCTGGTGGACACACATGAGGACAGCACCACGCATCATATACACCATCACACCCTCACATGCACACACATGTACACCACATACACATAGATAGCACAAATACAACATGAATGCTGCACATTTAGAAAAGGGATATGTAAGCTGCCTGGTTTTGAATAGGGATTACTAATATAGTTTGTGAAGTGTGCATAATTCTGAAGGGGAGCGCATGCGCAGTGCACAAATTATTTGTACTGATTTCCATACATGTCGCAGTGCACGTGCACGACATGCATACAGCACAAGGATTGGGGGGGGGGGGTCAGAGAGGGGGAAAAAGACAGAGGGGGAAGGGGCACCGGTGAGGGAAAGAGGGAAAGAGACACTGGAGGGAGGAGGGGGAAAGATGCACAGGGGAAAGGGGGAAAGAGACAGAGAGGGAAAGGGACACAGGGGAGTGAGGAGGGGGGAAGTAACAAAGGGGAGGGAGGAGGGGGCAAGAGATAGAGGGGGGAAGGGGGAAGAGACACAGGGAGGGATGAGGGGAAAAGAGACACAGGGAAAAGGGGAAAAGAGACAGAGGGGGAAAGGGACACAGGGGAGGGAGGAGGGTGAAAGGTACACAGAGAGGGAGGAGGGGAGCAGAGCAAGGGAGGCAAATGGGGCAAGCAAGGGACAAATGGGGAAAGAGATACAGGGGAGGGAGAGGGGCAAAGAGACACAGGGGAGGGAGAAGGAGAAAGAGACACATAGAAGGGAGAGGGGAAATAGACACAGGGGAGGGTGATGGGGAAGAAACAAAGAGTAGGGAGAGGGGGGAGAGACAGGTGAGGGAGAGGGCAGGAAAGAGACACTGGGGAGGGAGAGGGGAAAGGGAGACACAGGAGAGGGAGAGGGCAGGAAAGAGACACAGGGGAGCGGGGAAGGATACATGTAATAATATACCATCAATTATGATGTGTAAACGACTAGTAGATGTATAAACAATCACTATGCAAATCCAGGAAGCAAACATATCTATGTGATAAGTGCAGTTAACCCTGATTCTGATTAGCAGTCACCAGATAGATTTAGAATGATTTAACATCTAAAAGAGAGTACATGCCCACTGCACCATATACAGATACATGCTCTGTAGGACTGCATGTTCAGTGTAATGTACTACCCTATCCTGGACCATGTCACATTAGCATGTGAACAACTATTGCTGAGAAATGTTCACAGAGTAGTCAGTTTCACAAACTTCACAGCAGATTCAGCAGTGCATGCATCCTCATGAGCTGCAGATGGCAGACAGCAGCAGAATTACATATTTTGATATGAACCATAATCAACAAAGCTCAATATTCACCTGTGTAAAACAATCACTACAGGCAATTACAATGTCTGAAGTGACCATGGTGTTAGGTATACATGAACACACAGCAATTAAATATTCAGAAAATAACATTAACTCATATGCTTTTTTTCACTTATTTCAGAACCCAGAAGGACCAGTCCTCCTACGGTTCCACAGGTAGTCGCGTCGCTTCCACGTGAGGAGGGACCTGATTATGCCGATGTCCCAGACGAACCTTTGCAATGTGTGTGAGGAACCACTACCAGTATCAGAGGGCACAGGCTGTTGAGATGAGATGGTGTAGTCTCTATTATTTCTGTTATTATTTGCTTTACTGATTAACAAGTTATTTTTTGTTAGGCAAATCTCAAATCCATTAAGCCCTGTTGTTCATCTTCAAGTAAACTATAAACACATTGCATATCAGGCAATAGATCATGTGTGTGCAATCAGTTTTAATCTGATAACATCTGTATACCAATGAAATGTGATACCAGTTTGGCTCAACAATTTAATCACATATATACTTGTGGTAATTATGAATTGTTGGTCACACCATAGGCGCTCATCGCGAAGCCAGCATGACTTTGCTGCAATGAGCACCGAAGGGCCACAAGACTTTGACATTTTTAATAAAACTGGGGCTGCAATGAGCGAGACTTTGAGCATGAGGCATGCAAGACTTTGAAACAGGCTCAACATAAGCACCAAAGGCACTCATGAAGATGCCCATGATCAGCGCCGAAGGCCGTAGAACTTTGACGCTGGAGGGAAAAGAGACACAGGGGAGGGAAATAAGGGTAAAAACACAGGGCTCGTAGAGGGGGGATACATGGAAGGGATGGGGGAAACAGACAGAAGGGTAAGAAAGTGGGGAGAGGCTCTTTGCAAGGCCTGTGATGAGTGCCAAAGGCGTTCCAATCGTTGGACCAAAATAACGAGTTGGACGACGTCTCAATGAGCACTCATTGCGGGGTTCGCGATGATTGCTGAAGGTACTCATTGCGAAGCCTGTAAAGTAAAGTGGGGAGTGGCTTGCAATGAGCATCGAAGGCACTTATTGCGGGCCTAGTGACAAACGCTGAAGGTGCTCATTGCGAGGCACAAAAGGGGAGGGTTGGCCAAGGACTGCAATGAGCATTGAGGGCAAATGCGCTCATCGCAAGGCCCGCAATTTACAGGGCGGAGAGCCTCACATTGTATGGCAAACAGCATTGCCAGGCTTTAAATGTTATTGCAGTCATTTTTGATGAGCAAATCGCTAGTATGGAGATAATGATAATACTCCCGGCAAATTGAATGTGGTGACAGAGAAGCATCTCTTGTGAAATTGCATATCTTTACTAATGGTCATTGCAGCTGATTGTGCGTGACAGATTCACAATGGTTAGCACTGCTCATAGTTGAAGATCTAGGTAAGTTGGTTTATTTTTACAGTAACAGCATAAAACACTGCAATGTAAATACAGATATTGCTAGATTTTTATTCTCCTCTTCTTTTTTCAGATTGTGACCATTATTTATTGACTTTTTTTTACACACTGCATGTGTGTAATTGAATTACATAATTCAGGAGTTATCACATCTGTTTAATTTAGCATGTATTATTACACCTCCACATTTCATAAACCAATTACCAGGGGAACCTACACCAAAGTGTGCAAGAGGTTAATACCAATATGGAAACACACAGGTGCTCTAATGCACTGACCATTAAAGGGATAGACACACCTCAAATAATACTCAGCAACACTCTTGATCACCACCACAGCACACTACTGACACAGATCATCTACCCACGTCCATGGGAAGGTATGCCATCTACACCAGAACCTTGGGTCCTAGAAACTGGGGTGTGAGAAATGTCAGCATGGACAGCCTCGGGCCTAAAAGAGAGGAGGGAGTGACACTGATGCCGGCTACATGGGTACATGGGTATATCGCTACATAGCACAAGCGAGACACTGCGTTGTCTCAGGGAGCATGTAGGGAACATGCTGTTAGAGGCAGAGGGACATGGGGATTCAGAAACAAATCATGACAAGGGGGATTTTCCTAAAGTGTTACAGCTGTTGATGAAGGCCCACAAACACATGGAGACTGTAGAGAAGCACCAGCAAAATGACCTCCATCAACTGCATTCTGTAAATTCCTATGCCATTGCTGTTGTGCATGTGACAAGATAGCTTTTGTTATTATAGCTATTGTTATTGTAACAACTGATTATTTAAAAAAATACTGTCATTTGGTTAACAACTGAGTATTAACTCAGAAACATCACCAATAATGTTGCTCACGCATGATGACATGTGATTACTTGGAAACAGGCAAGGGCTTGAATGTTCACATAAAAATGTATTGGTCAGTAAATAGGGATAATTATTTCCTAAGGATGGCACACTTCATGCAGATTTTAGGTCTTTTGGGTACCAGTATGTAAAATGATGTTTAAAATGATGATATAAAATCAATTTTAACATAGAAAATGTAAACACTTGGCCATGACAACATCACATCCCTTGAAGCTCACTGCTTTATTATCTCTGCGTCAATCATTATCCATTATGTCATTTTCTATCGGCTCCAAGGGCTGAAGCGCACACTGTAATTGCAAGATTGGCTTTTAACTGCAAGCGCTATGTATTCACGCCCCCAAGCAGCTTGTGGCTGCAGGAAGGGTTTACGGGTTCAGCCTTCAGGCCGGTAATTGCAGGTTTGAGTCAATTGAATATCTCTAAACATTTAGAGAAATAAACACCCGAGCCACAATATCAGGTTACAGGCAATTGCGGACTTGAAATTGAATGGGGCCCTTAAATTGTGGGATTGGTTTCACAATGCGAGCATCAATTAAACACGCTCCCTGTAAGCTTACAAACAGAGGCATGGTTTACTTGTGAAGGCTTTGAGACATAAATTGCTGGCTTGAGGCAGTGGAATACATCAAGACATTTAGAGAAAAAAACACACACACAGCCTAAATTAAGGGTCAAAGTCTCTTACGTACTTCTAATAGAATAAGACCCTTTGTCATCTGCATTGCATTTTTTTAAATTCTTGAAAAGTAGGAAAGCTCAGCAATGTTATAAAGACCAGAAAAAATATTACAATGCAATTGAATTTCTTTTTGTGATGAAGATTAAAATGCAGTTCACCTAATTAATACAGTATAAATGGGTACAAGGATACATAGAAAATACATGTAATGTAGAGATAAACTATGTAGTATCCATACAAATGACAGATTAAACAGCTATTAAGTTAGGTTTAGGTTCAAAAAGCCAACTTCGCTGCTATCCAAGCAACACATTTTCTAAACAACAGCTATTTTAGCTATTCAACAATTCATAAAAAAACTAAAACATTTGCATAATGAGATAAATATGAAAAACAAATGATTCATGTTGGTATGAATTCATGCATGTACTCGCTTTTATAATATGGTAAACATCTATAAAATGCACTCTGTTCATATGCCCAAGGTCTGTAAATAGCCTGTTATTTACAGAACAAAACTTGTTATTTTGGATAAATACGTTAAATAATGTTCCACGAAATGTATATGCCTTTACAATTCTAACCTGATTTCAGTACAGTAGTGATGTACCTTTTCAGATATTGAGAAGTATAGAAACATACATTTGAAGGTAGACAAAAAGCAATCTGGCTTACCCATTTTATCTAGTAAAAATACTTGACTTATTAATTCTTTTTGATGACCTTGTTCTTATTCTATTCATATGTTTATACTTTCTATAAGGTAGAACATTTACTCATTGCCTCTAAATTATCCACCATCCAACATTCAAACCATTACTTCTTGTTCTTTCATTCTGCTTTTTGTGTATGATACTTACTTATTAAATCCAATAATATGTTTGAAGGTTTTACCCTCTTTCTTCTGTCTTCTAAGTTATTCATATTAAGATAAAACTTTTTTTATGTTTTGTCTTGTAGACCGTGTACCATTGTAATTGCCTTCCTATGTTTTACTTTTGGAGATACTGTATCCACAATGGATACACATTGCAAGGGAGAAAACAAATAAAAAGAAGTCTTGGAAAGTTCTTACAATTAGTTATAAACCTTTAGAAATTCTATGTATTTTTCCCAAAGTGATAGCAAAAGGATCTAAACAGGAACACAATGCACTAAAGAGACCAAAAGTTTTAAGCTGTTATTAAAATTAGATTTTTAACCTCCCAATCATTTTTATTTTCCCAAAAGTCACTTTTTTTAGCACAATTGATAAAGATAACTTTATTCAAGTTAGTTTTCCAAACTGCTCTTACATTTTACTTTTAACCATTTTTGATAGCAATAAAAAAAAATTAAAGTGCTCCTACTGTTTTAGAAGAAACCATGCTTGTTCATGCAATATTACTCTTGATAAAAATGCTATATAGAAAATGTTGTTCAGTTTATTAGGACTTTTATGCAGAATGAGCACTGCATGCAAAAGCAAGTTAAGAGTTAACTAGGCAGTGGATGACAATTGGATGAGGAAATGACAGCGGGGGGAAAAGGCAAGGAAGGAAACAAAGGGTAAAAATTGCACACTTTGTAATATTGTCTTTGTAATATTTGAGAGGTACAATTCTAATCAACCACGTGAGGTCAAAGGAGATGGTTTGGGGGTGGAGATGTAAGGCTGTCTAGAAATGTAGTTGTTATGGTCAACATTATCAAATATTGGGTCCTGGCGGCATCGGATGCGACTGAATGACTAAACAACAACAAGCTCAAATATCAAAATATTGCATATTGCAAAACAAAATTAAGTCTACATTAAGCAGCCCAATCATCATAACATGACCCAGGCAAAAGCGAATTCATAGACATGACAGTCCAAAATGTAAACCATTTGTAACCAATTTTATTAGGCACTTGCAACCTAACCATTGAGATTGGTCATATGCAATTATTACGTTTAGTTAAGCATCCATGAAACAATGCCAGAGTTTTCAGGGCTTTGTTTTTATGTTTTTTTATGGAGTCCCTTACAACAATATCCCCTCTAACCCTGGATGGCAGCTTTGCCTAGCAGATTGAGAGATTCTGATCTGTGGTGGAATTGCAGCTGCATAGATCCTTGATAACATTATATACTTCAACCTTCAATTGTATAGTTATACATTTCCAATGCCAAAAAGAACATGTTTATGAAGGAATTATGAAGAAAGGCCTATCTGTGGAGCTCATTGTATGTCAGGAGGAAAAAATATTTTTGTACGTTAGAGGAAAACATCAAATAAAAGCCAGAAATGACATAGATGATTACCAAAGCTTTCCACCAGACTTGAGAGAAAATCAAACATTGACATACATAATGGATAAGTTTAACAACTTGATACAGTTAAGCTGGTAACAGGTTAAGTAGTCTGGGCACACTGATTGTTTAATATGGACATTATTCTTTGCCATTGCTGCTCACTGACAGTTTAATTTGGCAGCACAACCGAAGAGTTGGGAGACTTAACCCTGCACAGTTTCCCTTCATTAAGAGTAGCAGTTGATTTATTTGCAATATCAAGGTCTAATTATCCCATACTACAAGTGTTTTTATCTGCAACAACATTCAGAATTTAAAGACACACTTAGCAAAACTAGAGACACACTAATGTGCCACATCACACCCTTTCAAAACCGCTGGTCTGTTTTCTGTGTGACATTATTCTGTATGTTTTGGAACCAATATTGGTATAGTTTGCAACCATTAAACAGGAACATTTGGAAAGTAATATTAGTACAAACAGCACTCCGTCTAATTTAAAAAACAGTGATTGCTCCTCCTCAGATGTATTCTCAGTTTTTATCTCTTAGACAATTATTTGATACAAGTTAATCACTCAGATATGGTATAACATAGTTTCATTAAAATGATGACATCATGAAGCTATGACATCACCATGCTGCATGATCTACAGTATATAGGGAAACCAGTAGAGAAACACAGAGGAGAGAATCATATGATCTGGAAACAACTGTAAGTGTGGAATAGTCCAGACAAAAAATCATTCTTAAGTGGGATTCCCCAATATTGCTGTCTCAAGGCGCAGCAAGCTATAAGTATCCCTGGGGAAACCTAATACCATTATAAGAGCTGATTATTTCCTCTCAGATTAAAATTACACTTTATTCTGGAATATCTTCCAATGCTATATAGCTTTATGTATTAGAAAAGAGAACAAAATGTTTAACAAATTTTCTTAGAGTTATTGTTCAAAAGTACTCTTTTAGAGCCCTATTCTATTTGAGCAAGGCTAATTGCATTGCTAAGTAATGTCAACTGAGCAAGATTTTTTGTTAATGTTACAATGCGTTTCACTAGCAATATTACAGATCCATCAGTAAATGTTCTCATCAGTAGCATTGAAGAGGCCTGCGCAAATTACACCAATCAAGTAAATAATACAGATTTTCTTGCCTCAACACAGCCATTGGAGCCAACAGAAAGGGGAAAACAGATTAGTGAGTCACAGGGATACATTATATATTTGTGAGCTTTCCACACCTGCAGTGACTGTTTTGTAGACTTGAACAAGTGAGCACACAGGTCAAAGGTTGTTTTTGGAGCTAGAGTGAGAGTGAAGGTGAAATGACTGGATTAGAGTACAGGTTTATACTCTGTCTCATTATATTAGATAATTAAATACAATAAACTTTCTTTTATTTATTCTTAGGTTATTATTTTGGGATTGAGATGAAGGGAGGAGCTTGCAGTGGAAAGGATGGAAGGTGGGGAGGAGAGGAGGAAGAGAGGAGGATAAATAGGGAGGGGGGCTGGGGAGTAAAGGGAAGGAAGGGAGGGAGGGAAGAAGTGAAGGGTAGAGGTAGAGAGGGAGAAGAAGGAGGGATGGAGGGAGGGAATAGAGTAGGGTAGAGGTAGGGAAGGAGTGGAGGGGGTGGCTAGGAGTGATAGTTTTGGTTGGAGGGTGAGAGGTGAGGTAGAAAGAGGGAGGGATTCACCCATTGTGGTAGGTACCCTTAATCCAAAGTCAGAGAGGGAGCGGCCTGATCCCAGGGAGGGGAGTGGTGGGGAGGGACAGGCCTCAGGGCCAAAGTATGAAGGTCCGGACCCTATGCATAGTCCAAATGTTAACATTGGTCAAAATGTTAACATAGTCAAGCCTGGCTACAGAGTAGTGAATCATGGCCAATGTGATGATGATATTTTGTTATCAGTTGGCTACCTCCCATCACAGGGTCCATGGTCCTCTTCTCTATGGAGAAATAAGGTTATGTTTAACATTTCACTGAATGATGGCCACTGAGGAATGCAGTTGAGAGGAAATGATGTAATCCCTATTTTTGTTTTTCTCTTACGATTTCTCTTTTTTTTTATAGGAATAATTCAGGTTTATGAAGGCATACTCATCATCTGCAAACACTGCTACTAAATAATGTGAGTGAGAGCCAGTCCATCAATGACATCCCCTCGGACGAATGACCTAACACACTGTTAATTAATCATATATCATGTTTTAGAAGACATGGTTGCTGTTAACTTTAAGTTATACTAACGCAGATATGGCATGGGACTAGTGAAGTCTGACAATGGCCTGTTACTCCAAGCCAGCATTAATAAGCTCTGTATTAATGTGTACGTGTTCATACATCATGATATTCTAACAATCAATTATAAACTGATAACACCTGTATACCAGATGAACCCATGTGAATATCCATGTGGATAAAAATGTCATATAGAGATAGTGATAGCATTATCGATCCACTGACCGTGGACACAGCTAAGCATTCCTTTTGAGATCCCATATCATTACTCATGGTGATGACAAGTATTTTTCATGACAGATACAAAACGGTTTGCACTACTTGTGGATAAAGTTCAGGTAAGTTGGTTTATAGATACAATTACAATATTTACCACTGTACTGTACATACAATTTTTTTTTAGATTGTTTATTCTCCTCTGACATTTTTTAGCGTATGACCACCTGATATTAGAACTTTAGATTTTTTCAAAACACTCTATGGGCCTCATTCTATTATCGGCCACAGCCGCTGCGGGGCCGCAAGGCCCGGCCGCAAGCTTTCCGGCTATTCTATTCCCCTCCGGCCGGGGACTCCGGCAGGCTTGCGGCCGGCGCCTTGCTATCTCTTGCGGCCGATCGCGCCGGAGGAAAGCCTTTGATCTAAAACGGCCGCAAGGAAATCAGCCGTAAGAAAAGCCTGGTTGCGATTCTATTGCTCCGGGAACCCTGTCTGCAAGGCTAAAAACGAGCTGCAGCTTACTTGCAGCAAACAGGTCCCGCTAGCACCAATTAAGCACATAAAATAGCTCAAATAAAGCCATCCTGCACTTTGAGAAGACTATAAAGGGATTTTAGGTGTTAGAAAAAATAGCACATAATTATCCTGTACTCAAATCCGTAAAATATTTTTTTTTTAATATCCGTAAAATATCCATGTAAAAAGTCCAGAGTGCTTGGAGCACCTCAGACACACCCACGCCGCAGCCGGAAAATAAACAGTTAATTTGAACTCGGGTTTGGGCAGATGTGCAAGCTTGAGAGTGGGTTTCTTTTAATCCTCATGTCCCCCAATATGATCCCTAGCATTTACAGAGCTGTACAGTGCAGGCTTGAATTTATTTTTGCGTTTTTATATTTCACAGCTTACGGCCGGTTCCAAGATATGCGGCCGGCCGTAAGATGAGATCCTTGCGGGGCCGTATAATAAAATCGCGAGTTAACTGAACCCCCGCAAGGAATCGCAGCCTTACGGCCGATTTACGGCCGATAATAGAATGAGGCCCTATGTGTGTAATTGAATTAGGTTAGATAATCCATGAATTAATACACCTGTATAATGGAGCAGATAAAGACATGATGAATGTGCTCTGTACATTACTGATTACTTCTATTATACAAAGTTTTGATTTTTATTCATCTGATTATGGTTACTGTGGTGTAATGGCCACTAGTAGATGCTATGCATCATTGTTATTATATAGTAAAACCTTTACCCCTTTAGGTTTTTTCCCATTTTCCCAAACAGCTTCTTGTCCTCTTGGATGTGCCCACATCCATGATATTAATTCACAGTCGGATATGCTTATAACTATGTTCTGTGTATACAATAAAAAATGATATTGTTAGACCATTATCTATGTTTCCTTGTGTTTCTCATGGTTAATTTTTTGGGACATTGAAAAACATAACAATAACAATGTACATAACAATTACTTAACTATAATGTTTTAGGATTTGGTCATCATCCTGTATACCCATCCCTTAATGCATTGGATAATTCCAGAACATTCCAATGACACAAGTATGGTTTTTCAGTGAATACATTTATTAAAATATCCAAAATGTGTTCAAACACTTATTTAAATGTTAGCATTATTATTTTGTAAAGCATGCATGAACAACATTATTAGTAATTTTTGGAAGTTAATACTTTGATAAATATACATTGTGGCACTGTTGGGGCTCATCATTCACTGAAGTGTTGTTAACCATCTGACATGTCTGATTAATATTTACATTAAGACTACTACTAATTGTCACATGATAATTATTAGTACACAGTGGATATAAAAAGTCTACACACCCCTGTTAAAATGTCAGGTTTCTGTGCTGTAAAAAAATTTAGACAAAGATAAATTATTTCAGAACTTTTTCCACCGTTAATATATAAACCTATAAACTGTACAACTCAATTGAAAAACAAACTGAAATCTTTTGGGTGGAGGGAAAAAAAAAACTTATGTGGTTGCATAAGTCTGCACACCCTCTTATAACTGTGGATGTAGCTGTGTTCAGAATTAAGCAATCACATTCCAAATCATGTTAAATAGGAGTCAGCATACACCTGACATCATTTAAAGTGCCTCTAATAAACCCCAAATAAAGTTCACCTGCTCTAGTTGGTCTTTCCTGAAATTTTCTTAGTCGCATCCCACAGCAAAAGCCATGATACACAGAGAGCTTCCAAAGCATCAGAGGGATCTCATTGTTAAAAGGTATCAGTCAGGAGAAGGGTACAAAAGAATTTCCAAAGCATTAGATATACCATGGAACACAGTGAAGACAGTCATCATCAAGTGGAGAAAATATGGCACAACAGTGAAATTACCAAGAACTGGAGCTCCCTCCAAAGATGATGAAAAGAAGAGAAGAAAACTGGCCTGGGAGGCTACCAAGAGGCCTACAGCAACATTAAATGAGCTGCAGGAATATCTGGCAAGTACTGGCTGTGTGGTACATGTGACAACAATCTCCCGTATTCTTCATATGTCTGGGCTATGGGGTAGAGTGGCAAGACGAAAACCTTTTCTCACGAAAAAAAACATCCAAGCCAGGCTAAATTTTTTAGAAAAACACATCTAAAGTCTCCCAAAAGCATGTGGGAAAAGGTGTTATGGTCTGATGAAGCCAAGGTTTAAATTTTTGGCCATAATTCCAAAAGATATGTTTGGCGCAAAAACAACACTGCACATCACCAATAGAACACCATAGCCACAGTGAAGCATGGCGGTGGCAGCATCATGCTTTGGGGCTGTTTTTCTTCAGCTGGAACTGGGGCCTTAGTTAAGATAGAGGGAATTATTAACAGTTCTAAATACCAGTCAATATTGGCACAAAACCTTCAGGCTTCTGCTAGAAAGCTGAACATGAAGAGGAACTTCATCTTTCAGCATGACAATGACCCAAAGCATACATCCAAATCAACAAAGGAATGGCTTCACCGGAAGAAGATTAAAGTTTTGGAATGGCCCAGCCAGACCCCAGACCTGAACCTGAATTGAAAATCTGTGGGGTGATCTCAAGAGGGCTGTGCACAGGAGATGCCCTTGCAATCTGACAGATTTGGAGTGTTTTTGCAAAGAAGAGTGGGCAAATCTTGCCAAGTCAAAATGTGCCATGCTGATAGACTCATACCCAAAAAGTGCTGTAATAAAATCAAAAGGTGCTTCAACAAAATATTAGTTTAAGGGTGTGAATACCATATTATTTTATTTTTATATTTTTTCTTCCCTCTAACAGCTTGTTTTTCTATTGAGTTGTACAATTTATAGGTCACATTAAAGTTGGAAAAAGTTATGAAATGATTTATCTTTGTCTCAATTTTACAGCACAGAAACCTGACATTTTAACAAGGGTGTGTAGACTTTTTATTTCCACTGTATATGTTGCCACTTGCCCAACATCAATAGCATTGTACTTGCCAGGCCTACCTGAACAGTTTTAAGACATTAATGTAATTTATTTCTAAAGCTTGGATCACCATGGACATTTTTAAAAAAATGGTTTAATGAGCATTCTTGTCCATCCATGCAATTATACTGCACTCCTATTGATAGATAATGCTCCAAGCCATAATTCCAGCTCGTTTGTGATAGATTTCTGCATACCAGTAGAAGTTGTTTTCCTGCCACCCAATATTAACTCACTAATCCAGTCAATGGATTAGGGATCCTTGCAATTCTTCAAGGCCCTTTATCTTCAAAGCACATTACGCAGCTCATTGACCAAATAGACAGACAAAATAAAGAATCCCTAATGGAGTTTTGGAAAAAGTATAAGTAAGATTGATCTGTCATGGAAGTAAGTGACAGAACAATGTATGAAAGGAGTGTGGAGGAAGATATGGTGAGAGCTAACTGCGGATGTAGAACCCGAACAGACCATAAGTGAAGAAATTGTACACCTGGTCAATAAAGCTGGATTGGGAGATACCAATGCCCAGCATATTGAGGAGTTAGTGCAAGCTTCGGATGAGAGCCTTACAAATGAGGACCTCCAAGAACTTGCAGAACAAGGCATTTGGGCAGGCAAGGAAAGCAGTGACTCAGGCACTGAGTAATCCAAACAACATTCACCTAATTTCCTTGTAAAAAGCTTGAAGTCCATAAATGGCGTTTTGGATCAATTTGTGGCAACGATCCAGACAGCAGCAGAAGCAGAAATTTAAGATGAGGCACTTTGTGTCTGGTTGTGCTTATGCACATGTTTTTTTTGGCAAAGATACTCAAATGGGATGCCAGTTCCTTCTACTGTGGACCATTTGTCATCATCTGCCCATCTTAGGTGACCCTACATTGTATAACTCACAATTTCATTAAAGTACCCAAGCCCCTTCACTACAACAAGATAGTGATTGAGAAAGTGAATATATATATATGCATGTCCCTGCTTAGCTTCCACGAATGCAGTGTAATATCCGTATTTCTTGGAATTCTGAGAAGAAAGCAAGTTTAAGACATTGAAATGTGAACACGGGTGTTCACATTTGTCCGTGGGTAGGATTCCCAGCTTGTGTTAAAATCCATCCTTGGCTTAGCAAAAAAAGCTGTGTAAGCTTAAAGGAAGCCATGTTTAATATGGTTGTGGATTGAAGAACTAAGCATTTGTGGGCACATATGCATGTCCTTACTCACCTTCCCAGAATGCATTGTAATAACTGTATTTCTCAAAATTCTGAGCAGGAAACATGTTTTTTAACTTGTTTTAGACATTCAAATGTGGACACAAATGTACTATTTAAATACTATATATATATATATATATATACTAGCGACTTGCCCGTCAAAAAATGACGGTCAATAAAATTGTAAGGCTGGGTATGCTGTTTGCCACACAATGCGAGTCTCTGACCCTCTTAACATTTTTGTTATAATAACTTTTTTTTTTAAATTTTAACAGTCAACTTGTAGTTCAACAACTAGTAAACAATCATTTTTCAAACCATATTAAAATTTGTAATCGTCATTAGTGATGTCCTGAACAGTTCGCCGGAGAACTATTCGCGGCGATTTTCGCATGTTCGCGTTCGCAACGAACGGCGAACACATGCGCTTTTTGGTCCGCCCCCTATTCTTTATCATTGAGGAAACTTTGACCCTGCACCTTACAGCCAGCAGACACATTTGAGCCAATCAGCAGTATACACTCCCTTCCAGAGCCTTCCATCTGAATGACAGCCTCCATTTTAGAATCATTCTGAAGCTACATTCGTTGAGAGAGGACATATATTCTACCTGCTGTTGATTTAATAGGGAAATAGATAGCCCGGCTGTGTATTTAGCTTTCACTACACACCTGAAGGACTCATTTGATATCTGCTGCAAGGACAGAAACCCAAAAAGCCCTTTTTAGGGCTAGAACATCATTTATTTTATTTTATTATTTTTTTCTGTGTAATCTAATTGCATATGCCTGCCTGCTAGCATGTGTGTGAGGCCTATTGCATCTACTCTGACAACTTTTGCCAGTGCACAGTGACACTAATATCAAGTGCAACCGTAGTGTGCAGTGACATAAAACAACCCTTTTTTTACTGTAATCGATTGAATATCAGTTGCCTGCCTACAGGCGTGTGTGTGAGGCCTATTGCATCTACTCTGCCAACTTTTGCCAGTGCATAGTGACACTCATATCTGATGCAACCGTAGTGTACAGTGAAATAAAAGAACCCTTTTTTGACTGTAATCGATTGAATATCAGTTGCCTGCCTACAAGCGTGTGTGTGAAGCCTATTGCATCTACTCTGCTAACTTTTGCCAGTGCACAGTGACAATCATATCTGGTGCAACCGTAGTGTACAGTGAAATAAAAAAAAAAACTTTTTTTTCTGTAATCAATTGAATATCAGTTGCCTGCCTACAGGCGTGTGTGAGAGGCCTATTGCATCTACTCTGTCAACTTTTGCCAGTGCACAGTGACACTCATATCTGGTGTCACAGTAGCTTGCACGCATAGTACCACTAATCGTAAAAAAAATGACAGGCAGAGGCAGGCCACCCCGCAGGGGCCGTCGTGGTCGTGGTGCTGTGATTCCCTTTGGCCCTAGAATAATGCCCAGTTTTCAGAGGCAACCTCCCCTGAACTTGAACAGTTCTGAGGACATGGTTGACTGGCTAACACAGGACACCCAATCTTCTACAGTTTCCGCTCAGAACCTAGATGCACCATCCTCCTCCAGCTTAGCTTCGGGCACCTCTCCAGTTACCACTCGCCCGCCTGCCGCCACCACCAACACTAACACCACAGCCTCTTCACTTGATCCGTCAGCAGAGTTATTTACACATCCGTTGGAAGAAATGAGTGATGCACAAACATTAGTGCCAGAGGATGTAGATAACAGGGATATGTCCCAGTCAGGCAGCATTACACACATGGACATACGGTCTGATGATGATGATGTTGTACCCGGTGCTGCTTCCTTTGTTGAGTTGTCAGATACAAGTGAAGCGGTTGATGATGACGATGCGTCCGTGGATGTCACGTGGGTGCCCGCTATAAGAGAAGAAGAACAGGAGGAAAGTTCAGATGGGGAGACAGAGAGGAGGAGGAGTTGGAAGCAGCGGGAGGTCATCAAAAGTAGCTAGTGGCACAGTCAGACAGCATGCATCGGCACCAGCGGTCAGCCAGACAGCACGCCAGTCAACGCATGCTTTTGCCCCCACCAGAATGCCGTCATTGCAGAGCTCAGCAGTGTGGCAGTTTTTTCGTGTGTCTGCCTGTGACAACAGTAATGCCATTTGCAACCTGTGCGAAAAGAAACTGAGTCGTGGGAAGTCCAACACCCACCTAGGTCCAACTTCTTTGCGAAGGCACATGAAGTCACATCACAAACGCCTATGGGATCAACACATGAGTACAAGCAGCACACAAAGTCAAAGCCGCCATCCTCCTCCTGGTCCAGCATCTTCAGCCACGTCAACCACTGCTGCCCTGCTTGCCCCCTCTCAACCATCCGCCACTCCGTGTCTCGCCCTGAGCAGTCCCTGCTCATCTGCCCACAGTCAGGTGTCTGTCAAGGACATGTTTGAGTGTAAGAAGCCAATGTCACAAAGTCACCCCCTTGCCCTGTAAATGAAAGCTGGCTTGTCTGAACTCTTAGCCCGCCAGCTTTTACCATACAAGCTGGAGGAGTCTGAGGCGTTCAAGAAAATTGTAGCTATTGGGACACCGCAGTGGAAGGTACCGGGGCGAAATTTCTTTGCACAAAAGGCAATCCCCAACCTGTACTCAATTGTGCAAAAGGAAGTAATGGCATCTCTGGCACAAAGTGTTGGGTCAAGGGTCCATCTGACCACTGATACCTGGTCTACAAAGCATGGTCAGGGCAGGTATATCACCTACACTGCGCATTGGTTAAACCTGGTGACGGCTGCCAAGCATGGAATACGTGGCTCTGCAGAGGAGTTGGTGACACCGCCACGACTTGCAGGCAGGCCTGCTGCCACCTCCTCTACTCCTCCTACTCCATCCTCTTCCATAACCTCCTCGGCTTAGTCCTCTTCTGCTGCTGCTATGTCTTGCTCCACATCAACGGCACCCCCCCAGCTCCACAGGTACTATTCCACATCTCGGATATGGCAGTGTCACACCGTCTTGGGGTTGACTTTCCTGAAAGCAGAGAGTCACACCGGACCAGCACTCCTGTCCACCCTGAACGCACAGGTGGATCAGTGGCTGACTCCACACCAACTTGAGATCGGCAAAGTGGTTTGTGACAATGGAAGAAATTTGTTGGTGGCATTGAATTTGGGCAAGTTGACACAGGAGGTAACAAACCTGGTCAGTCGCACCCAGGGCACCATCAGCGACATTATACCATTTGTTTTCTTCCTGGAGCGTGCCCTGCGAAGAGTGCTGGATCAAGCCGTAGATGAGCGTGAAGAGTAAGAGTTGTGGTCACCATCACCACCAGAAATAGCCTTATAAGCATCGCTCGCTGGACCTGCGTCAACGCTGGAAGAGGGATGTGAGGAAGAGGAGTCAGAGGAGGAATGTGGCTTTGAGGAGGAGGAGGAAGACCAACCACAACAGGCATCCCAGGGTGCTCGTTGTCACCTATCTGGTACCAGTGGTGTTGTAAGTGGCTGATGGGCACGTTTAACGTGATGACGTGCGCAGCGTCGTTGCTAGGAGCCTGACGCGTTTCGACGTACCACGTCTTTGTCAAAAGAAAAGTCGAAACGCGTCAGGCTCCTAGCAACGACGCTGCGCACGTCATCACGTTAAACGTGCGCATGTGCGCTGCAAACCTGGCGGTCGAGTTCCCTTAGGAAGCGCGATATTGCTCCTATAACGTCCTAGTGTAAAGCCCCTTATGCCACACCAATGACATAGTAGTGACATAGTATGCCTGCTAGTATCAGATACTACTCATTATAACCCCTAGAAACGGGGCACAGCCTCAATCCTCTTTATACAGCGTTAGGTACTTGTTTGTACCATATTACAGTTAGATACCAACTAGTCTGTATAGACACAGTTTGGATCACACGCTGGGTAACATATACTAGTTAAGGCAACCATGTATGCACTTTAGGCTGAGCCTCTTTGCAAGTTTGACTTTTTTAGGTACAATCCTCTAGTACCTAATTTAAATGCAATAGATGTATCAGTAAAGCATTCAGGTATCCATACTTCAGGTCTATGCCAATATATTGCCATTTCTAATGCATCCTCTGGACACTTGGAGGACATATATTTAGGCATAAGGGTCTTTTACAGGTATACTATTTAGGACACTATAGGGTTTGTATACCCTGATACTTATTTATAACTTCCATTCCTCGCCCGCCAGGTGTGAATAGTTATACCCACCTACTTAAGGATTAAATTTTGCACAATACCAGTGCCTTAGGGTATTTTACTATTCCTTACATCTGCCCCTTTTTTACTCTCCTTACCAATGTTTTTACACTCACTGTTTTTAATAAACGCCGCTGTCATCTATTTAATAAAATAATATCTCTTGTATATATTTATCCCACTTTTTTTGTATATGGTATATTAGGGTGGAAAACACCCAGGGAAATCCTAATCCTCACTTTTCTGTATTTGCTGCAACAATACCTAATTTTTGCATTTAAATTCTTTTATTGTCAGAAGGCGTACAGCATGTAATGAAAAATAAAGCATTTTTGAACAGTCTTGCATAACAATTGTGCAAAAATACATATTTACAATAAAGACATTTTGTGAAAGTTAGCTGGTTATTCCTTCTTATTTTTACTTTTTAGGTTAATAATTTTTCTTATTTTTTACTGTGATTGCAATTTAAGAGATACATAAAACATGGTAAAACAGACAATAGTAAAGAGTATATCTGCAGGGAACACTAAAGTCCTATTAGCTATCATCCCTCCAGCAGTATTAGCTTATTATTTACAATATCTAACCTGGGCAATCACCCTTGGGTTACCCTAGGGCAGGCTTCAGTAAGCGACATCTCCTTTCCTGGGATGATTTTGCCGCCGGTTGCTTCTGAAGGGTCTCCAGGGCTCCCCCACTCCAGTCCTTCCCCCAGTGTTGCTTCAACCAGTAACAAATGTTTTATATTTGTAAAGCGACCCAATGATCCCCCTTGATAGAGGTTTATCTTTACAAATTTTGGAGAACCAATTTAAGACCGGTGTCCCCTGTTTCTGGGTCAGGGAGTGTGTGAAATGCCTCAGCCTACAGTAATTGTAATGTTCTGACAGCGGTAGCTCATGCTTGTCCCTCAGTTCCTCATAGGTGAGCATCTGGCCCTTTACTAACCAGTCTCCCAGTCTATCTAGTTTCCTTGACCTCCACCAGTGTTGTGATGCTGTGCTCATGTATTTTGGGGCCTGAGGGTGGTCAAGAATTGGGGTCATTTGGGTGGATCCAGGGAACAAACCGTTTGTTTCTTGGTCCATTTCCAGTATGATAGTGAGTGTCTGATTAAGGGGTTTGGCGAGTTTTTAAGGCTCTGAGGCAATTCTGATAGCCAAGCCACCTTGTCCCGGGTTAAGGGCCTTAAAGTGTGGTTCTCTAAATACACCCAGGCCGGTTGATGACATATAGAATGTGCTATTGGGAGGAAAGATAGGTGACAGAACAGGTATTAAACTGATAAGAATAAATAGTACAACTTAATACACCACTCCTATCTGGTGGCACCTTAGATTGCACGCGCAGTGCCCCAAATTCGAAGTGGGAGGACCGACGAAGCATCTTTTTCCATCTCCCTGTTCCAAAAATCTATGCCATATACACGTCCCCTGATAGGTGACGTAACAGGTATTAAACTGATAGGAATGAGTAGTACAACTTAATACACCACTCCTATCTGGTGGCACCTTAGATTGCACGCGCAGTACCCCAAATTCGAGTTGGGAGGACCGACCAAGCATCTTTTTCTATCTCCCTGTTCCAAAAATCCATGCCATATACACGTCCCCTGATAGGTGACGTAACAGGTATTAAACTGATAGGAATGAGTAGTACAACTTAATACACCACTCCTATCTGGTGGCACATTACATTGCACGCGCAGTGCCCCAAATTCGAAGTAGGAGGTCCGACCAAGCATCTTTTCCCATCTCCCTGTTCCAAAAATCCATGCCATATACACGTCCCCTAATAGGTGATGTAACAGGGATTAAACCGATAGGAATAGTACTACTTAACAGTACACACCTTATAATAACGCAGACAGAGGCAACACAGAGAGAGGAGTCTGAAGAAGAGGAGTCAGAGGAGGAAGGTGGCTTTGAGGAGGTGGAAGACCAAACACAGCAGGCGTCCCAGGGGGCTTGTTGTCACCTTTCAGGGACCCTTGGTGGCTGGGTGGAGGAAGAGACCTTCAATGACATCAGTGAGGACAAGGAATGGGACATGGCTAGCTTGGTATCCAACCTTGTGCAAATGGGGAGTTTGCGGTTGTGCAAAGGGACTGTTTGTGGTTGTTTGCGGTGCATTAAACGGGGAGATTGGTCTGTTACTGTGAAGCGGGTGTAACCCTTACACTACCTGATCGATACAACATCATACCTGATGTTTTAAAGCATGTTATTTCAAACAATTTAGGAATGTTAGGTGATTTATGCCCTTTATGGCTTAAAACCAGACTCTGCATCAACTATGTAATTTTCCGTGGGAGTTTTGCCATGGATCCTTCTCCGGCATGCCACAGTCAACAACTTCACCATCACTATTGTGGCCAGAAAGAGTCCCTGTGGGTTTTGAAATTCGCCTGCCCATTGAAGTCTATGGCGGTTCGCAGATGTTCGTCCATTCGCGAACATTTGATGGAATTTGCGTCCGCGGTTCGCCAACCGAAAATTGGATGTTCGCGACATCACTAATCGTCATTTATGCAGAAATAATGTAACAATGGATGATGTTTGCGTTAATAAATTGTTGTAAACGATTACATAATGCTTTGCCACATGCAACTTATATTTGAAGCATTGTTATTAACAACACTAACATTTTTCAATCTGAGGTATGGATGAGTAACATAACATTAGGTCAACTTTATATCAATGAGTATATTAAACCATTACATAATGGTTTGTAACATGCAACTTTTATTTAAAGTACTGTTAAACCACATAGGTATTGAAACCAGAGGAAGGCATACAGTAAAAAAAAAAAAAAAACATTAAAACTTAGCCAATTATATGAAAGAAGGGGAAAAATTAATTCCTTCCTGACCATATTAACTGGCGATCTGATTACTCCCTGGATCAATAGTCTGTATTGAATTATTATACATTTAATTTTTACAACTGATGATCATCCTCCTACTAACATGAATCCTTAATTACATACAATGAAACAACTTTTGTGACCTTTGAAAAAACTATTTTAACATTACAAACATGAAGTAAATGTATTAAAATGTAAACAGTAAAAGTAATAAAATGCAACGTAACTGTTTTGTGGGGCCAATCCTCGCAAAAAGACATTCCAATACTTTTTGTTTTTGCATGTCCAAGTGGTTCTTTTAAAAAGAGCCCAGCAGACTTTTAATTTTGTCTATGGGATATAACCAATGTTTACTCTTGTTGGGTTTTATTTTCAGTTTTTGTTGTCATTGTTGTAGTTTTGTAAAATTGTACATAGAGTTTCCTATGTGATATAGTGGTCCGCTAAAATTTCGTCCTCGAAATAAAACCACTGTTCTCTATGTTTACAAAACCTCATAGTACACAATATTTTTGGAAAAAATGCATCCATCCTGTAACAGATCACCCTGACTTTGTGACTTTGTTGTCTTCAATTGAAGGTTTAATATCATCTAGATTTGTGCACCTTGAAAAAGCAGAGTTGTCCATGAGCAAAAACAGGTTCCTGTAAAAAAAATACCCACAGACTTAAAAGTTTGTCCTTGGGATTTATTTATGTTCATGGCAAATGCCATGATAACTGGAAATTGTCTCCTTTGAAGGACAAAGGGCAAGGAAGTTTCCCTTGGTGTCAAATCGATTCTTGGTATGAAAACTTGTTCACCCTTATGTGTACCGTTCATAATTTCTGCATGTATGAAATGATCTTTTAAATCCTGCACAATTAATGTGGTCCCATTACAAAGTCCTTTTTTGGAAATCATATTTTTCAGTAGCATGACAGTTGCCCCTTTTTTCAATTGCAAAACATGTGGTGGCATTTCAGATGGTGTTAAATAATTGACACATTCTATAATAAAGATTCACTGCACTGTAATCATTATTTTGGGGTGGTTTGATGAATTTTAAAATGTTGTTATTTAGATTTAAGGCATCTGTATTTTTGGATGTTAATATCACTTTGTTTGCAATGTCTGAGTAATCGTCGTTATTTAGAGTGTTTAGAAAGATTGCTGATATGAGTGATTCCTTGCAAACCATTTGTGATGGAATTTCTACGGAATCATCCGGTAAATTATTTATTTGTGGATGTTTTCCTTCTCCAATTTGAATGATCCAATCATTGAATTCATTTGGTCATCTGATCTCAAATGTAATTCTAATTTCAGGGGTGTAAATATTTTCCACAGTTTTCTTGTCTTGATACATGTTTCAATGATGTCAGTTATATTTCCATGTGGCACAACAGGTAATTGCCTAAAATCTCCTCCTAACAACATCACCTTTCCACCAAATGGCAAATTACTATCCATCAATTCCTTCAATAATATATCAATAGATTACAAGGCATGACATGACATCATTGTTGCCTCATCTATGATAAGTAATTTACTTTTTTTCATTTTTTTGCTTGTAAAGAATTATGGAATATCTGACACTGATGTTTCTAAAATGGGATCTAGCAGTTTAAATCCACTATGCACAGTTCTGCCATCTTCTAACAAAAGTGTGGCAATTACAGTTGTTGCAATTGGCATTGCTATTTGACTCTGTGCTCGAATGCAACTCATCAAACAATTGTACAGATAAGTTTTACCTGATCCAACAGGGCCATCTAGTTAGAAATAACAGTCTTTGACCATTTCATCATCTGTAGCATTTGTGATGGCATTAAATGCTTGCAATTGTAAAGTATTTAAAGTTGCCAGTTTTTCTTTTGTTTTTTGTTTTTGAAGCTCAGTGTCATAGTCATCAAAGTTGATGTAATCTATAATTCCTGGGTCAGGCATATTAAAACTTGCACAATTTAATCCATGAGCAAGAAATATTTCTTGAATTTTCATTAATGCTTTTAGGAGTGCAATGGGCTCATTGTAACGTTTCAAAAGGTCTTCACACATATTTAATTTAAATGTTTTCCACAAAGCAAATGCATCAGGTACATTGCAAAAGATGCAAATGAATGCAAATTGTTCTCTCATTTGCTTTGGCATTTGACATAGTGCTGCTTCTTCCAGACACCTCTCCCATTCTGTATCATCTGCTATGAAGTTTTGATGTTTTGCCGCTAATAGGAACGTATCATAAATGATGTCATTCACTGTGCGTAAGTGTTAAAAACTTTGTGCACTGGGAACATGTAAAAGAAGTAATCTTAAACTGAAACGTTCAATGTCTCTGGGTATAAATTTGTGGTATAATTTTATGAGTATCTCTTTTTTATTGTCACCATTGGCTTTTATAAATACATAGTGATATGCAATCTCAATGTGTAAAAATTGTCTGGCCTCAGTGTCCTGGCAGTTTAATTTAAATCAAGCAGTAAGTGTTGTTTCTCGATGTTCACTTTGGGCAAAGGAAGTTGTTTCATTGCCTGCAGTAAAGCAAACAAACTGACTTTGTGGCAAATGTACAGCTAAACGATACACAGCATGTGACCGATCATGCATCTCAAATTTCAGAAGATGCCACATTGCTTCAGGATCACTGACATTTCGTCATGTTAAGTTGGATTTTCCTTTTTCGTTTTGTGCACCTTGCACAACAACAGTTGCTGCATCATATTCTTTGTATATATATTTATATGCAAGCTTCCACATTTATGTGTGCATTGTGCTTCATCAGCAAATGTGGATTATATGGAACTAAATATCTATTATCGACCTTTTGGCCACAGATAATGGCTGTTTGTCCTTCTCTTCTTTTATACAAAGGGTATCCATCACAATTAGAATAAGATTGCAATTGAAATTGTTTTGGGAACTCTCTTCTACATTTTTTATTTTCCATACATGGTGAATTTGGATTGATATCTCCACATGGCCCTTGAATCATTCTGTGTGTTACAATCTCAAAAGTTTTTAATATTTTTCTGGATGCAGAATTCAATTTAACCTTTTCCTGCAGGACTAAAAGTACGTGTGCATGTGGCAGGCCTCTTTTTTTAAATTCAATGGTATAAACAAAAGCCACACATTTTCCAAATAACTGTGCTTTAGTTATATCATGTATTAATTAATTGAGTTTTATTTTGAATACTCTTGACCCTCAATCTGGTCGGCCAGAAGTATTTTGTCCAAGATTCAAATTTTCCTTGATCTCTGGCCATTGTGGATTACATGTGATTGTAATGAAGAAATCTGGTTTTCCACATTTTGTGACAATATCCATGGCATCATTATATCTTTCTGGCATATTGCAAGGAGATCCTTGGAAAGTGGATGGCAAAATGATCGCTCTTCCAACTGGAATGTCTCTGTTGTTAGCCAATTCAGCAACATAACCCATCAATTCACAATATTGTTCTATGTGAAGCTTGTTTTGTTGAAATTTGATAACATTTTGATTATTTGCTTCAACTTGTAGATAGGAATCAATAATCCATTGTTTTGTGAGTTCGCCCCACAAATAAATAGCATTAAAATGATCCCGAATAGCAGTTTGTGAAGCTTTATATTTTAGAACAACTAAATCAGAGGTGCTCATCAGAGAACAAACCAACCTTAATAGGTTAGTTATATTGCCATGATAAGCCACTCTGAGAGCAACCTCTTTTAGCTCACTCCACAGGGAGAAAACTCCTGTAGTACATCAGTCTAAGGCACAGTGAGCAAGACGTGGACCCCTTGCTCACTGTGCCTTAGGAAGTTCAGCTGCACCTCACTGACGAGGCCCACAAAGGCCGAAACACATCTGGGGTTTGCTGTTTCTCCTGTTCAGGGTAGAATTGCCTGGTATTTCGGGGCTGGGTCATTCTTTTGAGTGGGACCAGACTGATATACTACAGTATATTTCTCCCTGTGAAGGGCACAAGTGAGCTAAAAGAGGTTGCTCTCAGAGTGGCTTATCATGGCCATAGAACTAACCTATTAAGATTGGTTCGTTCTCTGATGAGCACCTCTGCCTTAGTTTTTTTTACTTTATATTCCATCACAGAAATATTTCATCTAACACAAACTTTACTATTGGGATAACTTTGCTATTGCAATTTTGGTACCCATCCTGGCTCACCATTTGGAAAGAAAATGGGATATGTCATTGGATCCAAATTACAACTTAATATATTAATGTTTATAAAATGTTGGTCTTCATTGCGTGGATATATTCTAATATCCCGCTGAAAAGGTCTTTCACAATCCTCATTTTTAAAGACCATGGCAACCTCATTTACTGTTGGTAAATTATACTGTCTTTGATCACTATTGCGATCTCTTTTCAAAACCATATTTACTCTTGGCATTGGCAATGGATGTATTTGAGCATGTTGCTGTTGTTCTTTTTCAACCTGTGCTAATTGTTTGTATGCTTGACTGTATGGGTTGTTGGCCATAATTTTATCCAGCTGTTCAAAGACTATGCGCAAACACTGTTTATTTTCTGGAGGCATCATCTGTTGTTCAACAGCTTCCATTATATCTAAGACATAACTGTGCAAATTTCCTTTGCTCTCCTTCTAGTGGGTGTAAATGTGAAGTTCAGTGGTAAATTTGTCCTTGAACTCAAAATCAATATGGACCATGTCGTGGGACATTTTCTGCTAATGTAGCACCCATAGAAACAAATGAAACGGCACTGTTATAAGACCTTATGTTTTTTTTTTTAATTGGTATAATTTGGAAATGTTGGATCAATCATTATACTTTGTAAGTAATCTGGAAATGTTTGTCTTTGTGGAAGTCTTACCTTTCCTTTCTGACAGCAACTAATGAAGTCTCCGTCAGTTGGTCCTTCCTTGTGACAAACCACATTGAGTAATCCACATAATGAGTGTCTACTGCTGTAATGAAAACAGTATCCTGAGCTTCCTCAACATAGATATCACTATAACTTTCTATATCTACATTGGTGTCATGTGTATGAACATTGGGGTCATGAGGCAATATTTGGTCATTAGGCAATGTTTCACAGACATATTTTTTTTGTTTACTTTTTCTTTTCTTTGAAGTTCCAGCACACTCACTTTGTGCTTTCTTACTCATTTTTCTTTTATTTAAAAGTCTCTGTGGGTCTTCTTCTCTTAAGTGTTGAGAAGTCTCGGGGGACTGTGCATCTCTCTTCCTTTGCTTCCTTTCCCTTGCCGCTCTTCTTTTGCGTTCAATCCTGTCTTCTCCATTGTCTGCCATTGTAATCTGTAATTGTAAATAAAGGTGTAATGTACAATGTTTTTTTGTATTGTACATATTGTTTTTACCTGCTTTCAATGCAAAATCTAAATAGCATTAATGAAAGAATGAAATTATTTGAAAAGCATTAGTAAAGCTCTGCACATATACTTATATATTGATAAATCACTATTTTTTGTTTTTGTAATATTTAATAATTAAGTCTTTAATAAATGAATCAATAAGGGACATCAATGGTAAACCTAAAGGGGTAATTATGTTTTCCTAAAAAAGGGCAAAAAGAAAGAGCTATGAGCAAAGTATAGATTGGGCTTAAAATAATGTGCAATTTAGTTATTGCAGTAAATAAGAAATCAATCAACTTATGAGATATAATTTGCGTTATTTAAAAGTTAATTAGGTAGGCATATATTTATGCATAAGTAATGTTTATTTTATTTATTTTTAATTATTAATGAATAATGAAATACTAAGGGCCTCATTCATTTGCAATGTGGGCAATTGATTTGGGCTCTATATAAGCTCATAGCATATTTTAGTTAAGAAGTTTTTAGTTGTTGAAGACCTTGCTTCTGGATAGATTTTCAGTAACTAAAAACTTCTGTAAAAAAAGTATGCTATGTGCTTATATAGAGCCCTATTCTATTTGGCAAATTGCAATTGAATGAGTGCCTAAATGAATATAGGTTGATTAATTAATCATTAACTGTCATCAATGCAAAACAAAAAGTGCCTCATAAAATGATATACCTGTGAAATTGATGTTATTGCTGATAAAATCCTGTAGAGCTCACTCTCTATCTTCAGTCAGGTGCAGAGATGAGGAATCTGTAAAATGAATTGAATTTTTTTTTAATGTTTTTATTTAATTAATTTGTGATTCATTGAAAGTATGATGTTTAATTGATATACATGCAAAACATAAACACATAATCATCAGTATATTGATAAAGAAAAAAAGTATAAAATATGAAATATAGCATGTGTCAGAATCTAAGAAACTGCTTTAAATATTTAAGTGCTTTGAAGGTCCTATTCCTGTCAGGCAATTATGAGCACTCCATATATGTAAGTGCTTTGTAAAATGTACATATTTTTTTATCCATTATAAATGTTTGTTTATTTTAGTTTTGGAATTATTATTAATTAATAGTTCCAAAAGCAATGTACATGAATTATCAGTAAGGTAGATATATAAGTGCAGGTTAAAAATTGTTATTATTTTTATTGCAGTGTAACATTTTTAAAATGTTTTTGTTAATGATTTCTAAATATTAATTAATATATTGATATACGTTAATCAATAACTGTCATTAATTTTTGTTAATAGATATAGTTTTTTGTTGCCTTTAGCGATGTTACTTTAATTATATAATAGGTTTCGGGTATTGCCTCCTTCTGCAAATAATGAGATTTATGCCAAGGGTGGGTGACTGTGTATGATTTAGATGTAAGTATTGTTTTACTGTATGTATTTTGTTTTGGTTGTCTGTTTCTAAAACCAATAAAAATTAAAATATGAAAAAAATAAATAACTGTCATTAATCCAAAATAAAAAGACGTAATCCTTTTGTCTTCCATAGGAATATAATTAAATGATATACCTGTAAAGGTGATCTTTATGCTGTTCAAAGGCAATCAGCAGCAACACTGATATGTCAGTGCATTGTAAAATAATAAAGTATTGTAGGTTAATGATCAGTAATACAGATATATAAGTGCAATGTGAAATCTATATTTTTTATTGAATTGTAAAATAAAAATTTTTTTGTAATGATTACTTATTAATAATGAATAAAATAATGTACATTAATAATTCATGAATCAATTAATAAATATATTAGAAAGAGGTAAGCATTAATATATTAATAAACTAAATGCTGGTTTAAAATGTTCCTTTTTTTTTTTTAATAATGATTACTTATTAATAATAAATAAAATAATGTAAATTAATAATTAATGATTAAATGAATAAATATATTAGAAAAAGGTAAGCATTAATATATTAATCAAGTAAATCAGTTGAAATTTGTCAACATTTTGTTTGATAATGATTACTAATTAATAATTAATAAATGAATGTAAATTAATAATTAATTTATCAATGAATAAATATATTACAAAGAGCTAAGCATAAAAGTATTCATAAAATAAAGGTAGTGTAAATTATAAGTTTGTTGCTCAATTTTTGAACGAATATATAATGTTTTTTTTAATAATAATTATCTTTTTTATTTATTAATGATAAGTAATATAAATTAATATTCTGTATCTATTTGTAATTAATATTCAGCAATCAGTATCCTGAGAAAATGTCAGCTCTGTGGCAAGTGTGCCCTATACATAGGCTGCGTGTGCGAGACAAAACCATTGGTTTAGACGGGAAAGCCGCCATTTCATAATCTAAATGTGTAAATATGTAAGTTAGTGTTGTAAAATGATGGCGTTAGTATATGCTGTACGCGTTGCTCGTGCATTTTGCGTCCTTCCTGTGAGTCGTTAATCCCAGGCTGTGTTTTCCATGGTTTGGGGTCGTGTAGCCTAGTTTTCATTTTTATTTGGCCACTAATTTTTTTCTCAATTTTCAAATGGCGAAAATAGTTAAATTAGACTTAAATTCATGGCTCGTATTTTATTTTTTTCTAAGTTCCGATTTCCTCATCTCACGTTTTTTTTTTTAAAGTCACGCTTTTCTGGGTTGTTTTTTACCGTAAGTGAGGCGCATTAGAGCCTCTACCTCCGCAAATGTGGATACGTCGCGAGGGCCGCATTTCAGGCCTGCAATAAGCCTTTGGCTCATTGCAGTTTATGTCCCCCTCCGCAAATGCGGCCCCTCGCTTTGCGAGGTCCGCATTTGGGACAGAAATGCACCCCTCACTTTGCGAGGGAGGTATGCAGTTCTGCGTGCTCACTTTGTAAGCTCGGAAAGCGTGATGACAACTTGCAGTTTGACAATTATTATATGTGATACTAAAATGCTAGTTGAGTCTTTTCAAATCATGCACCATGAATAAAAATAACTTTATTTCAGTTATTTAACCAAAGTGTTTTTAAGCTTCTAAATTGAAAATATATATGTTTATGGCTTTCCAATAATCAATTTAGTTATTGTCTTTGTATCTTTTCATAAGTAACTGTGCTTAATGTATTCAATAGTAATATTAGATCAAGTACTTTGCAGAAAGTTGTATTGACTTTTTCAGGACTTACATGCAGTATAAGCAGCAAATACAATTGAAAGGTACCTATTCAAATGAGCTCTAGTCAACTTGTGTAAAAAAATATATCTGCAAGAGCACTATAGAATTAAAATAAAAAGCTCTGCTTTAAAAAATATATATTGAAAATCTATTGTTATTACAAAATCAGAATGAAAAATGAAGGCTTAAATATTAAAATAAAAAATAAAAAACGCTTTCACTTTTCTGCTCACCATTTTCCTATTCTATTCCTCCTGTGCATAACCTGTGTGGGCCGGGACTGGTCTTGATGTACATTTCTTTTTTGCATAGAGGACACATGCTTGTGTGTTGTTGTGATGGTCACATTAATGTCAATGAGGCATGTATAAAGTGCAGGGCACCAGTCTCTGCCTATAAATTGTGATTAGCAGTAACAGCTGGACCACCTCCATACAGCGCAATAAATAGATTTTCATTTTTTAATACTTACATAGGAATATTTCAATTTATTCTGAATCATGATAATATGTTTCACTGCATAATAGTTTTCTGGGATGTTCAGTTCTTTCCATAATCTGGTTATGTGTTTTTCTGCTTATGGACTGACTTTCTAGAGAGGTTGTTCAATGTCAGGAGCCTACCACTAGAAAGCATTGTCATCAACGGGACAATCTGCCCACATACACTCTGGTATGTTTGAAACATATTGAAAGACAAGCAAGCCATGAAAAAGTTAAACTCTCAATATAGTTTGACTGGTAAGAGTTAACCCTTCTGGCTACAGTGTCTGTTTTATGAAAACAAGAAAGAGTATTCTAGTATAAGAATATATATTAGACTATAATCCATTCAGCTGAAATAAGCAGATTGTTTGGAACCAATCTAGGTATGATTTGCAACCTTTCAACATCAGCAACAAAAAATAAAGTGATAACAATACAAGCAGCCCTCCAGTACTCATTGTCAGATGGGTTAACATACAATAAAAGTCAACTAGCACTGCCACGATGAAATAGTTAAACATTGCTCTGACTTCAGAGTTTCTTCTTAAAAAAAAGTTTGATGCAAGAACAGCACCCAGTTACAGAATAACACACTTTCAATAAAATAGGTCAATGCAAAATGTCCATTCACAAACTTATGATGATTTTTTAAAGAAAACAAGATGAATTGGAAATAACTACATAATTAAAAATTGGAGATCATTTATCTGTTGATCTGATCAGGGATAAGATCAAATATATATAGCTTTTTGCAATAGTGAAGTGAAAAATATTTGAAACTTTTTATATAATTTATTATGGTTATTATTTACAAGGACTATTTTAGTTTTTATATATGTATGTTAAGCTTTTTATCTAGCTGTGCAAATATATTTTTTAAACAGATACCTACACCTTTTTACATTGCTTACATGTTAATATGATTAAATGTTTCGATTGCACAGAAGTATGGATGATAGAAATGGCTCCTCAGCAGCTATGCCAGAAGAAGCACCAGAACATATAGCATTTTATCTACATCATTTATTAAAACAGGTACATGATTTTGCACCTTTCCAGTGTTAGCATCTGTTCTCTTAATTTAACAGAAGGCGTCTTCTACCTTCCAGTGAGTTGAAAACTGAACACACTGGTTGTGTATATTCTTACTATATTTACAAGAGTGTATGCTAATATAAAGAATTGAAAGCTGTGGTAAAATAACTTGAAAGAGTGTTGTATGAGGAGAAACAGACGGAGATGGGAGCAGATTTCAGAGAGAGGAAAAAGCTTTGCACCACACTGCTTCTGTATAAGTGCTGAAAAATATATGTCTGAACCGTATAAAAAGTACAGTGTCTTGTTTGGTTAAGGGGAAGGCCATACACAAGCATTAAAGGGATATAAATGTGTAATTGATTAATACATATCTGCACTCCTTAGGCAAAAAGGAGTCTATATGTATGCAGCACATTTCATAAAACATTTTATTTATATTAATATCTAAAAATTCCTCTAACGATTATGTTGACACACTCAGGGGTGAATACACAGGCATCTGACCCCCCCCCCCCCCGCTTATTCAGCATCAGGGGATAAATATGAATCCATTATTTACCTGCTGTTGCTTGCTCAGACAATCTCCTTGCAGCTTCCTGTCTTTTATGTGTGCTATGTGCTGCTGCTGCTGACATAATGAAACACTACATATCACATGCTGCTTTGCAACACAAACAGGAACCCAAGAGTTAATTTAACTGTGTCAGCTAATCTGATTGAGTCGAAACAAATTATTTTAAATGTTATGTTAATTTAGCCTAGGTTTAGAGGGTGTTAACCCTAATTTTTTAAATTGTCACAAATTACAAGACGTTTTGCTAACTTCACAGTAAGTGTTTAAATGTTTACTTTGGGATTTTTTCATGCAACAAAATGATTTCATACACTACTGATATTCCTCTATCATATGCACTCATAATCCAACAAACTTAATCCCTTTAATTAAAGGGTGCCAGGCAGCATATTCAACAATCTCGGCCTAACAGGTCATAGTCACAGGCACAAGCAGCTGTAGCATGTTGATACTTAGTTCAGCAGTAAGTAGATCATAGATCTGACATAAGAAACAGAGAGCCTACATTTGGCTAAAGCCACTGACAAGTGCATGTTGCACAATGATTTAATGACACAGGCAGCATGGTGTGAAGAACAATTCAAGCATGGGTAGTTGAAACATTTGACTGCAAATCAAATCAAGCAAGTACTTCAAAACAGCAGGTACATTATCATTTTTTTAATAATCCTGAATGTGGTGGGGGTCTAGAATTACTACTAGTTAATAAGAAATATGATATGATAGGTATTAATGAAGCATATTGTAGTGATTCCCTATTTCCTCTTTCAGATGCATTCATAATACAGGAAATTTAGATAAGCCTTTATGGCAGATTTAAAGCTGATGGTTAGGGAACATGTTTATAGATTCACTAGTGATAATATGGAATCCTTGTAGATATAAAAAAATAGTGCAGATATAAATTTAAATCCAAAACTCAAATACAAGGGAAATTGAGGAAATGTAATTACTGATACTGACTGTAAATGCATGGTCAAGTTTTCATTATAGGAATATATATCCACCCTGAAATTTACTGTAAATAAGTAGATGGGCAGTACAAAAAGGACAGCAAGTTTTTGCATATTTTGTTTAAAGTTTATTATTTTTAAAACAATAGATTTCACAAATGAAAATAAACAGAAAAAGAAAAACAACAACACAGAAAACATAAACAAAATAATAATTCAGCCTCACAAACTCACAAACATTCCTTGCATACAATTCCTTAAGTAGAACCGTGGAAAATGGTCATAGAGAAATACATATAAAATGTAGGTCCTATAGTATAGGATTGACTAGGCATGCCTACTAATGTACTCATCCCAGAGTTTCCATCTTGTCTGCAGGAATTTTTTTACCACCAATAATAATTGCCCAATCTTTATCCAGGTATCTGTTCTTTGAGACAGTATTAGCTACTTCTAGCCAAGTTGGAGCAATAGCAACTTTCCATTTTTTAACTAGTACCAATTTTATATTAAGATATGGGAGATCAAAAATCTACAGTGAGCAAACATAATACCTATATCTAGATGGAGAATCATATTCTCCAAATGTAATGTGACTTCTTTACCTGCTATCTTAGATATATGAAACTTGCATTGTGTCCAAAATGGCTGAATCAGCTGGCAGTCCCAGTGCTTTACAGCCCTTCCAACATAAGTTCTGAGCAGATGGACCACATCTGCTTAACTCCATCGGCACTACATACCATCTTTGGACAGTTTTAAAGAAGATTTCTTCATATGAAGCGCCCAAGGATGATTTAGTTACCAAGCTAAAAGCATTGTTCCATTTTTGTATTGACCACAACTTTTTTAACTCTTTTTCCCAAAGTTTTATGCTATTGGTTTTCTCATGATCTTCAATGTACTTTTTTATCAACTTTTTTATCAACTTTTATTATTGCTATGTATTGTAGCAAAGTAAAATCCTTCAAATTATATTTACTTGTCAAGTAGTGGAAGCTAAGTTTGGATCCATTTGCATATATCTCTCATATTGTATTAACACCTGACCTCTTTAAGTTTGAGATATTAAAATATTTAAAGCAATAGTGTATTAATACTATCGGGATACTCAGAGATGCACATTTGGACAACTTAATTTTGTCCTTACTTTTTAACCAGAATTTAATCATGGATTTTAGTTCTTTAGGTACTTTATATATATTTGATATTTGTGATTGTGATAACCAAGGAATTAGTTTAACAGGGATAGGATCCAAGACATCTTGTTCTATTTTTTCCCATATTGACTTATGTTTTGTATTGCTCATACATACCAGATTTAGCACAATGACAGAGTTATGAATCTCTCTTATAGATGGAGATGCCAGACCACGTTTATTTTTTGATCTTTTGGTAATTTCAAGTTTTATTCTTGGACGTTTGTCTCTCTATAGCACTTTATCTATTATTTTTTGTAGTTTTTTAAGTATAAAATTAGAGGCAGTCATTGGGATACATCTTAGTAAGGAAGAAATGTTTGGTATGATTGACATTTTAACTACAGTTATTCGAGCTGACCAGGACATGTTAAGAGTTTTCCATGTTAAGAGATCTTTTAACTTATTTGAAATAGAAATCTTACTCCCAGATGTGTGATATGTCTTGTATTCCAGTTAACGTATAATTATATTTTTGCTTTAATATAGATATTTGATCTAAACTAAAGCCCCTAACTATAATATCTGTTTTTGTATAATTTATTTTAAGTTAAGATTGTTTACCAAATTCCTCCAATATTTTTTGTAAACTATCTAGAGAGTTTTCTGGGTCTGTAAAAGTAAGGATAATGTCATCCGTGAATAGTTGCATTTTGTACTCCCAATTTCCAATGTTTATGCCCTTTATTTGATTACATGTTCTTATCAATTGGGCTAACGGTTCTATAAATAGAACGAACAATAGAGGGGACAGTAATCACTAATATTTAATAATCTTTATACAGAAAATAAATGGGTCAACTTAAGGCATTGCTAAATAATCATTCATATCAGTAGATGCCATATAGAAATAAAAATAAAATAAGTACATTAAACCCCATGTGTGTCCCAACCAAGAATGGTGGGGCTTGCATTCAACACAAAACCTCCTGCCTTCCTTCTACAGGAATCCACCCCAGGATTGTGAGGCTTTATGTTCTCTGCACCATGCATGCAGATCAGGACCACCAGTCATGGAAATCAGGGACATAGGATTACAAGATCAACCTGACCAGGAGCCTGGACAAGTTACAGGATACTAGCATAATAATTCCCCAAAATAATAAGAAGCCTTTCCTCTAGAATTAAAGACACACCTTGGTAATGTGTATTCAAACAGAACATCCTTTATTGGTAAAATCGCAACATGTTTATACAGCACATTAACCAATCATCATGAGCCCTTTCCTTGGGCAAACAATCCATTGAGCAATCACAAAAGTTGTATTGATCTTCCCATGTAGAATCAAGTTACTGTGATGAGATTTGGGCTATTAACGCCCACCCTGGTATAGCAGCCTAGAAGTCTGATTAAGTCATCCATCTTGCTATTCTCATTCCTCTCTATATAGATGTAGGGTGTAATTTCGCCAACAGAGTGTGAAATGCAGAAGGTGTGGGTGGCTAGATTGCCATCTAAGTCCGTGAAGAAGCTTGGGGTTAACCCTTTGCTGTCACAGACCAAGGTTATGGGAAAGGGAGTACAATAACCAGTTTATTCTGGTTGAGGCTAGTTCTGGCCAGACAAAAGGGCACCACTTATGAAGCTAAATGGTAGTACCTAGAAAACCAATGCATTATACTAAAAATATTGTATAAACCATTCCTGCCACCAATAAGCAACAAATGGTGAATGTCACATTGCATAATAAATCCCAAGAGATTCCTTATTCCTGGCCAGTAACAGGTCAATGCATTATAGTAGCAAATAGTATGTTATGCCAGTGACACAAAATACAATTAATACAGTGGAAACAAGAGTATAGCCTCTTAGTGATATATGCTTGGCTGTGATAAGAGCCCTTGGAATAGGGGGTAATCTTGGAGAGTCATGTTCAAGTCAAAACAGGATAACGCATTATAGCCCTTTCCAGCAACGTGCTGGCCATACAGACATAGATAACCACACATATACAATAGGTCAATACATTGATATTCTATTGCATAGTCTTTTAGGATCTTGGGCTAGGCTGTGGTAGCTGCCCTTGAAGGGGAAAGCAGTCCCCACTGGCCCATATCCCACATCAGTCTGTAGTGGGTCCATTATTATATTCCTTTAATATTAAAGAGAAGTTATAAATTATGACAGTAACACTCTCTTATTATGCCACACATTCATTAATACTGAAAACAGGGTTAATGAGACTAACTAAAACATCTAAAAACTTTATATTATCACACTCTTATTGATCTCTTAATCTCTTCATACTAACCTCCTCTGGCAAGATTTAAACACCCCATGGGGTTAATTAGTGAGCTATTGTTCTGCTTCATGGTAGGGTTGATAATGTTAAACAATAGCTCCAGTGTCTGAGTGGGGGCCCTCCATGTCAGCCTATGAACATGGTGTGTTGGATGCAATAATGTCAGAAACAGGGAAATGTATATATTTCTTCCTTCACAGGCTCTTATTTCCAGTTGGCAACATCCTAACCCTGCTAGTTACCTTTAAAATAGTATTGTTGCAGTACAGTACAGCAATCAACTCTGCTATTACCTTACTCATGAAATAAAACTTTTCAGACAGTAATATCAATACTCCAGTGGTCACCCTCAAAGAGTCCATAATATGTTTTGGCCTTGAAAGGCCATTTTTGGTGGTGCTCAGTGGCTTTCCACCCTGGCCCCAAAAAGATGGTTACAAGAATGTGGCTTATTAAATAATGATGTTTGAGTTGCAGATATACTGCAGCAAAATGTAATTGCATTACCTTTACAGAATAATTGATTAACTCAGCAAGATGTCCAAAAGAGGCTTAAAAGCAGTGGGTCCAGATGGAATACATCCAAAACTATTGAGTGAAATGCCCTCTGCAATAGTTAGTTCATTGATTGTATTTTTTAAGATTCAATGTCCACAGGTTAAGTATCAGATGATTGGACAATACCTGATGTGGATCCCACATTTAAGAAGGAGGTTGTAGCAAATACAAGGAATTAAAGACCATTTAGCCTCACCTCAACAGTAGATGTCTCTAAGGTATTGTATTCAGGAATATTTAATTGTAAACCAAATAATAAGTATGGGTCAATACATGTTTATGAGAGATAGGTCATGTCAAAATAATCAAACTAGTTTGAAGGTAATGAGGAACTTGTAAAAGGCATATCCGCTTTTTTTTGTTTTGTTTTTCAAAGGCTTTTGATATAGTGCCATGTGGGTGGCTATTGTGCAGAATAAAGCATACTTGAACAGCTGTTAACGTCTACACATAAAGAGAAAAATAGTTCAACATAGGAATTACAGGGCTGTTGTAAATGGAGCATGTTCAAATTGGACACATTTGGGATACTCAGGTGCTCTTCTGTTTAATATTGCCATTTAAAATTTAGAAGTAGGGCTGGAGGGAAATGTCTGCTGATGAAACTAAATTGTATAAAGTAATTAAATTGGACCGGTGTGTGATTTCTATTCAATGGGACTTGTATAAACTAGAAGAGTTAGAAGAGTAAGAAGCTGACTGGCAGATGATATTTAACACATATAATTGGCATGTAAAAATAAGCCTTCAATTTATATTCTAAATTATACAAAAATAAAGGAGTATCATAGATCAATAAGAAGTTAAGACTGGTTGTGGACAACCACCTTCATAGCTGTGCTCAATGGCAGTTAGAAGCTTCAAATGCAAGTAAAATATGAGCATAGTGTCAAGAGGAGGGACCAGCTGGACCAGCCAATGAATGGATCCTACCATTTAGATTCTCTCCTTTGTGGGATTCTGTGCATTGGTGCTGGGGATTTCCTGAAAGGAGGCATGCTTCAGGACCTTTTATTGCTTTAACAGCTATAGAAGTTAGATGATGCAGACTGCTAAAGAACATACTCATAAATGTAACTGTAACAATTTAAAACTTCTGAAAAACGAGTTAACTTAGCAACTGTCACTGCTGTATTAGCAACCTGCAACAACACATCACAGGATTCTCCCTCATCAAAGTTGTCATCACAAATACATTAAAAGGGTATAGCAGATAGGAAAACAAGTACAATTCTGACATTGCATAAATTCCTGGTTAGACCTCACTTGGAATACATAGAGCACTTCTATGAACTACTTCTGGAAAAAAAGAATATTGCAGCTAAACAAACAATACAGGAAATGGAGGCAATCAACTATGAAGGGGGGGCTAACCAAAGTAGGCTTATTTTCCGTAAAAAAAAGAGAATGTAAAAAGCATCTACTTGGTGATGTGATTGCCTTATATAAAAATATCCAGAGTCGCATTTCACTTGGAAAGTAAGATCAATTCTTTCTGTTTGAATCTAAACCATTGGAGCCTTGCTAGGGGCCAGTGTCAAACTCCTTTTCTAACCTTTTCTGGAGAACATGACCAACATTAGAAATTAGCATCAAATGTTTACATTTGTGAGAAAATGCAGGTACCTGTACCAAGTGTTCCTGCGCCCTAATCATGATTCTTACCAACATGTCCAGTGACATGATTGGTTGGTTGCTACAGTTTGGGCTCAAAGCTTGAAGTTTGAACATTGTACTCACTACTGTTATACAGCAAATTACTTGACACGTTAACTTTGTGACAAATGTATATTAAATGATTGATCAAACTACAAAATTAAAATTGAATTCCTCTGAAACTGCAGGGAGACACAGAAAATGCATGTACTATAGAGTGAAACTACATAGTATCTGTAAAACTATCTGACAATTTAGCTATTACTTTATGTAAAGGTTCAGAATGTTGCTTTTTATGCTGTATAAATGACACATTTTCCAAACAAAATGCTTATTTAGCTATAGAAGAATAAGATATCCAGTTTGCTCATTTGCATAGTGTGGTTAATGGTATAGAGATGTGAATGGAAAGAAACCTAATTATTCATGTTTATCTGGATCTTTGTCTGTGCTTTTATTTAGCTATAATAAACATCTAAAGAGTGTACTCTTTTCATAAACACAAGCTCTGTAGACAGGTAGTTATTTATTATGATTGTTTAATCTTTAGATCAATGCATGTGATTCTGGTTGTATAAATTAGTTCTACTTCAAACAGTTTTTAGAATTGCTTGATTTCTTACATATACTTATTAATTAACATAATTCAGTACTAAAGTTATGCTTCTTGCTTACCCCAGGCATGACTTTTTTTACTCCCTCATAAGAAGATCCATTTATCTACCAAATCATTTCTCTTTCTTGCATTTCGCTGTTGGTGAAAAATGCTTTTCTCCTAAGCATCCTCATTAAAAATTTTGCCATAAATAAAGGTTTCTGTAGTGTATTTTTCTCCATTCTATGCTCTAAACTATGAATATCGAGGTCAAGAATTCTTTCCTTAAAATTGTTGTCCTTTAGACAGTACACCACTTTTGTCACCCTCCTTTGAATTGTTTTTAACTTACTAATATCCTTTTTGAGACATAGTCTACATAATTGGACACAGTGTTATAGTCTTTATTAGAAGCAGCTATCAACATTTGTCGTGGTTAATTTTAGGTGCCTTGGGGGTACCGGCCTGGGATTATACAATAGTGTACTGGGGGTCCTTAAAGGGGGGAGATTTTATTTTTAAATGCAGCGGGGGTACAGATTGGATCCCCTCTGCACAGGTTAATATGGGGACACTGCGGGGGTCCTAATTTTAGGGGTTTGTGCATGTAGGGCTTGTGTTTTTAACTGCCGCGGACTTCCCGACCGGGACCACCCCGACAAGGGCTGATGTCGGGAGCCTTCGTGTTATCACGCAGGCTTTCATTAGCCATGATTGCAATCTGTTTTGCCATTGGCCAATGCTAACAAATTGCTATGTAATTGCTTAATTGATATTAGCACTGCTGCACACGCGCGTAGCAAGCAGCCCCTTCCAATTTAATAGCAGCCTAAGTGGGGCAAATCTTGACCACGAAGCTTCTGCAAGGCTCACGTTGGAGTTACTGGGCTCAAATTTAATGAGGCTGTTAGTGAATGAAATACATCAATCCCTGCCAAGATCCCAGTTAAGATCTGTGAATGGTTTGTACAAATCTAATGTAGTAACATTTAAGAAGCGTCAGGTATCTGAGCCTGTAGGTGTCAAATACTACTGAGCAGCGGCTCTTACTCTATATTGTAGCAGTGAAAAGACCTGTAATCTGATGCTAACTGTGCTTTGTTATAATGAGCCTATTCATGCTAATAATTTCTAACTTCTCTCTAACTATATATTTGCTGAAGTTCTTGATAACAACCGGCACAAACCCATCTGCCTCACATCAATCAACATAACAACATCTGTTACTTCTTGTTGTCATCAATCTAAGCTCTTTCTCCCTGAGGACTGTTTCTCTACTAACCATAGCTTATTCATATGAGTGGAAATACAGTCCTATTTGTAGTATTTGGTGGAAAGATCAAAATAGATTCCAGGAATTTACAGGTAAGTGTATACAGTAAACATGTCATTAAAAATCTCCCAGTATAGGACCTATAAAACCATTACCAAAGACAAAAAAACTAATGCTAGGGCTTAAATAGATCTGTTGTAGGTAAAAGAACATATTAATGTATATTTATAAAACACATATTGATGTAAATACCACAACAAATATGCCAAGGTGAGTCCCAATAGATGGAAAAAAACTCCATGATAATACAGGTAAGTAAATCTGAATGATGGAATGTTAGGAATTAAATAAGTGAATATGGACTTAAATCACAATTGAAATTCCTAATTTTGATGCAAGTCACAGTTGGTAGCCAATCAAATAGTTTATCAAAAATGGATCTCATCCTAAACTTGCAAAGCATGAATACTGAATACTGTTAATAAATAATTAGATGTTTTAAGCACTATTTGTCTAAATGACCTTACTGAGGCAAGTATCTCTCAATATTACAGTCCATAAGTATAATTGGATATATACAGATAAAAAAGTGCATTAATACACAATAAAAACACCAGTGAATGCTAAAAATAAAAAAGTATAATGAGAACAATATCTGCTTGTAGCAAAAGAGATACAAATAAAAAAAAAAATATTGACAAAAAAAAAAAAAGTGATACACTGAAAGCAATTTATATAAAGGAAATTAAAAAAATGTATGGACAGTGATGAAACTAACATTAATATGGATGCAAAAGAATTCTTGCAATTGGTTCATAATAATGGCAAAGTAACAAAATAAAGGGAAACAATGCTATAAAATGCATAATAAGCATTATGTGATTGTGCAAAAAAAGTGTGATGAAGTGAGTGCAGGTAAATCATTGAATAAATACGCTGGGAATATCCAAAATAAATGAATAATATAGAATGGATGACCTATTTACTGTTAAAGAAGAGAATACATGTACTGTGCAGCATATACAGTATATTTTTGGAGGCAGCAGTTTCTGTGGGTGACCACCATATGTCACTGGTATAAGAAATCAACTAATAATTAAATAATTACAGCCTTATTAAATTGCGATTTAGTAAATTTAAAAGGGCTCTATATAAGCACACAGCATATTTTTTTACAGAAGTTTTTAGTCTGTGAACTTCTATCCAAAAGCAAGGTCTTCACTAACTAAAAACTTCTGTAAATAAAATATGCTGTGTGCTTAAATAGAGCCCTTTTAAATTTACTGAATCGCAATTTAATAAGGCTATAAATGTCTAATTGGTAGTACCAAATTAATGTTAAACAATTCTCAATAACAAAACTGACCAAGTTTATATCATTCTGCATTCATAACTTGCAGTACTAAATTATTATTCATATCAGTATAGTATATTTACATTTATATTCATGTAGCTCCAGAATGTACTAGTTCTGAAACTATATGAATACTTGGCGAGGTTCCTTTGTGTGCCACACCTCCTTCAGAAAAATAAAAAAACAATGTTTAAAAAAAAATTAAAAAATAATCCAGATTGAATAATTCTTTTATAGTTTAAAGCTGTCTGTCCCATTTCTTATAATATCTACCGTATTTTTCGCCGTATAAGACGCACTTTTTCTTCCCCAAAACTGGGGGAGAAAAGTTGGTGCGTCTTATACGGCGAATATACCTTTTCAAACTGCCTCTGTCCTCTTGATCTCACCCCAGCGCTTCCTACCAGCATCGCGTCGGCCGGTGCGTCCAAGTGACGTCACACACGCAATGCTGCAGTACACGAGGAGTGCTGGTAGGAAGCGCTGGGGTGAGATCAAGATGGCAGAGATCAGAAGAAAGGTGAGGATCAGGGGGGTCAGGGAGGATCAGGACGGTCAGGGAGGGTCAAGGGCTCCCAAATGCTGCAGTATATGGATATGTATGTGTGTATGTGTGCATGTATGTGTGTGTATATATGTATGTATGTGTATGTATATTTATGTGTGTATGTATATGTATGTATGTGTATCTATAAAGGTGAGGATCAGGGGGGTCAGGGAGGATCAGGACAGTCAGGGAGGGTCAGGAGGGTCAGGGAGGGTCAAGGGCTCCCAAATGCTGCAGTATATGGATATGTATGTGTATGTATGTGTGTGTGTGTATGTATGTGTGTGTGTGTATGTATGTGTGTGTGTATGTATGTGTGTGTATATATGTATGTATGTGTATGTATATTTATGTGTGTATGTATATGTATGTATGTTGATCTATATATATATATATATATATATATATATATTTGTGTGTAATGTAGGTGTGTATCTGTGTGTAAAGTGTATTTGTGTTTGATTCAGATTTTTTTTTTCTTGTTTTCCTCCTCTAAAAACAAGGTGCGTCTTATCTGCCGGTGCGTCTTATAGGGCGAAAAATACGGTATATTGAATTATTTATTTATAGTTTAAAGCTATCTGTCCTATTTATTATAATGTAATTATAATTCCCCACCTAGAGAGTGAATTAATATCCAAATAATGAGCTCTCTTAATTATAAACCTTTGATTTTATGAAGCAGTTGTTGGGATGCATTATTTTTTTTTCAAAAGAAAGGATACCATGCAAAATATTTTAAACACTTGCTGCCATTAATAAAAAAAACAAGCAAAAAAAATGAATGAGGCTTTAAAAACACAAAAATAGAGTGTATAACTGCTTCTCAAAAATCACAGTTAAAAAGCTCACTTACACGGACAGTCCTCATTGTGGCAACAGTTAGAAAAAAAATAAAAATAATGTAAGATTTACTCGGCAAAACAAAAATGTTAGCTGACAGTGCAGGCATTTTAAAATATGTGTATAAAATAATACACAAAAACTATAATTTAGAATTTGTCCCACCCACACTGTATTAAATAATAATAAATAAAAATATAGAGGCGTGTCCTTAAAAAAAATAAAAAAATAAAAGCGAAGGTTTACACTGATTCAGTTCTAATCTTAGAGCTTTTTTTTCTTGAACACATCTCTTTCCTGTTTTTGTGTAAAATTATCAGCTTTGAGCAATTCATTTTGAGATTTCAGTACATGATATGGAATAAATGGAGTATTTGTATTTATTCTAGCTAATCCATGTGTTCCCCACCTGGTGTGATTCTGGCTATTTTCAATCTTCTGTGTTCATCTGTTAATATTGGGCCTTTTGCTTGAATTTGGGGTGAAATTTATCATGCTTTTACAGTTTCTGAAAACATGACCTAATTGTCCACAAGCATAGCAAGAAATACTATTTGCCTTAGAAACCAAATTTGTCTGGGGTAGGGTGGTCTTAACTACACAAATTTTGACATTATTCCTATTTCTCTCTCTTAAAAGTCTCTCTGCTGTTTTTTTAGGTAGTTTAACATTTTTAAGAAGTGATTGTTGGCAGATTCGGTCAATTCAACAATATTTATAATTTCAGGCAGACATTTTTTTTGAAAGGCCTTCTTATAAATGTGATTATTCTGATTAGCCTCAGTATCAGAAGGGAGTGTGAGTTTATACAATATGAATAATCTATCACTATAAGATTGTACACATTCTCCCATATGAAAAAACATCGGAAGGAAAACTAGATTTTAAGGATTGATCTAAAGAAGTCATAATCACAGCAAATGTATCAGTCTCAGTTAAATTTGCATTAAATTTTAAAAACTTTTCAGTTCTTATCATGATTTCAACAGGATCATCATGAAAACCTATACAACCAAGTGATTTGCTCAGGGCCTGAATTTCACTAATGGAAAGAGACCTATTCACAGTAGTTTCAGAAATGACCTGCCCATGTGATCCTCTCTTGAGCTCAGTAGAAACTGGTGCCATTTTAAAACAATCTTCTTCACTTTTCTTAAAAACATTGCCATCCACTTTCTGGACCTCTGTCTCTTTACATTTTGCTAAACATTGAATATAATCTGTGTCCTTTTCACAAAAAGCTAAACATATTATTGCACTTTCTGCATCTATCAATCTATCCACAAGTTCCTTATTATTACTATGTAGTTGATTTTTCTTGCAGTGTCTTCTGATTATCTAAACACAAAACCAATGCTGTAGTGGAGGTGACCGTAGGGTTTTCCAAAGCAGTAGTTAAGTCATGGACTTTCCAAAGCAGTAGTCCAAAGCAGTAGTAAAGTCCCTTTTGATTGAGACAATTTATTTTCATTAATGGTTAATGCTACAAGATTCTGGGCATTTGACCAGGAATCAGAAATATTCGCCATAGCTCTAATTAAAGCGTCAGAGTTTTCAACATTTGCAATCTTTTTTATTAAGCCCTCCTTTATTGGATAACAAAACTATACAATTTTAAAAGTGCAGAAAAGCAAACAATTAAGTGTAAACAAAACCTGCTTTAGAATCCTGTATCTACCACAGCCAAACGTACCACCCAAAAACGTTTCTACAACTTTCTATAACTACAGCACACAATAGGAAAATAGTACATTCATTTATGCAAAATATTATACTTATTAATATGCTTGATTATTACATTAATGTCCCCCTGGCTGGCTCGCCATATATGTAAGAAATTAACAAACAATTGAATAATTAATGTATAATTTCTACAAGTAATAAGTTATTTTGGACAAATCAATAAACAAGCATACCCATAAGTGAATTGAAAAGGATATATTTTACATAAATTAATAAACAGTTACACAATGGGTTTTAGACAGATAGACAGTAGGGATAAAACGATATTTACAAAAAGATACTTATATGAATATACTACATGATTACTAGATACAGCACCAAAAGTCAGCAATATCTTCAGAGTCCATGGGCCTCATTCTATTATCGGCCGCAGCCGTTGCGGGGCCGCAAGGACCGGCCGCAAGCTATTCGGCTATTCTATTCCCTTACGGCCGGGGATTCCGGCAGGCTTGCGGCCGGTGCCTTGCTATCTCTTGCGGCCGCTCGCGCCGGAGGAAAGCCTTTGATCTAAAACGTCCGCAAGAGATTTGCAATTCAATTGCTCCGGGAAACCTCTCTGCAAGGCTAAAAGCGAGCCGCAGTTACTTGCAGGAAAAAGGTCTCGCTAGCACCAATTAAGCACATAAAATAGCTCAAATAAAGCCATCCTGCACTTTGAGAAGACTATAAAGGGATTTTAGGTGTTAGAAAAAATAGCACATAATTATCCTGTACTCAAATCCGTAAAATATTTTATTTTTAATATCCGTAAAATATACATGTAAAAAGTCCAGAGTGCTTGGAGCACTTCAGACACGCCCACGCCGCAGCCGGAAAATAAACAGTTAATTTGAACTCGGGTTTGGGCAGATGTGCAAGCTTGAGAGTGGGTTCCTTTTAATCCTCATGTCCCCCAATATGATCCCTAGCATTTACAGAGCTGTACAGTGCAGGCTTGAATTTATTTTTGAGTTTTTATATTTCACAGATTACGGCCGGTTCCAAGATATGCGGCCGGCCGTAAAAGGAGATCCTTGCGGGGCCGTATAATAGAATCGCGAGTTAACTAAACCCTCGCAAGGAATCGCAGCCTTACGGCCGATTTACGGCCGATAATAGAATGAGGGCCCATGTCTTTAGGCCTCAGGTCATGCCATGACATGGCTTCTGATCAGCTGGGCACTCCTCTGGATGGCTCTTCTGGACACTTCTTCATGGATACACACACACACTTAGACTGACTAAAACTCTCTGGACTTTGTATATATTTCTTGGACACTCCCCCTTGATCTGTAACTGTCCCTCTTAACTGAAATCATCTCACCTCCCCCAAACTCCATAAAAACGCCATAAATGGGAATCTCACACACATTTTGTCCCTTTGTTTACACATAAATACTCTGGGCCAAGAGACCCCCTATTGTGTTGTTTATATGATAGACTGTTCTTTTGTTTACCCATAAACAACCCAAGGCATGAGTCTTTTGTTACAGTATGAATGGAATAGATAGTCACCCCTCAAGATTCTCAGGGCACAGTTTATTTGTGAGGTTGGTAGTGACTGAACACAATTTATATATCATCACTCATAAAGATTTATACAACTACATATATTTTTATAAGATACACTTATTAAAGACACAATGTTTAAAGATTATCACTGTATAAGCCATATCTTACACTGGTGTACTGTGTTATGGGGAGCGGCTGCTAGACAAGTGGGTTCGGGCATCCAGGAAGTCAATTTTGTCTCCATCAATTTGTGGGAATTTGATTGTGGAGAGAAAATTATTCATTTGTTCTTTATGTCTAGTCAAACCCGATTGGGGGGTTGCTAAGTATATTTGAAGCGTAATAAGATTTAAATGCTTTCGTAATTTCTCCTGGTTGGTAAACAATCTTACCACCTTCTAATTTAAGTTTGGAAATTTGCTCTTGCTGATTACGTTTTTTAGTGAGCATTTTGTCAGGTTTGTTAGCAAATGTGAAATTTTTAGACTGGGTTCACTGTAAAACAGTCACAGCCTTCCATCTCAGAATCCTATTCAAGTCCTGTTGAAGTGTATGTATTTCCGGCTGGATCTTGGGTGACCTCATGGATGTCGAGGATTTTTGGAGGGTTGAAATTTTCTCATTAAGTTCTTTGATTTGGGATAGCTTTAGTGTTTTGGTGAGAGAACTGGATGCAATTGCCTCTTAACCCAGCTTTGTGTTCAGCCCAAACTCCTGCATGATCTACTTCCCTTCCAATGTTTAGGTGTAAGTAATCTACTAACTCTTTAAGATTTTTTTTCCTTGATTGGGTGTCATTAAGAAGAGCTGGGTTCAGAGCCCACTTTGGGGAGCGTCCCTTAGGGAGTAGATCTCTCAAGGGAAATGCTAACACATTCGTCGTCTGACCAGGAGATGGGATGAATTATCAGATAAGTTCGATGCTAACTCTTGTTGGATTAAAATATAGTCAATACGAGAGTATGACTATATAGCTGAATAGTTGGTGTATTCTCTCTCGTTTGAATTTCTCTCCACATATCGAACATACAGTCATTTTTGAGCAATGACGTAAAGGAATAGCAGTGAGAGCTGTGGGAGAAAGGGCAGTACTAGCTCTATCTTTTGTCGGGTCTAACACTGAGTTCATGTCTCCTCCCAAGTTCCAAACGGAATGTTGCCAGTCAGTCAACAAATTTTAGATTCTATGTTAGAAGGCTGCTTGCCCGGAGTTTGGGGCATATACATTTAGTAATAACACTTTTATTTCATTAATAGTGCTGTGTAACAGGATATATCTCCCATCATTATCTGTATGGGTAGAGATATGCTGACAGTTTAGTCCCTTATGTATTAGTATTGATATTTTTTTCTAGGGGAAAGGGAATGATATGCCTGGGTGAAGTGTTTTCCCCAATATTTCAGAATAGCATTTTTCTTTTTAAATGAGTTTCTTGGATTAGGACAATATCTATTCCTAACTGACTATCAGTCCTAAATTCAACTCATATTCTCGAACGTACGGCTATTAAATTAGCCCAGTAACACATCCCGCAAATGACCTGTGGGTTAAGAGGCAGTAGGGCTGAAAATAGCATACGGGTTGAGCTACGATTAATTCCACAGACGTAAATCCTTTGACCCGTCAAGTCCGTAACGCTACGTTTTCAATTTAGCTATTAAATTGCAACGAGTCACTCGCGAGTAAGCCGTAACATGCAAATGGAGCCCAAAGCTCAACGTGTGCTGAGGAGGACCCGCAAGGGGGGTAAAGTCCAATACATAGCACTTGTAAAGCAAATAAAAACACACTACTGTACTAATATTAAAATGTAAAGTGATGTTAGGTCTTAGAATTAATAGCACAACAATCTCAAGCCCGCAAATTGGCTCAGAAAAATAGTTGATTTCATGTATACTTTTTGTGTTATATTGATCCCGGCAAACAATGTGTTAATACATATACTGTAACTTGTACGTGATAGAGTATCATCTTTGCGGCTTCATTAATATTGCATTATGACTGAAATGTGGGTTCACTCGTAGCTCGTAATTGAACCCCCTAAGACTTTGAAATCCATCCATCATTTTCTTGTGACGCAATGCTGATCTCTGTTTCCATTGGCTCCATTAAAACCCATAACTACGGGCTTGCTTGTTTGTTTGCGTTCTTGCCCGCAACTCCAACGGCCGACAACTGGTTTACGATTAAGCATCTCCAGCTCCTATCTCTCAGCCTTTCAAATTTAATAGTACCATAAATCACTTAAATTTCAAGCCCAAAGCCATTACGTGCTTCACATTAGAGTTACTGGTTTGGAATTTAATAGGGGCCTATATTCTCCCAGGGCAATCCCCCTCTTTATTGGCTCATTTAAACCTTCGGTGGAAGATCTTGGTCAAGGGTTTCTGGTAGACAGTCAGTCCCTAGAAAGATGTAAGCCAGAGGAATGTACCTATATGGCGGGAGGGAGAAGCAGGGTCCTCCAGGAGGGAAGGGGGGTAGAGAAAAGGTGTGGGGGGGGGAGATAGAGAAGAAAAGAAGGTAAGAGAAGATTAAAGAAGAAATAAAAAAGTATTAAGGCTAGATTACAATGGCAAATATAACACTCTTAAATCTATGTAGCAGGTTTTCAATGTACAGATAGCTCTTTACTAGAATACTATTAGGACAAAAATGTGTCTAATAAACAACAATGTAAAATGTATCAATGAGAGCAAAGGGTTGTAATCTTAAAATTTGCAGTGATGGATACGATGGCGACTAGCCTGATTGATTAAGATATAACAAGACCCCTATGGGGCACATTAAAATGGTAATCTTAACGAGTAAGTGACATTTCAAATGTTTAGACACTGAAAACCAATAAGTCTCTGGAAACTGAGAACTGTCTTGACCACAATCTGGTCAATTTTAATAAAACAATGTAGAAATAAAAATAGAAATATAGTACTACCTATTTATGGAAGTGTGACTGTTCAGGTGGTCTAGGTAGCAGTACAAATTTCCGACTAATGGTATGAGGAACTATTGGAAGGGTTCGAGTTAACTTCAATGTTGTGAGAGTTACCAAGTTTGTGAATGTCTTTGTGGTCTGGGGGCTAGAGTCTTCGAGTATGGAGATGCCCCAGGATGAAAGTAAGGCTATGCCTTTTTTCATGTTCTTGGATGGTGTGTGTCTTCCCATCTCTCAAAATTTTTAATTTGAATGGGAATCCCCAGGTGTATCTCCATCCTTGAGCAAATATGGTTTCCAAGAGAGGTTTCAGGATTCTCCTTTTATATAGTGTGTATATGCTTGGTTGACAACCTTCACTTTCTGAGATGCCTGGTCTTGCTGCTCTTATGAACAGGTCTTTAGTTTTGTAGTAATGAGATTTTGCTATCCCTTGGTCTTTCTGAGGGGGAAGGGTGGCTTGTCAAAGCTCTAAGTATCCTGTCTAATTTGAAAGCTTCATCTTCCATGCTGGGTAAGAGGATTTTGCAAAGGTCATGCAAATATTGGGGAAAGTCTATTGTTTCTGGAAGATCGCGGATTCTAATGTTTTTTCTTCTGGATTTGTTTTTCAAGTCCTCTTGGGTATATTGGAGGTGCATTTGCTCTTTTCTTAGTGTATGCATCTCTTCTTTTATTTGAGAGTGTGCCTTTAGAAGATTGTTGTAGTTTTCTTCCAGTTCTATTAATCTAATGTCCACTGCTTTGATTTCACATTTAAGATCACCTGCAACCTTATGGACCTCCTCCCTAATTTCTGACCTGAAGTATGTCTTGGATGTCTGCCTTTGTGGCTTGGGGTGGTATCTTTCATGGTTGATCTTGGTGAATGTTTTGTTGGTGAGGATGTCAGTTGAGATGCTTACACATTTGCTTTTGGCATACAATAGTCTTGGATATTTTTAGTGGATCTCCTAGTTGAGATTTCAGCCATTCCCCTCTGCTGAACTGGTTTCAGATAATTGAGTTCTGTTTGTTTTTTATTGTGTCACTTTGCTTAACTGTGTGCACCCATATCAGGGGTAGTGGGTGTAATTAAATGGTAGGAGTGGCTATTTTTTCATGTAGAAAAAGGTAAAGTGTTCAGGTTTTGTGTCTGCTGTCTTTTTACTTTTTATGAGAGTGAGTTTCAGTCTTAAAAGCCCTATATCCTTTAGTAATAAATATATTACTATAAACATTTTGTGGAAACCCTTTCACCTCATCTTCAATCCCTGTTTAATGAATTTCTATTAGGTAAACCCATGAGAGCAGAATTCCTAGAAGCAATTGTCATACTTAAAGTGGACAAAGACCCATCCCAATGTCATAGCTATAGACCCATATCCTTAATCAATAACAATATTAAAATATATTCCAAAACTATAGCAACCAGATTATCCCATCTGCTACCCTGGTTGATACACCCGGACCAAGTGGGTTTATCCAAGGTAGAGAAACCTCGGACAACACCAGATGAATCTTAGATCTCATAGATGTTGCGTCAACAAAAAAGATTCCCATGATGTTGCTCTCATTTGAAGCAGAAAAGGTCTTCGATAGGATTAACTAGACTTACATGTCCAAGATCCTATGAAAGTTTGGGCTGAACGAACCACCTACCTCTTAAATAATGGCTCAATCTAGCACAAACTACTACAAATTAACAAATCAGCCAGCAAAACCCCAATTGAAAAATGCTGCATAAATAAATCAAATGGTAATAAAAACATTTCTATTATCTACAATTACCTGTTAGACCAGGCCACACCACCTAAGCTTCACACCAGTCCTCATCTGAAACAGAACTTAACCTCACCTTAGATAGCCTGCAATGGAGTGAAATACATAAAAATGTAACAAACTCCTCCCTTAACATAATATTGAGAGATTATTCGTACAAAACCATCATGAGGTGGTACCCGACCCCTGCTAGACTAAAGCTCTCAAATCCTTCTCTAGATGGAAACTGTTTTAGAGGTTGTAATTGCACTGGTACATTAAGCCACATAAAATAGCTCATATATGGTCAGTAACCTATGACACCTTAGAGAAGATATGGGGACACAGAATACCTCAAAAACAGAGTAAGTCTTTTTAGGTCTTCCTATCACCAGCCTTTCTACAACTTTTCTGAAACCAAATCTTTTTAGCCATCAGGAACACTATTGCTAAAACTTGGAAGACGTCCATTCCTGTGTTTGGGGAAGTGCTGAAAAAACTTAAATACATACATTCAATAAGCTTTATCTCTGCCAAACTAGTAGACAACTATAAAAAGTGGGTTCCTGTTGGGACGTCTGGGAACTACAAATTGGATGGTAGCATAAAAAAATAAAGGTAATACATATACAGACCTCAGGTACGATATTATATTAAGCTTCCCCCCATCCTATCTTCTCCCCATCCCATCTTCCCCCACCCTCTTTTTTAATTAGTACTGGCATAATATGACATATTTAATTGTAATTTTAGCAAAAAAAACTCTAAAGAATTGGGAAAAGTAGACACAAGCCTTTTCTGATGTCATTTGAATACAATATATGTTGTTCTTGTACTGTACATTTTACTCTGTTATAACTTTTATTCCCATTAATAAAAACAATTAAAAAAAATGAAGAGGGTACATGTAAAATAAATCTAAAGTGCATTTCTTGTGTACATGATAGAATGCTGATGGCTGACTGGTCCTTCAGTTAATTGCTTATGGTGGAATAGATGTCCTAATTAAGATAAACATGTCCAAATCTGCTTGTACCACAAATCTTTACTTTCCCATGCCAATAGTGAAACACAAGAAAGGTATTTGATCTTGGAATGTGAAAATAACCATATCTTGACCAGAGTAAGTTATAATGAATACACCTGGAAAATATATTAAACAGAGATATGATGAAATTACATCTTAGATGGAAAAGGCACTATAAGAAAAACATTCATTGAGGCCATCTGGTGTTTGGGAGTGCAACCTGAAAATCCATTTTCAATCTTTTCAGTAATAGGATTTTATCAAGGTTACCTTGCCTAAGTCCCAACCTTACTACATCAATAGCATTACATGGCGGAACATAGGGATTGTTTTGATGATGGGATTTAACATATAGAGCAACAGGAGTTTCATATTGTTTTTTGACAGAATATAGTTGCTCCCATATTTTCCTCCTTAGCTGTCTACATGTTTTTCCTACATAGATGTTACATAGACCCACCGTAGGTTTAAAAATCTTTTATTGGGAACTTTAAGATATAAATAATTAAAAATGCCCCCACCTGGAACTAACATGGATTGCAAAATTTAATTTACATAAGATGCCCACAACTTTGAAGATGTTTTTTTTGTTGTGGGGATGGTGTTCTTTGGATGATGTGATGTGTTGGGTTTGTGCCAGACATAGCTTTTTCTTTGATGGCTAAAAAATAAAATTTTAGTTTCATCTTACCAGAGCACCTTCCTCCTACATGCCTTTTCGCAAACTCAAAACGTGCCATTTTGTTTTTTTGCTGAAAGTAATGTCTTTCTTCTGGCCACTCTGCCATAAAGCCCAACTTTATGGATAGTACGGCTTATTGTCGTCCTATGTACAGATACTCCAGTCTCTGCTGTGGAACTCTGCAGCTCCTCCGGGGTTACCTTAGGTCTCTGTGCTGCCTCTATTATTAATGCCCTCCTTGCCTGGTCCATGAGTTTTGGTGGGTGCCGTCTTTTGGCAGGTTTGCTGTTGGGCCATGTTCTTTCAATTTGGTTATGATAGATTTGATGGTGCTCCTGGGGGTCATCAAAGATTTGGATAATTTTTTTATAATCTAACCCTGACTTGTACTTCTCAACAACATTGTCCCTTACTAGTTTTGAGAGTTCCTTGGTCTTCGTGGCAGTGTTTGGTTAGTGGTGCCTCTTGCTTAGGTGTTGCAGCCTCTGGGGCCTTTCAAAAAAGATGTGTATATATAATGACAGATCATGTGACACTTAGATTGCACACAGGTGGGGATCATTTTACTAATTATGTTGCTTCCTAACAAAGGGGGTGAATACATACGCACATGCCAATTTTCTGTTTTCCATTTCTAAAAAATAGTTTTATGTATACATTTTTCTAATTTCACTTCACCAACTTAGACTATTGTGTTCTGATCCATCACATAAAATTCAGATTAACAAAACATTGAACTTAAGGCTGTAATGTAACAAAATAGGTAAAATGTCAAGGGGGGTTAATAAGTTTGCAATATATATATATATGTATTACGGTTCCTTGTCGCAGTTACAGCACTTGTTTTAACTCATGATAATAATGAGGACATTCTCATTTCCAATTGGCTCCTACAGCCTCTTATCATCCATAAAGCTTGGTTTGGGTGCCTCCTACACTAAAATCTCTTTCGGACAGGAAAGGATTTACGGATGTGGGCTGAGTGCCGTAATGTGGGGGAGCTAAAAAATAACCTGGAAATGTAACATAGGGTAAAATAGCTCCTGCAGGCAGTTTATGTCAATACAGTATTTTATACCGCCTGATTGCCATAGGCCCCAATATTTGTAAATTTTGATCAGAAGTCAGAAGATACCAATTATTTTCATATATGGCCATAAATTATTTCCAGTGAGTGCCAAATATTACAATGTGGTATATCTTGCTATCCTCAGAGTGTTCGTTATCTCCAGCCTTACCCTGTTTTTTTTAAGTAGTATTACTCTATTACTATTTAGAGTTTTCTTGTAAGCCATTTTGAGACAGTGATTTTGGTAACCTTTGTTTTAAAATTGTAGTTGTAGTTCTTTGGCTACAATATTGAACTTTCCAGGTTCCTGCAGTCTGAGGTTCTGGCCAGTGATGAAGACTTTCTTTAATGGAACTTTTCAATGAAGCAGGGAATTAGTAGCCATGCTTTTGGTTGTTGTACTAATATTTTCAGTGCTATCTTTTGAAATAATCAAATCCCAAAAGTTATTCTTTTTAGAGTGTATGACTGATGTAAATCTTAAACCAAAAAAAAATCTTTTTTTTTTATCAAACTCATGTTTAGAGCCATTCCATATCAGGATTACATTGTACCTAAAAGGATTATGTTTTCATAAAAGTCCTACATTAAGTTGTCAAATAAATAATTTTCATAAATTGGGTCATAGGGTTTACCCATGGCGATAGCTCTTACTTGATGTTACCACTTGTGGTCAAACATGAAATAACTTTTAGTCAACACAAATTGAAGAAGAGTAAATAATAAATCATTAAACTTTTGATGTTTACTCCAGCGCATCCTTAGATAGTATTTAATTGCATTCATGCCAATGTTATGCAGAATGGTACTATATAGGGTTTCTACATCGATGCTTGCCAAGAATGAATCAGGTGGCACACTCAGATTATCAAAATTGTTCAACGTATCTGTATTGTTTTTCAGCCTTATTAAATTGCGATTCGGCAAATTTAAAAGGGCTCTATATAAGCACATAGCATATTTTTTTACAAAAAAGTTTTTAGTTTGTGAAGACCTTGCTTTTGGATAGAAGTTTACTAACTAAAAACTTCTGTAAAAAAATATGCTGTGTGCCTAAATAGAGCCCTTTTAAATTTGCCAAATTGCAATTTAATAAGACTGCATATCTTTTAATTTGTCATCTAAGAAGAGACTGATGTTTTGAGTAAGACTACCATTTTCAGATCCGATGGAATTGGAACCATGTTCTTGAGTACCTTTGGAAGTGCATAATACATAGCTGCTTTTGTTTTAGCTGGAAGCAAGAAATCATATTCTTGTTGACTAATTACTTTTCACTTTTGGTTCCATCAAGGATGATTTTAATTCCTTCCTATAGGTGATAGTAATTTCATATGTATCTCTGCCTTTGAGAATGTTTTGACTTCTTTAATTATCTATTTTTTTAATGAAACTACATGAATAGAGCAAGCATCTATCTATGTTTTGGTGTATGTTTGTAATGCACCCTTAAGGGCAGACCCCATAGACAACTGTGTTCTCCACCTAAAGGGAAATATGGCATTTCATGTTAAACATTAGTGAGAAAGGAATGTTAAGCTGCTTAGACCTCTGGGACTTTAATTCCATTTTAGATTATGCAGATTTATTGTAACTAATTTTTGTAAGGTTTACATCCATTCTTCAGTAATATTCAGAAAGTTTTATTATTTGAAACTATACTCAAACAACTGTATTAATATAAACAACACTCAAGTGTATCCAACTTAATGTGGCTTAACAAAAGTTTTTAATTTTTTGCAGCACAATTTACTTTGTTTATTAATAATGTTTGTCCTATTTGCAAATATTTTTGTGTATCAATTGAATAAGAAAGTATCAATCACTAGGACTGTTCCATTAGGCTTTTTTGGATGTTTTATTTTAACAAAAGAAATACAAAGAGTTCTCCCTTGATTCAAATCTGAAATTCCTGTCTTCTATAGTAGATGGGCTGCATTAGCATTCTTTCTCTCAGTATATATTACTGGTGCCCTTTTCTTTCTGAGTGGTTTTACTGCATTTATTTTTGATTCAACTTTCTGAAAGCAACATCTATTGCTTTCATTTTGTGTTGAAGTAGTAATTCCTTAATACAATTTATGACCTGAAGCTTGGAGCAAGAACAGTGGCTATTTTTCAAAACATTTTGACGTCATGTGTCTGTGTTACACTTTATTTGTGTGCAAGACACACAAACATACAAATGCATATGTGTATGTGTTACACACAAATAAAGTATATATATATATATATATATATATACGCTAAAGAAAGCAAATTATTTCAGGATGGAATAGAGAAGTTGCTGTTGTATGCTTTGTACTGAATCTGCTACAACATATTTGCAATTACCAGTGTTTCATTCTAGTCGATTCACAGAAAAATTAATCTGTTCCACAACCAGGTTTTTTTATCGATTTTTATTTAAATAAAAGACAGTTGTGCTAAATTGGATGTGCAAGTCTAATAGTGACTGGATTTTTTGTTGTTTTATTGCGGGCCACTAAACAACTAAGGCACCTTACATTACTCTTATTTGGGCACCAACAACTGTGATGTTGATAGCAGTTGAGATTGAAATGTTCTTTAAGTGTGATTTACAGGGAGATAGATAAAGCAAGAACACACAGATGTGTACCTAGGCCTCATGATGTCTACAGTGAGTGAAAGTGAGATAATCAAGTAATATACAATGCTTACAGGAACACTAAAAACTAAGGGCCTCATTCTATTGTGATTTGGCCAATTGAATAGGGCTCTAAATAAGCACATAACATATATTTTTTAAAGATGTTTTTAGTTAGTAAGCATCTATATAAAAGCAAGGTTTTCACTAACTAAAAACTTCTTATAAAAACATATGCTATGTGCTTATTTAGAGCCCTATTCAATTGGCCAAATTGCAATTGAATGAGGGCCTAAAACTGCTGTTGCTTGTCAGTGATAACACCTTTTATAGCTTTTTCTGGTTAGAAAGACTCTATTCAGTTCTTAAATACAAGCTAAATTAATAATCTAGCAAAATAAAATATAACATTTGTAACACATAACAAGTACAATTATTAAATAAGGATATTACCACAATATTTGTGTTTAGTTAATTGAGGAATATACTCAGATTAATATAGATGCAGTTTAAAAAAAAGGATATAGAGCGATTAAGACAAATATGAATACAATAGCTTATTACAAAGATCATACATAACATTGAAAGGTTTCATGCTCCTTTTGACTTGTTTCACAAATTTCTGAATGGCCTAAATCTGCCTGCTTTTAAATATCACAACACTATGGGCCCTAATAAATTTCAAGCCTGACGCTCCCTTCATACAGGCCGTAATTCTGAAAATTGCAACAGTAACGGTTACAAAATTGAAACAGTTATAGATCGATTAAATTTAAAAAGCCCGCAATTACATGGACGAAAGCCAAATCCGTAAAACATGTAACTGTACATAGCATTTCAGGACATGATCATGATCAATTAAGCAATCCTGTAAGTAATGCTTTAGAAACAGAAAATAGTAAATGAGACTGTCATCATGATATCAGTAAAACATGATGTTTAAACATCAATCAATTAGTGTTTAGTCGTCTGATATGCAATCGGGCTCTCAATCCAGCAATTTAAAAAGCAATACAAATTAATGAAGAAACTGTTGTTTCAGACCATGGGCCTCATTCTATTACCGGCCACAGCCGCTGCGGGGCCGCAAGGCCCGGCCGCAAGCTTTCCGGCTATTCTATTCCCCTCCGGCCGGGGACTCCGGCAGGCTTGCGGCCGGCGCCTTGCTATCTCTTGCGGCCGATCGCGCCGGAGGAAAGCCTTTGATCTAAAACGGCCGCAAGGAAATCAGCCGTAAGAAAAGCCTGGTTGCGATTCTATTGCTCCGGGAACCCTGTCTGCAAGGCTAAAAACGAGCTGCAGCTTACTTGCAGCAAACAGGTCCCGCTAGCACCAATTAAGCACATAAAATAGCTCAAATAAAGCCATCCTGCACTTTGAGAAGACTATAAAGTGATTTTAGGTGTTAGCAAAAATAGCACATAATTACCCTCTACTCAAATCCGTAAAATAATTCTTTTTTAATAAACGTAAAATATCCATGTAAAAAGTCCATAGGGCTTGGAGCACCTCAGACACGCTCACGCCGCAGCCGGAAAATAAACAGTTAATTTGAACTCGGGTTTGGGCTGATGTGCAAGCTTGAGAGTGGGTTACTTTTAATCCTCATGTCCCCCAATATGATCCCTAGCATTTACAGAGCTGTACAGTGCAGGCTTGAATTTATTTTTGAGTTTTTAGATTTCAGAGCTTACGGCCGGTTCCAAGATATGCGGCCGGCCGTAAGGGGAGATCCTTGCGGGGCCGTATAATGGAATCGCGAGTTAACAGAACCCCTGCAAGGAATCGCAGCCTTACGGACGATTTACGGCCGATAATAGAATGAGGCCCCATGTGGTTGGCCTGATACGTATTAACTCGTTGATTCCCAAGATTGATATAACACGGAAATAAAACTTAAAATAAATATTTTTTTATTGCAGATTTACGAGCTTGAGACTGTTGTGCAATTAATTCTAATGTCTTTCAACGCTTTCCCTGTATTTTAATGCCCAGTATTGTGTTTTTTATTGGCTTTTATACTGTTTAGAACAGGTGTTTTATCCCCTTGCCAGTCCTCTCTAGTACTCTTAGATGTTTTTGCTACATTTGCCATTTAAGGGTTTGAAGACAATTGTGGGCTGGTGGAATTGTTGTAATTAAATCATGATTTGCGATTTTAGTAATTGGAACATTTGCTGGCTTGAAAGATCAGAGGCTTAGATGGGTCGGAGTTATGATTTTGACAACCACAGGAATTTTCAGCCTTTAGCTAACAAATAGATTGTGGGTAGCTATAGAAGGCCAGTTGAATATCAGTAAATTTTGTGGGCTACAATACAGGATTCAGTAATTGCGGTTTTGACAATTTAATAGGTCCCTAGGTATTCTCAGCTCAGAAGTTTCACAGATGATACATGTGCAAAAATATATATTGCATTATATAGCTTAAAATGTATTACACTTTAGGTACATGAACTACACTCACATTTAATATTTGAGCTTGTTATAAGTAACCCCCTCAGTTAGAACTTCTCACAGTCTATTTGGCTTGGACAACAGATACAATTTTCTTTCTTCTTTTTCTAAAGGTTTGCAGACTGGAATGGTAGTTTTAAATTAATTTGTTACAACATTCACTAATCCAAATATTAGAAATGCATCTACATTTAATTGTAATTGGTGTTATGTACAATGCAAAAATTGTACTAACTGTTATCTTTTTTTGGTATTTAATAAAAGTTAATATTTAACATTAAAGGTATAATTATCTTTTAAGTTCTGCGTAAAGAACTTTTACTTATTCTCAAGTAGCTTACTTATTCCTTCAAGCAAATAATGCATAGTTAGTAATTTCCCCCAGTGTTTTGATTTGTATTAAATATTTCCTAATATAGTACTTTTATTTCCAATTTGCATTTAATCCACACAACTAACTAATGTCCTAGAATAACAACATTAGCATCTGTGTAAGCCAAGGACATAAAAACATTTTTTAGGAAAACATAGTTACATAGTTACATAGTTACATAGTTACATAGTATATAAGGTTGAAAAAAGACTTTCAGTCCATCAAGTTCAACCTTTTAAGATCTCCTCTGATCTGCAATATGCGGATTTACTATCAATACTGCCCCTCCAATTATCCATGATAACCCTGAATTCCCTTTTTAATTAGAAATAAATCCAGTCCCCTTTTAAAGTTATCTATCGAATCCGCTGTCACCACCTCCTCTGGTCGAGAATTCCACAGATTAACCACCCTTACTGTGAAGAACCCTTTTCTTTCTTTAAGGTGGATTCTTTTTACTTCTAACCTCTAGGGATGTCCTCTTGTGAGTTGAAAACCTCTTGGCACACAAAGCTCCCTTGACAAATCTTTATACTGACTCTGGATGTATTTATATAAGGTAATCATATCTCCTCTTCGAATCCTTTTTTCTAGAGAAAATACGTTTAATTTGGTTAGTCTTTCTTCATAACTTAGCCCCTCCATTCCCCTTATTCATTTTGTTGCCCTCCTCTGTACCTTTTCCAGCTCTAAAATGTCCTTTTTATGAAGTGGTGCCCAAAATTGTACTCTATATTCCAAATGAGGGCGTATTAGAGATTTGTATAGTGGCAGAATTATATTTGCGTACCCTTGCTTCTATACACTTCTTAATACATGCTAATATTTTATTTGCCTTTGCAGCTGCTGCTTGGCTTTGAGCACTGTTACCTAGGTGGTTGTCCACAAGCACTCCCAAATCCCTTTCAATATCTGATACACCGAGATTTTCTCCATTAAGATTATAAATTGCATGGCTATTTTTCCTTCCCAGATACATAACTTTACATTTATTCGTATTAAATCTCATCTGCCATTTAGATGCCCATTCCTCAATTTTATGTAAATCCCTTTGGAGGGAAAGCACATCACTATCTGATTTAATTACCCTGCACAATTTCGTGTCATCAGCGAAAATGGAGACACCACACTCCAATCCTACCTCTAAGTCATTAATAAATATGTTAAAAAGGAGAGGACCTAATACTGAACTCTGATGAACCCCATTTACCACATTAGTCCAATCGGAGTATGTTCCATTTACAACAACCCTTTGCTTCCTGTCTTTTAGCCAGCTCTCAATCCATGAGCAGATATTTACTGCAATTGCTTTATCTCTTAGTTTGCACAATAGTCTCCCATGTGGTACTGTATCAAAAGCCTTTGTAAAATCCAAAAAGACTACATCCACTGAGTTGCCTTGATCCAGGTTCCTACTAACCTCCTCATAGAAACTAATTAGATTTTTTTGACATGACCTATCCCTCATAAATCCATGTTGACTCCTACTTATAATCCTGTTCAAATAGACATATTCTTGTATATTATCCCATATTAACCCTTCTAAAAGCTTCCCCACTACAGAAGTGAGGCTCACTGGTCTATAATTCCCCGGATTTGCTCTTGCTCCCTTTTTAAATATAGGTATCACATCAGCTTTTATCCATTCATCTGGTAGAGACCCTGTGTTGAGTGAATCTTGAAAAATTAAATATAATAGTTTGGCTATTACAGAACCCAGTTCCCTTAGTGCCCTTGGATGTATTCCATCAGGACCCGGGGCTTTATTAACATTTATTTTTTCCAACCTCTTTTGGATTACTTCCTGTGTTAAACAATTATTTGGCAAAGGTAGTGTAGCCCCATTATGTTGCCGTGTCCCAACCACTGGTACCTCCCTTGTGTATACCGAAGAAAAGAACCTATTTAGCTCATCTGCCTTTTCTTGGCATGACATTTTTAATCCATTTTGTGCCTTTTACATCACTTTCTGAGTGTTGAATCTTGAGGATGAGGTAACAGGGAGCCTTTGTTAGATACTTTGAAAGTGACCCCACACCCATTCCCTTCTGTGGCTCAGAAGCAGGAACTTCCACCTATGTTTCATGGATTCCGAGGTCCAGTAACGGCATCAAAATTTATGGAGATAAAGTAGTAGGCAGAGCTGTATCTATGTTTCAAGCCATATACTACCATACCTTCCAACTGTCCTTCATTTGGAGGGACTGTACCTCTTTACAGGGGCAATTCCATGTGCCTCTTGGCCATCCAAATGTCCCTCTTTTGAAATAAAGTTCCTATTTTCATGGTAAACCTTAACAGGTTCCACTTTCCTTTGTTAATCCTATTGTCTACTCTGTAAGAACTATATAAACATCCAGTGTCAGTTCCATAGAATATATGTCTAGATAGAATATTGACCATATATTAAGGGTGTTTATCTCCAGCACCTCTATTCTGTAGGGATAACATTACTTAATAGTGCATAATTGGTCTAGAATATGTGTCACTCTTTAGCCAGCTGATATGCTCATATGAAGTATAGTTGGTGCTGTGGAAGGCTATATGAAGTGTGGGTGAAAGACAAGTCACTCTTGAGTGTTTGAAATGTGAGTGACAACTAATGTTTTCCATTGTATCTAGATGGCTTTCAAAACTGCACGTTAATGATTTAGCTTAAGGGTCCATGGGCAGTATTCTCATAGTTTAGATATTTGTGTAGTTGCCTCATAACAATACCATTGTTTGAGCACAATTCAATTGAGCAATCGTAAGTTACTGGAGCCGTAAGTGAGGCTGTAAGTTAATTTGCTATTCAATTGGCGTATTTTTGTGGGCTCCAAATGGTTTACGGGTTACAGCCTTCAACCCGGAACTTACAGCCTCCCGATGACTTTGATCTTTCCCGTCCGCAAGAGTTACAATCACAAAAATCGCTATTCAATTGCTACAATTCCCTAAACCCACAAATGTTTTCACACCTGTAAACGGCAAATGTATGAAAAAATCCTAAGAGTAATAGAGAGGACTCGAAGGGGGTTTAATCCCTGTCCACAGCACTGTAAATGCAAATAAAAAATCAATAATGCACTGTAGATGACAGGGAAAGCAATGAAAGACATTAAAATTAATTGCACAAAAATCTCAAGCTCGCAAATCAGCAATAAAAAATCATATATTTTATGTGTCTTTTCAGGGTTATATCGATATTGGGAATCAATGACTTAATACATATCAGGCCAGTCATGTGGACTAGAACAGTATTGGCATTCACTTTTATTATTCTGCATTTTGAGGATTTGCGAGTCCGATCGCATATCGAACCCCCAAACCTAATTGATTGACATGCAACATCCATGATTTACTACCGTAATAATGGCGGACTAATTTTCCATTGGCTGTTTTGAAATGGGTGGTTACGGCCTTGCTTAATTGATCACGTTCCCACCCGGAACTGCTACACACAAATGCATGGTTTACGGCTTCGGCATTCGACCGGTAACTTGCAGACTTGTTCAATTGAATAGCACCGGAATCAGAAAGGAACGAGAAACCGCAGCATGCTCTCAGACATACGACCTGTATCCGGTGAGATGTGGCCTTGCAATTAAATTGGGCTCACAGTTTGTGAAAGATGATCTCTCTGACATGATGCAAGCCTACAGATTGTTTCTCCATATTATAGCCTACACTTGGACCTCTCTGAGTGTTGATCTCAGATCCAAGCTTGGCTTTTTTCAGGAGTCCTGAAGAACAATGGAATGCTGTTTAACACTTAGCTCCATAGTCAAGTCAAGAAAGTTGTGTCTAGAGTAAGCCTTCCTTCTCCATTAACCGATGGATCTCTGCCAAGGTGTGCAGTAGGCAGATTGACTGATATATGTAGTCTTTGGATTATTAGCAAAGTTTAAATGTGAACCCCTGTACTCACCACTAGTACACGTGAATTTAATTGTCACTGGTTTTATTATCCACATAGTTAAATAGGTTACACATGACCTCAGCAATAACTGACACTGAGAAACCAGTATGGGTAAACCAACGGGCCACAGACAATTTATTAAAACCAACATATATATGTACCAACATGATATAACAAATGGGAAGAGCCCAACCAGGGCCAGCAACCTCTTGACCCTGGGCGCGCCCCCATGGGTCCACCTACTTTTGAGTTGCAACCGCCCAAGAGGTAGGGGCAAGCCCCTTTTTACCTATACCCCTGGCCTGGGCAACTCCCCATCCTGCCACTAAGCAGTGCATGAAACCAACCCCTACTGAACTGCAATCCCACCCCAAAACCACCAAGGCACGTTGCACACCCTCCTTGCATTCCAACATAAACCTTTCCATCCCAATTTCGGTCAAATGTACGCCATCGGTCAGGAACCTTTCCTCCTCTGCATCACCCTCAAACTCAGGGTGGCGGATGACCAGGAATCCCATCTTGTTACAAAAACTAGCCAACAATTTATTGACCTTGATCCAAGCACCATTCAAATGGACAGGATCCCTGGCATTCCGCCACACCCTCCTTCTTACTATGTCTGACCAGATGACTACTACTCCCTCAAACCTCATCTTCCATGAAGCTTTTTATATCCCTTACTAAATGTTTAATGGGCACTGCACCTAAATATGATTAAAGATGGGCTGCCAAAACGACGGGCATGTGAATCATCCAACTCACTGACACCTTTCCACCTCAGTACCAGAATGCCAGCCCATCACACCAGTAGATCCTCCTTTAGGAAGCCAAGTTGCAGGCCGCTAGGGGAAACTGTAGAAAACTGTTCTGCCCAATATATATATGAATGGCCAAGTTTCCAGAGTTGCCTTCCAGCGCCTGTAACAGATATAACATAGTAAGCCGATAGCAGCTGAAGGTTTTACATAACTCCGTCAACTCCTCCATTCCAATTCTCCTGATCACCTCCTCCGGGAGCCCATCACTAGACGCCACTGTGGCTGCCCTAATCTGAAAGGAGTGGGTACCAAAATCTGCCACCTCCAAGCTCAGGTGGTGCAAGCAAATTTTAAGCACCTAGAGAGAAAGTGCAAGTCCATTCTCATGCATTAAGAGTGGCCCTAGATAATCTGGTCTTACTTGCAGGAAACTAGGACAACAATCAGTCACTGTCCTACCCAACCCAATCTCCCTCCGTTTTCCCGCCTAATCATTTTTGGACCTCCTCAGCCACATTGACACATTGACATTGACACATTGCCCTCCTGTAAGCTAATGTCTACCCGTTGCAGGCCCACGGGGCCTCGCCTGCTAGCCGCAACCAGCTCCCCAACTCTAAATGCTCCGAAAAAGGCCAGGGCAAAGGCTGTACAGAAAAGCAAAGTCTTGTAAGGGGAGCAACACACGTCCGTCAGAACCTCCACTAGCAGTAGCAAGAACGTTATAATTCGCCTCCTATCCTGGTTTTGCATGCCTTTGAACATGCCACATACGACCCGCTTCGATAAATACCATAATTAGGTCCCGCTATCTGGCTGGCATAAACATAAATGCCAAATCTGCTGTTCCTGCGCCACTGTAACTTTAGAGAGCCCTTCGCTCTTACAACGCAACAAAAACCACAATAGGACCCCGGTCCTGCTTCCTTCAGAGTCAGCACCCCGGCAAACTTCACCAATTCCTGCCACCTCTGCAAGACTTTTCTTTAAGCCAACCATGTATTTGGCGCCAATGAGTACCTTACCAGTCGCGCTACCTCAGCACTCCATACTCCAAAACTTCCTACAGGAAGCTGTCGCCCTGTTGCTTCGCCCCTGATGCAAGCAGTCTGAAGCCTTCCCACTGGAAATGAGAAAGGGCATAAGGAATACCGCTACGCGATCTGGGCACACGCCCGGCCCGAAACCAAATGTTCCAATGCAAGCAACACAACACCAACTGTCGAATCAGATGTATAACCAGCACCGCCGTTGCCTTGGCACCATTAATAGCACGTACCACCGCTATATTGTCTGATTGGTAGACCACCTGCTGATCCCTCAGCAATGATCCCCATATCCGAACAGCTACTCCTCCGTTAAACCCGCCTCCGCCAATTCCATGGGCCACCGAGCCGCGCCCCACTTATGGGCGAAGAAAACTCCAAAACCTACACCTCTTGATGCATAAGTGAACAGCTGAATATACCTGTTAGATACCGCCCGTGGGTGGTAAAGCCTTATCCTGTTGAACGTGACTAGAAAGAGTACCCAGACTTGCACATCCTCCCTCATAGCCGTGACATACTGATGAAATGGTGGGGGCGTTTTACACCCACCGTGGCTAGGGAAAGCTGTCTACAGAATATCCTACCCATGGGTATGATCTGACACGAAAAGGCTAACTTCGCCAAGATAGACTGTAGCTGCCTGAGAGATACCCTCCTGTCGCCTAACAACGCCTCCAACTCCGACCGCAAATCAATAACCAAATCTATATGCCCAAAAATGTCAAATGAGTAACCGGACCTTCTATTTTTTCACACGCCAGGAGAACCTTAAAATCTCTCACCACTGTTTGGAAAAAATCGAATAATTCCTCACACGCGCAGCCGTCTGCTGCGCCCATGAACATAAAGTCATCCAAATAGTGAACCATACGGGAATGATGCGGCACCACCCTTGTGACCCACTGTAAATACGTACTAATAGTGATGTCGCGAACATAAAATTTTCGGTTTGCGAACCGCGAACGCGAATTCCCACAAATGTTCGCGAACTGGCGAATCCGGCGAACCGCCATAGACTTTTTAATGGGCAGGCGGATTTTAAAACCCACAGGGACTCTTTCTGGCCACAATAGTGATGGAAAAGTTGTTTTAAGGGGAGTAACACCTGGACTGTGGCATGCCGGAGGGGGATCCATGTCAAAACTCCCACGGAAAATTACATAGTTGATGCAGAGTCTGGTTTTAATCCATAAAGGGCATAAATTACCTAACATTCCTAAATTGTTTGGAATAACGTGCTTTAAAACATCAGGTATGATGTTGTATCGATTAGGTAGTGTAAGGGTTAGGCCCGCTTCACAGTGACAGACCAAACTCCTTGTTTAACGCAACGCAAACAACCGCAAACAGTCCATTTGCACAACCGCAAACTCCCCATTTGTACAAGGTTGGATACCAAGCTAGCCATGTCCCGTTCCTTGTCCTCACTGATGTCAATAAAGGTCTCTTCTTCCACCCAGCCACGTACAACACCAAGGGTCCCCGAAAGGTGACAACAAGCCCCCTGGGACGCCTGCTGTGTTTGGTCTTCCACCTCCTCAAAGCCATCTTCCTCCTCTGACTCCTCTTCTTCAGACTCCTCTCACTGCATTGCCTCTCTCTGCATTATTATAAGGTGTGTTAAGTAGTACTACTCTTATCAGTTTAATACCTGTTAGGTCACCTATCAGGGGACGTGTATAAGGCCTGGATTTTTGGAACCGGGAGATGGAAAAAGATGCTTGGTTGGTCCTCCCACTTCAATTTTGAGGCATGGCGCGTGCAACATAAGGTGCCACCAGATAGGAGTGGCTTGTTTGTAAGTACTACTCTTATCAGTTTAATACTTGTTACGTCACCTATGAGGGGGCGTGTATAAGACAAAATAAAAGTTTTGGTTTTTAAATGTACACTGCTGGTACACCACCAGATTGGATTGATTGCACTGGGCACAGTATAAGTTGTGAGCCTGACACACACACTGGCTAGTAGGCAGGCAAATGAACTTAGATTAGACAAAATAAAAGTTTTGGTTTCTAAATGTACACTGCTGGTACACCACCAGATTTGATTGGTTGCACTGAGCACAGTATCAGTTGTGAGGCTGAGACACGCACAGACTAGCTGTCAGGCAAATGAACTTAGATTTAACAAAATACAATTTTGGGTCTTTTAAAGGTATACTGCTAATACACCACCTGATTGTATTGGTTGCACTGGGCACAGTATCAGTTGTGAGCCTGACACACACACTGGCTAGTAGGCAGGAAAATTAACTTAGAATAGACAAAATAAAAGTTTTGGTTTTTAAAAGTAAACTGCTGGTACACCACTAGATTGGATTGGTTGCACTGGGCACAGTATAAGTTGTGAGCCTGACAAACACACTGGCTAGTAGGCAGGCAAATGAACTTAGATTAGACAGAAAAAAACAAAAAAAACAGACTGATGTTATAGCCCTAAAATGGGCTTTTTGTGGTGCTGTCCTTGCAGCAGAGATCAAAAGAGTCCTTCAAGACTGTATTGGACACTGTGTACAGTAGCCTAGCTATGGTTTTCCCTATTGAATTAGTATCACCTACACTCAGCCTCCTCTCAGTAAGACTGCAAGTTAGTTATGATTCCAAAATGGCTGCTGTCCATGAGGTTGAAGGGTCTGGAAGGCAGGGTATGATGCTGATTGGCTGGAATGTGTCTGCTGACTGTGAGGTGCAGGGTCAAAGTTTGTTTAATGATAAAGTATAGGGGGCGGATCAAACATTGCACATGTTCGCAGTTCGCCGCGAACGCGAACATGCTATGTTCGCCGGGAACAGTCCGCTGGCGAACTATTCGCGACATCTCTACGTACTAAACATCTCAAAGTAGGCGCATAAAATGGAGCATCCCATGGGTAAGCAGAGGTCCACGTAGTACTCCCCACCAAAATGACATTCCAGACAATATTGGCTGGATGAATGCACCGGCAGAAGGCGAAAAAACAATTCCAGATCGACCTTCACCATCAACGCCCCAATGCCCGCACTAACCTTGCCGCAGCATCAATAGACGCATACGAGTCGGATAACAAATCCTTGTCAATCCTGTCATTCACAGAAGCGCCCTCCGGGTACGATAAGTGGTGGATTAGCCTTAACTTGCCCAGCTCTTTCTTTGGAACTACCCTCAGCTGTGACACGTGAAAACGCTCTATTAGCAGTACCATGAATGGCTCTGCCATTCTACCCAAGCTCACTTTCTTCGCAATTTTTTCCCACACTACTCCGGAGTACCCGTCCGACAATTTTAAATTAGCCGGGAGGCTGCCGTTCAATTCCATTTTACATGGAATGACAAAGCCATCTCAGAACCCCTCGGTCAGCAATCCTTACTATGTATTGTATTTGTCCTGCGTTGTGTGTATGGTGGCTGTGTGTGTGCTGGCTGCGTTTTTGTTTATCGTTGTCTTTGTCTGTTTTTTTTGTGGGCTTGGGTGGTCTCTGGCATTTATTGGAGGGCCTTTGCCCTGGGGTGGGTGCTGCTGGGCCCCTTATTGTTATATACACATATATATATTTATATTTATTGCTTGGAATCTGAGAGGCATTCACACATTTACTATTACTGGGCCATATTTCCCTTGCTGTGCATCATCAGGCATTTCTGGCTACTGCAGCATTATTATCTTAGCTCTCCTGGGATTATTTTATGGGGTATATGTTATTGCTTATTGGAGCCTGTTAATAGGGGTATTTTATTTTCTTGCATCCTTTGTTTGGATTTTTCCTGAAATTTTTGGTCTGGGGTATGTGTAGATTTTTACCCGTATAATTGTTTTCTTTTATCTATCCCAGTTAATATCTTGCAGTTTGAGAGAGAGTGACACGGGTGTTGCATGTGTGGACCCGGTAACCCGGGCTGCACCTTCGGAGACACCACTGAGTCAACTCATTATCTCCAACACCCTCTCTCCACCAGCCCCGCACCCTCGCAAAAAGGGTGGTAAGGGTCCCTCTAGGTCTAAAGGAGCAACTAAGAAGCCAGCAGTCCCTAGGGGGGATTTTGCATCAGGGCCAGTCCCCGTTGCCACTGTTTTGTCTGATTCTGCCTTCCAAAGTTTGCCCCATGTTGACGGCAGCCCTCGGGCCAGAGTATCTGCTCTAAGGAAGACACGCACGGACATCGTAAAAGACATGATGCGAGACAACAGTGAGGTATGCCGACTGGAAGTGGTCAAGGGAACCAGGGCGGATCGAGTCAGTGGGGTTGAGAGTGAGGGGTCAGTGGGGGTTGAGAGTGAGTCTTCCCTGGATGACGCGGACGCTGTGAGGATCTCATCTTGCAGGAACAGACAGGATAGTCAAAATTCCTTTTGCCTTTTCAGAAATTCCAGGGAGCGGTCGAGGTCTAGCAACCGCAGATCCTGCAACTGCAGCTTTAATGGTTCCAGCTCTGATCGTGAGCCACAAAAGGTGTGGCCTAGTAGGGCAGCTATTGAGCAGGGGCAGGGACAAGCCCCCTAGTACCATCGACACAATTGCAAGGTGAGCGCTTACAACCAACACATACACCTTGTGGGGGTCAGGAGCAGGGACAATTAGTAAAGGGGTTGAAATCTTTGTTGGGGGTCATGGGGTAGCTGTCTCAGATAAGGATTTAGGGGAATGGGTAGCGTGGTTGGCAGCTAAGGCTTGGCCTCCCATAGCTAGTGAGATGAGGTCTGCCACCGCTGCAGCTCAGCACAAGAGGGTGTGATCCGATCGCTGGCAGGCCGCAAAATGAGCCAAAATGACGCTCAACGCGCACCAACACCCATGCCGGCTCCTCCCTGCTGCCAGCGATCCCGTCAACCAATCAGCGTGCGCAGGGTGATACGAGACACTTCATGCTACAGGAGCCCTGCGCACTACGGGCCTCCATAAAAATAACTAAAGAGGAAGTTGGGTCAGTAGTGTCAGTAATAGAAGCATGTGTTTACTACAATAAAAAATGTAAGTTCTATTTCAGAGACAAAAACAAAAATGCAATAAAAATGCACAAGGGTGGGCAAAAAAGTTATGTTGTGCAGCGAGAAACTGCATGGCATCCATCAGATACAGTAAGCTAGTACTTTATGTAACAATGTAACACTTCAAAAATCAAGTTAGATGCTTTCTACACATTTCTCAAATAGCTATATTTGCTAAGAGTTCATAAGTCAAATAGTTTGTCCATTTGCATAATGTTGTAAATTCTACAGTCGTTAATTGAAAACTTTAATTATTCATAGTTTATGTGCTTGTTTTTCATATATGATAACTATCTATAGATTTTTCTCTGTTCGTATGCCCAAGGTCTGTATACTGGTGGTTATTTATTCCAATTCTATAAATCAACACAGCTTCAGTCTACTGTAGATATGTGAATGCAAAAAAATATTATAATCTATGTGTTTTTTTATTCTAGTATAAATTAGTTCAGTTTCAGCTTCAGTATAATCAGTATCTATACAATTCAATCACAATTTCAATACACAGTAATGGTGGACCTTTTCAGAAAGCAAGCCTTAGTACTTAGCTCACATACATTGCTTGTATGAGTAGCTAGCAACTAATTACATGTAATGTGTTTCTAACCTTGTAATTAGCAAAAGTATCTAAATAGAAAAAGAAAACAAATATTAAGATGTTGCTGTTATTTACCCAATTTTTTTGTAATTTCAGTAACTTGGAAATAAATATCATGTTTTGGTCTCCCAATATACCTTTTATTTCAAATGCTCTTAGTCTGTGTAAGTAACTGTGCCTGTCTATATATTATCTGCAGGGTCAGTGGTGTTGCTAGAAAAAGGAGGATCTAGTGCAAAAATGTTTTTTGCTGGTTTGTAAATTGTATTCTTGCACTGGACTCAAGAAATCATCCGATTAACCGCTTCCCTCCATAAGACCCCTTCACATAACAGCATAACAAACTCTTTCCCACAACTGCTCCCCAAAAGTTTCCTTACCATCGTTGCTCCCCTTACCTCTTACCTGCGTGAAGCATCTCTACCTGCAGCACAGCTCAAGAATGCAAGCCCTCCACTTTCAGGCGTCCTCTACAGATGGGGCAGGCTGCTTCACAAAATGCAGTGTAATCCCTGTATTTCTCTGAATTCTGAGCAGCGGGCAAGTATCTTAACTTGTTTAAGAAATTCAGATATGAACACAAATGTTCTATTTATACACTATGTATATATCACATATAAAGTTGTTAGCATACAAGCCGTTGCTCACGCTTACGGGCTCACGCAGCGAGCCCGCAAGAAGTGCGTCCCTCGCAAAGCGAGGGGCCGCATTTGCGGTGGTGGAGCATCCCACGTCGGCTGTGTTTGTCCGCAAATGCGGACCCTTGCGAAGCTGGGGGGCGCATTTGCGGTGGTGGAAGATCCAACATTGGCTAACACACACACACGCAGGACTTATAAAAAAACTCAAAGGCGCCTCACACGCAGTTAACACACACACGCACGACTTAGAAAAAAATCAACTGCGTCGTACAAGCACAACTTAGAAAGAAAACAACTGAGTCCCTTGCAAAAAAATACGGCCGCGAAACGACCCATTCCCAACACGCAAAACCGGGCGAAAAATGCGCGCATGAAAACATCAGAAACACAAGAAATAGGTAATTTACACGTCCATTTAAGTCCAAAAAAACTAATTTAAACGGACGAAAATCACCTAAGCGAGAGAAAAAATGGCCGCCTAACAAAACGAAAATGAGGCTAAAGACGTAACTATACTACAAAACTGAAACACATACTATGCGGCACGTACCACACTGATATTAACCACCATTTTGAAAACTACTACCCATAAAATGGCGGATGGAACGCAAATTGTAAGTTGCAACGCAAATAGCACATGAGTATTGCGTTCTAACGGTCTGAGGCACTTGAAAGTTTATAAATACTGCCTACTTTCCAGAAAAGTCTACATTTGTACTCAGGTGATGAACGGAGTGACTGGATAGTTAACTGCTGCTGTTACTTGAGAAGAGAATTATTTCCTAATTTCCTACTTTACACTGTGCAAATTACAACTGAGAGGTAAGCTATAATATATTACATATTATTATCAAGACAAGACAATAAAAAAAAAAAACTTTAACTATGAAAATGTGATTCATGTATAGTGGCATGTGACACCCACATTTATGTGTATAGCCCCTACAACAAACTAATCTTAACCCAAACTAATTAAACAAGTATATTTAAATTACATTAATTTACTGCAATTCAATATGTAACCTAAAGCTGAATCTTTCCCCTTTTTTTACTATTCAAACAGACTCTGCATCAACAGCGTCACTCAAGAATTTGCACAGTGCATTGTGAACCAGAAACACAAAGAAAGAAGAAGTGGTAAGATGGAAAAAAACATTACATGCTGAAAAAGACCATGCTTTGCTAAATCAAAAAGAAGAAATATACAATTAACCATTTAACTTTTTTTTTCGAACAGACACTACAAGAAGACCGGCGGATTAAGATTGGCAGGAGGGGACCCTCTGTCATTCGGACAAGAACAACTCTTCAATCAAGGTAAAGTATAACAAGTAGAAAAAATAAAGGAACTATATATGTTTAATGGCCGTCAATATAACAAATGCAGCAACCACAAAGTGGTGAACACAAAATAGGATAATGCTAAAAACATTGCCATAATATCCAAAATAGAAAAAACATTCATTTTCACTGTAGAAAAACATTTAACCTTCATAAAAAAGACTAATTAAGCCAATAAAGTATGCAACATATGGTAGACACAAAATAGGATTGTACCAAAAATCACACAAACACATAGCAAAGTAAATTAATATTCTTCTTTAATATTTAAGAACCTATAAGCCTTACAAAGAAGCCTAAATAAGCATACCAAAAGTGCTGGACACAAAATAGTATAATGCTAAAAACATTGCCACCATATCCAAAATAACAAAAACATTCATTTTTACTGTAGAAAAACATTTAACCTTCATAAAAAAGACTAATTAAGCAAATAAAGTATGCAACATATGGTAGTCACAAAGTAAGATTGTACCAAAAATCACACAAACATAAAGCAAAGTAAATTAATATTCTTCTTTACTGTTTAAGAAGCTATAAGCCTTACAAAGAAGACTAAATTAGCATACCAAAAGTGGTGGACACAAAAAGAAGACTAATTAAGCAAATAAAGTATGCAACATATTTTTAGACACAAAATTAGATTGTACCTAAAATCACACAAACATATAGCAAAGTAAATTAATATTCTTCTTTACTGTTTAAGAAGCTATAAGCCTTACAAAGAAGCCTAAATTAGCATACCAAAAGTGGTGGGCACAAAACAGGATAATGCTAAAAACATTGCAATAATATCCAAAATAGCAAAAACATTCATTTTCACTGTAGAAAAACATTTAACCTTCATAAAAAAGACTAATTAAGCAACTAAAGTATGCAACATATGGTAGACACAAATAGGATTGTACCAAAAATCACACAAACACATAGCAAAGTAAAATAATATTCTTCCTTACTGTTTACGAAGCTATAAGCCTTACAAAGAAGCATAAATTAGCATACCAAAAGTGGTGGACACAAAACAGGATAATGCTAAAAACATTGCGATAATATCCAAAATAAGAAAAAAATTAAGAATTACAGTATAAAAAAAAGGATAACTGAAATATACAAATACAATTAAAGTATTTTTAAAAGGTTGCACAAAAAACAGTATAGCTGAAAAATTCACCATAACAGATACAATAGACCTAAATAATGAAATATGTTATTATTATTATTATTATTATCATTTATTTGTATCGCGCCAACATATTCCGTAGCGCTGTACAGGGGAGGAGAACAAGGAAATATACAACATACAATATTGACAACAGCATGGATGGCCCTGTTTTGAGCTTCGAATCTTGTAAAAGTGCTTTTTCCCAAAGCACCCCACAGGATTAGACACTCGCCACTTACAATCTAAAGGTAATGGAAGAGACAGAGACCTGGGAAGGGTAGATAAGGAAAAGCAAGGTTAGGAAGGAAGTGAGAGGTACATAGGAAGGAAATAGTGAAAGTAAAGAGGTTAGGTTATCCATTCGTTAGAGAGGGAAAATATGTGATATAAAGTGGTTGTCACTATTATGTAATATGGTATCTGCCCCTAGTGGTCAGATAATGTAACCTGCAGATGGAAATGTCAGGAGACACATAGTTTAACCACATCTTAAGTAGAAGTAATTCATGGGAGAGTAAAAGAGGAGAGGAGGGCATGAGAGGTGAGATGGTTGTGTTGGAGACAAAAGTTGCAGAAGATAAGAAGAGTCTGAGGAAAAGGCAGGAGGATATGAGGAAGAAGCAGGCAAGAGGAAACATTCTGTAAAGGGTTAATAGGAAAGGGTAGCAGAAGCTGCTAATTGGTCAGGTGTAGAAGATTAGTGTGACTCAATAAATTAAAGCTAACAAAGGATGGGCTGGGTGAGGGGCAGGGAGGGAGGGGATTGAGCCAGGGAGAGAGTGAGAAGAAGCCCAGAAGTGTCTGAAAGCAAATGGAGATAATTTAAGATGGGGTATAGTTTTGCTGGCCAAAACACATGGCTAGCAATCAATGCAAATGATGGGGGATGGTACAGAGGAAATACAATTATATCTAGATAATAAAAAAATAAAAAAAATTGGCTATGTCAGCAGATATAATAAACAGATATTAATCACAAAATTGATAAATATCCAGGAACAATGGTAGAAAATCCTCAGAAGTCCAGATACCTGAGATAGAGGGGATGTTCTTAGCAGCCTTGAGCCAGGGAGAGAGTGAGAAGAAGCCCAGAAGTGTCTGAGATAGAGGGGATGTTCTTAGCAGCCTTGAGCCAGGGAGAGAGTGAGAAGAAGCCCAGAAGTGTCTGAGATAGAGGGGATGTTCTTAGCAGCCTTGAGCCAGGGAGAGAGTGAGAAGAAGCCCAGAAGTGTCTGAGATAGAGGGGATGTTCTTAGCATCCTTGAGCCAGGGAGAGAGTGAGAAGAAGCCCAGAAGTGTCTGAGATAGAGGGGATGTTCTTAGCAGCCTTGAGCCAGGGAGAGAGTGAGAAGAAGCCCAGAAGTGTCTGAGATAGAGGGGATGTTCTTAGCAGCCTTGAGCCAGGGAGAGAGTGAGAAGAAGCCCAGAAGTGTCTGAGATAGAGGGGATGTTCTTAGCAGCCTTGAGCCAGGGAGAGAGTGAGAAGAAGCCCAGAAGTGTCTGAGATAGAGGGGATGTTCTTAGCAGCCTTGAGCCAGGGAGAGAGTGAGAAGAAGCCCAGAAGTGTCTGAGATAGAGGGGATGTTCTTAGCAGCCTTGAGCCAGGGAGAGAGTGAGAAGAAGCCCAGAAGTGTCTGAGATAGAGGGGATGTTCTTAGCAGCCTTGAGCCAGGGAGAGAGTGAGAAGAAGCCCAGAAGTGTCTGAGATAGAGGGGATGTTCTTAGCAGCCTTGAGCCAGGGAGAGAGTGAGAAGAAGCCCAGAAGTGTCTGAGATAGAGGGGATGTTCTTAGCAGCCTTGAGCCAGGGAGAGAGTGAGAAGAAGCCCAGAAGTGTCTGAGATAGAGGGGATGTTCTTAGCAGCCTTGAGCCAGGGAGAGAGTGAGAAGAAGCCCAGAAGTGTCTGAGATAGAGGGGATGTTCTTAGCAGCCTTGAGCCAGGGAGAGAGTGAGAAGAAGCCCAGAAGTGTCTGAGATAGAGGGGATGTTCTTAGCAGCCTTGAGCCAGGGAGAGAGTGAGAAGAAGCCCAGAAGTGTCTGAGATAGAGGGGATGTTCTTAGCAGCCTTGAGCCAGGGAGAGAGTGAGAAGAAGCCCAGAAGTGTCTGAGATAGAGGGGATGTTCTTAGCAGCCTTGAGCCAGGGAGAGAGTGAGAAGAAGCCCAGAAGTGTCTGAGATAGAGGGGATGTTCTTAGCAGCCTTGAGCCAGGGAGAGAGTGAGAAGAAGCCCAGAAGTGTCTGAGATAGAGGGGATGTTCTTAGCAGCCTTGAGCCAGGGAGAGAGTGAGAAGAAGCCCAGAAGTGTCTGAGATAGAGGGGATGTTCTTAGCAGCCTTGAGCCAGGGAGAGAGTGAGAAGAAGCCCAGAAGTGTCTGAGATAGAGGGGATGTTCTTAGCAGCCTTGAGCCAGGGAGAGAGTGAGTTATTCATTACAAATACATTCAAATTAAATAACATTTTAATTTTTCATTTACAACAGACACTGCGTGAAGTCCATCGGACGAGGACTTTCAACAGAGGACCAACAAAGATTCTGCTTGAAATCACACTTCAACCAAGGTACAGTATAACAAGTAAAAAAAGAGAAAACTAAATAAACATGTTTGCTCTGCATCCATGTCAACAGAAAAAAAAAAAAAGAATAACAACCACGAACTATAACTTTTACCAAAATATAACTGACACATTTCTCATTTACCTCTTATTTGTCTTTTATGGACAATAATGTTTAACAGTAAATCCAAACTTCAATGTAGCCAGAAAAAAAAAAAATAGCATAGTCCACAAAAGTCTCAAAACACAGACTCAATAAAATTTGTCATTCTAAATTATCAGTCCTAATGTACAATATTAAGTATACAACCTAACCACACACATAAAATACAATAGTACTACAAATAGTACTAACACCCAAAAAACAATAGCAACATTTTCAGAGCCCCAACATATAAGCCTTTAAATAAAATATAAAAATACTATTAGAACAATCCCCTGTACGATAAATTACAAATACTAATTTCTGCCCTCTACTATCCCTATAAGCCAAAAAAAAACAGCATAGTCCAGAAAAGTCTCAAAACACAGACTCAATGAAATTTGTCATTCTAAATTACCAGTCTTAATGTACAATATTAGGCATAAAACGTAACCATACACATAAAATAGAATAGTACTACAAATAGTAGTAACACCCAAAAAACAATAGAAACATTTTCAGAGCTCCAACATATAAGCCTTTAAAGAAACATTTTCAGAGCTCCAACATATAAGCCTTTAAAGAAATTACAAAGACTAATTTCTGCCCTCTACTATCCTAATAAGCCAAAAGTACAACAAACCAAAAAAATACACCTACTATATCTACAAGAAACTATAGTGTAATTACCTTCAGTGTGCTATGCATGTAAGGCAAAAATTACAACCTACAACAGAAAGTAAAAGCAAAAAAATAAAAAACACTTATTTAACAATATGAAGAAAGTACCGCTACAATCAACTTGAATCACATAGAAACCAATTGTTGATAAAAAAAAATTTGAAAACCAAACTTACCATCTCAAAATAAACTAATGATACATTATTTTTTTTTACAGATTAACATGGCTGTTAACGAGAGTAAGCAAGAAAAGATAAGACGGCAAGCTAGAGAACAACGACAGAGAGCAGACAGCCAGCAGACACCGGAGCAGAAGGAAATTCAACGAGAAAAAGAACGCAAAAGAATTGCAAGCAAAAGACTATCAGCTGCAAAAATTAAAGATACACCAAAAAAGCTACTAAGCAAACAAAGGATTTAGAACCTGTTCCTCAAACATCAGATGACATTTTACTTGACAAAATAAAAGAGATACCAAAAAAAGCCACCAAAAAAACAAAGCATTTAGATCCTGTTCCTGAAACATTACATGACATTTTACCTAAACCAATAAAAGATATACCAAGAAAAGCCACGAAAAAAACAAAGCATTTAGAACCTGTTGTTGAAACATCACATGACATTTCACCTGATGAATTTGAAAGTCAAACTGCTATATGCTTTGCAAATTGTCCTTTACTCAAGTCTTTAGCAATAGAGGTTTATAGTTGTGGGGACATGAATACTCAATGTCAGTTTTGTGAGGCTTATTATTTTAAACAGGAGAGACCCAGAGATGGTCAATTTATTAGTTGCTGTCAAAAAGGCAAGTTCAAACTTCCAGAAAGAAAATAATTTCCAATCTATTTACAAAACATTATGACTGAACCAACTTTTCCAAACTACAAAAATGTTAAGACAAACATAAGATCCTACAATAGTGCCATATCCTTTGCATCTATGGGTTCAACATTAGCTGCTAATGTACCAGGACATGGTCCTTACTGTTTTAAAGTCCAAGGCCAAATTTATCATTGTACTTCCCATTTACATCCAGAGGAAGGAGATCAAAGAAAATTCGCTCAACTATATGTCCTAGATACAATAGAAGCTGTTGACCAACGTATGCAGCTGGAAGAAAATAAAAAATGCTTACCCAGTGTTTTTATAGAGCTAGATAACATTATGGAGAATAACCCCTACACTAAAGCTTATAAAAAATTGGCAGAAGTAGAAAATGAACAACAACTTCATGCACAAAGACATCAATTACCATTGCCAAAGGTCAATATGGTGCTGAAAAGAGACAGACACACTGATAAACGTCGTTATAACTTGCCAACATCAAATGAGGTTGCAATGGTGTTTCAAAATGATGAAGGAGAACCACCATTTCAAAGAGACATTAGAATATATCCCAGAAATGAGGACCAACCATTCATTAATATCAGTATTGTAAGTCCAAATTTAGATCCAATGACATATCCCATTTTTTCCCACACAGAGAGGCAGGTTGGCAACCAAAATTAACACTTCCCAGTTACCCAAATGCTAAAGCCAGAATCCAAAATAATGTTTCAATGCTTGAATTTAAAGTATACATTTAATCCAATTTTATGTGATGGAAAACTAACGAAACAATGGATTATTGATAGTAGTGTAGAACAATATTCTGGACTAATGGACTATGTTGCTGCAGTGGCTACAAGCAGAGACATGACAGCTGGCAAAGCCATAATTTTACCATCTTCATTTCAAGGATCTCCTCGAAATATGAGAGAAAGATACAATGATGCTATGGCTATTGTCACCAAATTTAGCAAAACCTATTTATTTCTTACATTTACATGTAATCCCAAATGGCCAGAAATTACACAAAATTTACTTCTTGGCCAAAGTGCTACCGATAGACCAGATTTAGTAGCCAGAGTTTTTAAGATTAAAATAAATGAATTAATACGTGACATCACTATAAGTCACTTATTGGCAAATGTCTTGCTTATGTATATAACATTGAATTTCAAAAAAGAGGCTTTCCTCATGCACACCTTCTCATAATACTTCAAGAAAAAGATAAATTAGATACTTCTGAAAAGGTGGATGCAGTCATTGTTGCTGAACTACCAGATCCAGAAGTATATGGTAGACTATATGAGATTGTTACTCATCGCATGATTCATGGACCCTGTGGTGAGCTTAATCCACAATCACCATGTATGGAAAATAATAAATGTTCCAAAGATTTTCCAAAAGATTATAGAGACAAAACCTATGCCAATTGTGATGGCTATCCACTTTATAAAAGAAGAGAAGGAGATAGTGCCATTATTCGTGTCAAAAAAGTTGACAATAGATATGTAGTACCCTATAATCCACATTTACTCATGAAGTATAACGCCCATATTAATGTAGAAGCCTGCACTTCCATCAAATCCATTAAATATGTGTACAAATATATTTACAAAGGGTATGATGCAGCTACTGTAGGCGGCCAAAGTGCAGACAACCCTGAAAGTATTGAGTTAGTACATGATGAACTTGCATCTCATGTAGATGCTCGCTATGTCTGTGCGACAGAAGCTATGTGGCGGCTTTTAAAATTTGAAATGCATGATAGATCACATGCAGTATAATGATTAGCAGTACATTTGCCACAAAGACATTTAGTGTATTTCCATGCTGGAAATGAAAGTAATGCATTGGCCCAAAGTGAACTTCGTCACACTACAATAACTGAATGGTTTGAATTAAATTCCACAGATTCAGAAGCAACACAATTCTTATATATTGAAATTCCATATCACTATGTTTTTGTGAATGGATTATGGAGACCTAGAAAAAGCAGAGGAAATAAAATAATCCCAAGAATTTAAACAGTCAGTCCAAGAGATGTTGAACGTTTTTGCTTACGAATATTACTTTTAAATGTTCCTGGAGCACAAAGTTTTGAACACTTAAGAACTGTTAATGACATAGTATATGAATCCTTCCATTTAGCTGCAAGACATAGAAACTTACTAGCTGATGATACAGAATGGGAAAGATGTTTAGAAGAAGCAGCACAATGTCAAATGCCACGGCAGATGAGAGAACAATTTGCATTTATTTGTATCTTCTCAAATGCTCCAAATGCATTAGCTTTGTGGGAGACATTTAAAAGTAATATGGCTGAAGACTTTATGCGACGATACAATGAACCCATTGCACACTTAAAAGCGTTAATGGAAATCCAAGAAGTATTTTTAACTCATGGATTAAGTTGTGCAAGTTTTAATTTGCCTGATCCAGGTCTTATAGATGACATAAACTTTGAAGACTATGACATTCAACTACAAGTAGAAAGAACAGAAGAAAGACTTGCAACTTTAAATAAGTTACAATTGCAAGCATTTAATGCTATTAAACATGCAATAGATGATAACATGGTGACAGAGCGTTATTTCTACCTTGATGGACCTGGTGGATCAGAAAAAACGTATCTATATAATTTATTAATGAGTTCTGTACGAGCACAAGGTCAAATAGCACTGCCGTTTGCCACTACTGGAATTGCTGCACTTTTGTAAGAAGGTGGAAGAACTGTACATAGTGGCTTTAAACTGCCAGTGCCTATTTTAGAAACTTCTGTGTCAGATATTCGCATGACATCATTACAAGCAAAAAAATTGAAAAAAAGTAAATAATTATAATAGATGAGGCCACAATGATGTCATGCTATGCCCTCCAATGTATTGACCGTTTGCTTCGTGAAGTCATGGATAATACTTTTCCATTTGGTGGAAAGGTAATGTTGTTAGGTGACGATTTTAGACAAACATTACCTGTCGTTGTACATGGAAATCGAACTGACATTATCGAAACCTGTATAAAGTCAAGCACACTATGGAAACATTTTACCCATCTTCAACTGCAACAAAACATGAGATCAGAAGGCCAAACTGATTTCAATGATTGGCTTATTAAAATTGGAGAAGGCAGAACAGAAAAAATACCACATTTACCTGACGACACTGTGCAGATCCCACCTCATATGATTTGTCACCAAGATATTATGTCTGCTATATTTGAAGGTTTCCTGGTAAATAACCAGGAATATTCAGAGCTTGCCAACCAAGTCATCCTTACGTGTAAAAATAAGAATGCATTAATCCTCAAAAATGACATCTTAAAAAAGAATAATTCACCACAAAGAAATTATCAGAGTGTTGATTCTGTACTTGCTGATGACAATGAAAGTCAGGCTAACTTTTCCACTGAATTCATAAACTCACTTACTCCTTCTGGAATGCCACCACATATTTTACAGCTAAAGAAAGGTGCAATTGTCATGTTACTGTGAAATATGAACCCCAAAAAAGGCCTATGCAATGGGACAAGATTAATTGTTCTACATCTTGGGACAAGATTAATTGTTCTACATTTAAAGGACCATTTTTTAGATGCTGAAATTTTAACAGGTACTCATAAAGGAGAGAGAGTTTTCCTACCAAGAGTAGATTTAGCACCAAGTGAAAGTAGTCTCCCTTTTATACTTCAAAGGAGACAATTTCCCATCATTATGGCATTTGCCATGACCATTAATAAATCACAAGGACAAATGTTCAAATCTGTGGGTATTTTCTTACAAGAACAAGTATTTGCACATGGCCAATTGTACGTTGCGTTATCACGGTGCAAAAATCCACAGGCTATTAAAGTTTACATTGAAAAGAATGAAAGTCAAGGTGATTTATTAGAGGATGGACGTATTTTTACTAAAAACATTGTCTACTATGAAGTACTATAACTTTTCATTAAAGAAATAAAACCCATGCAAAACAAATTTAAAAGCAAATGCAAAAATATTAAAAACCACAATATAGAGAACCACTTTTCCAGAGACCAAACTATATGTGCGATTTAAAACAATTACTATAGCAACAAACAAAGGTCAACCTTTCAAAAATACAAATCAATAGACAATTTAGTCATAATTAATGGAAGTACTGTTTATATATCATTAGTCTCACAAAACACTTGCCTTACATTATTTTCACAAATTATGTTAAAATGTTAATTAACTATGTCACTGTTTCTAATGTTAATAGAACTTGCATGTTAAAAAAACATTATCTCAAGTTTACAATAATGATATATTTAAAGTTCAACTGTTTTTACATTCAAAGGTAATACTTTTAATACAAAATTATGTTAAAATCTTAATTCACTATGTTACTAATGTTACAAGTTTGAAAACAATATTTTTAAGTTCATTACTTAGATAGATAAGAAAGTTCAAGTTTCAAAAAATATACTTTCAAGTTCTTTACTTTAACATATTACAAAGTTCATGTTAAGAGCTCAACCACGTTTTAAGTCACAATGTAATTATTGTCTTTTATGTTAAACATTAATCCAGGGAGTAATCCGATCACCAGTTCATGAGGTCAGGAAGGAATTATTTTTTTTCCCTCTCTGATACAAATGGGTACGTTTCAAGGAGGGTTTTTACTGTTTGCCTTCCTCTGGATTCAATGTATATTTAAGTTAACAATTCTTGAGATAGAACTTGCATGTTAAAAAAACATTATCTCAAGTTTACAATAATGATTCATTTAAAGTTCAACTGTTTTTACATTCAAATGTTAATACATTTAATACAAAATTATGTTAAAATCTTAATTCACTATGTTACTGTTTATAATGTTCCAAGTTGGAAAAATGTTTTTGTCAAGTTCCTTAGTTACACAGATAAGAAAGTTCAAGTTTCAAAAAATATTCTTTCAAGTTTCTTAATTAGATATATGACAAAGTTCATGTTAAGAGGTCAACCACGTTTTAAGTCACAGCAATAAACAAAGGTCAACCATTGAAAAATACAAAACAATAAACAATTCAGTCATAATTAATGGAAGTACTGTTTATGGATGATTAGCCTCACAAAACACTTGCCTTGCATTATTTTTACAATTTAAGTTAAAATGTTAATTAACTATGTTACTGTTTCTAATGTTACAAGTTTGAAAACAATATTTTCAAGTTCATTGCTTAGATAGATAAGAAAGTTCAAGTTTAAAAAAAATATACTTTCAAGTTCTTTACTTTAACATATTACAAAGTTCATGTTAAGAGCTCAACCACGTTTTAAGTCACAATGTAAATATTGTCTTTTATGTTAAACATTAATCCACGGAGTAATCCAGTCACCAGTTCATGAGGCCAGGAAGGAATTATTTGTTTTCCCTCTCTGATATAAATGGGTACGTTTCAAGGAGGGTTTTTACTGTTTGCCTTCCTCTGGATTCAATGTATATTTAAGTTAACAATTCTTGAGATAGAACTTGCATGTTAAAAAAAACATTATCTCAAGTTTACAATAATGATTCATTTAAAGTTCAACTGTTTTTACATTCAAATGTTAATACTTTTAATACAAAATTATGTTAAAATCTTAATTCACTATGTTACTGTTTATAATGTTCCAAGTTGGAAAAATGTTTTTTCAAGTTCCTTAGTTACACAGATAATAAAGTTCAAGTTTAAAAAAATATTCTTTCAAGTTTCTTACTTAGTTATATTACAAAGTTCATGTTAAGAGGTCAACCACGTTTTAGGTTACAGCAATAAACAAAGGTCAACCATTGAAAAATACAAAACAATAAACAATTCAGTCATAATTAATGGAAGTACTGTTTATGGATGATTAGCCTAACAAAACACTTGCCTTGCATTATTTTTACAAATTATGTTAAAATGTTAATTAACTATGTTACTGTTTCTAATGTTACAAGTTTGAAAACAATATTTTCAAGTTCATTATTTAGATAGATAAGAAAGTTCAAGTTTCAAAAAATATACTTTCAAGTTCAGAGAGGGATTTTGGGGTGTATCCCATTCTGATTGGCTCACATATTGCACCTTCTGATTGGCTGAATTTGATAGACAGCTTTTTCAGCCAATCAGAAGCCGCCAATGACAAAACATTTTTACAGAGCGGATTGTTGCAGAGCGGGGCAGAACAGGAGGAGGCCAGGGGACATTGCGGGGATGTAAGTACAATGTATATTATGTTTATTTTATTTTGTTTTATTTTTATATATATGTTATACTAATGTAATGTTTTTTTTTTTTTTACAGGGGCCCGCCGGAGGACATGCTAGAAAGGTGAGTAGAATATTTAGAATATTTAGAATATTTATTTATTTTATGTAAATGTGTTGTACTAATAGTTTTTTTTTCCCCCAGGTTGGTGATCTGAAGGGATATCTGCAAAGGTAAGTGGTCTTAATTATTTTATTTTAGGTTAGAATTAGGGTTTCTGTGTGTAGATAACATTTATTGTATGTTAGATGGGGTATGTTTTTTAGATAGGATTTATTGTATATTATATAGTATTTATTGTATGTTAGATAGGGGTATGTATTTTAGATAGATAGTATTTATTGTATGTTAGATAGGGGTATGTATTTTAGATAGTTAGGATTTATTGTATATTATATAGTATTTATTGTATGTTAGATAGGGGTATGTATTTAAAATAGATAGAGTTTATTGTATATTATATAGTATTTATTGTATGTTAGATAGGGGTATGTATTTTAGAAAGATAGGATTTATTGTATATTAGATAGATTGGGGGATGTATTTTAGATAGATAGGATTGATTGTATGTTAGATAGATATGGGGTATTGTATTTTATTTGTATTGTATTGTATGTGTTCTATATGCATTTCCTTTTCAAGTGGGTATTTTTTTTATATATATGTTATACTAATGTAATGTTTTTTTTTTTTTTTTACAGGGGCCCGCCGGAGGACATGCTAGAAAGGTGAGTAGAATATTTAGAATATTTAGAATATTTATTTATTTTATGTAAATGTGTTGTACTAATAGTTTTTTTTTCCCCAGGTTGGTGATCTGAAGGGACATCTGCAAAGGTAAGTGGTCTTAATTATTTTATTTTAGGTTAGAATTAGGGTTTCTGTGTGTAGATAACATTTATTGTATGTTAGATGGGGTATGTATTTTAGATAGGATTTATTGTATATTATATAGTATTTATTGTATGTTAGATAGGGGTATGTATTTTAGATAGATAGTATTTATTGTATGTTAGATAGGGGTATGTATTTTAGATAGTTAGGATTTATTGTATATTATATAGTATTTATTGTATGTTAGATAGGGGTATGTATTTAAAATAGATAGAGTTTATTGTCTATTATATAGTATTTATTGTATGTTAGATAGGGGTATGTATTTTAGAAAGATAGGATTTATTGTATATTAGATAGATTGGGGGATGTATTTTAGATAGATAGGATTGATTGTATGTTAGATAGATATGGGATATTGTATTTTATTTGTATTGTATTGTATGTGTTCTATATGCATTTCCTTTTCAAGTGGGTATTTTTTTTTCTGTAGTGGGGGGTTGTAATGTATTTTTTTATTTTCTGTAATGTTCCTTTTTTTATTTTTTGTGACTAAGTTTTTTTTATTTTCTGTAATGTAAAAAAAAATTTTGTGACAGATTTTTTTTTTTTTTTATGAAGATTTTTTTTTTTTTGTGACTTAGTTTTGTTATTTTCTGTAATTAGAGTGGTGCGGGGGTTTATTAGGGGGTAGGTAGGTAGTGTAGGTAGGTAGTGTAGGTGTTAATAGGTTAGTGTAAAGGTGGTTAGTTTAGATTTAATGGTTTATTGGGGGCTATAGTGCAGTGTAGTGTTTGTACTTAGTGTCATGAGGGTACTTGAGGACCGTCATGGCACATATGTGGTTAATGTTAGGGTTGTAACTGCCCCATAAGGGTCATAATATACGCTTATGGGACTGATGGGGTTAAATAGAGGCTTATGAGGGTCTGTATTGACCCCCATGAGTGACAGGGTTATTTATTGGCTTATGGGGGTCTGTATTTACCCCCATGAGTGACAGGGTAATTAGGGGTTTATGGGGGTCTGTATTGACCCTCATGAGTGACAGGGTTAATTAAGGGTTTATGGGGGTCTGTATTGATTCGCATGAGTGACAGAGTTAATTAATGTATTATGGGGGTCTGTATTGACACCCATGAGTGCCAACTTTATTTATTGGCCTATGGGGGTCTGTATTGACCCCCACGAGTGACAGGGTTAATTATAGGTTTATGGGGGTCTGTAATGACCTCCATGAGTGACCGGGTTAATTAAGTGATAATGGAGGTTTGTATTGACTCCCATGAGTGACCGGGTTAATTAAGTGATTATGGGGGTGTGTATGGACCCCCAAGAGTTATAAGGTTAAGTGCTTATGGGGGTCTGTATTGACCCCCATGAGTGACAGGGTCAATTGAGGCCTTATGGGGGTTCGTATTGACCTCCATGAGTGACCAGGTTAATTAAGTGATTATGGGGGTCTGTATTGACCCCCATGAGTGACAGGGATAATTAAGTAATTATGGGGATCTGCATTGACCCCCATAATTTATACGGTTAATTAAGTGATTATGGGGTCTGTATTGACCCCCATGAGTTATAGCGCTAATTATTGGCTTATGGGTATCTGTATTGACCCCCATGAGTGACAGGGTTAATTGAGGCCCTATGGGGGTCTGTATTGACCCCTATGAGTTATGGGGTTAAATAGAGGCTTATGGGGGTTTGTATTGATCCCCATGAGTGACGGGGTTAATTAAGTGCTTATTGTCACAACCTACAATGATGATGGAGTATAGAGGATCCTAGTCCTCTTATCTCCTGTAGGTTTTAGACCTAAGATTTGGGTGACTCAGACCAATGGACCTTCTTTGCGGATGCAAGAGCATAAGTCCCAGCTTAAGGTAGTGTGCGCTGGGAACCCTGGAAGGAAGTCAGAAACGATCTCCTCTGCCAGCATATGCCCCTGGGTCAATAATACACCTGCACACAAAGTCTTGATGAAAATTATGAACCACTTTATTTTGAACACAACATCTTTTAAACAGGCATACAAAATCACCAGGAGGGCTATCTTTAGTCAGCCCCTAACTGCCTCTGGCCAATCAGGCAGGGAACCATGAGACTCCTCCCGGGTCCGCCCACTAGGTGTGGCTACCTAATTCAGTTGCTGCCTGGCTCTCAAGGGAGAAACATCTCCCTGTCCTCTGGACTTTGCCCTGATTCTCTGAGTGAGAATACCTGTAGACCCCCTGGGGTTATGGTGCCTCAATGTCTGTATAGACCCCTTTGTTCTGGCCTTGCTATCACTTCAAGTGTTTACTTTAGGTGATAGCTGGAAGGCAGATGGGTGATCAACTCAGGTTACATATGCAGTCAATATGGATGACTGCACACAACATGGCTCCAACATTCCATTACAATATATTTACAGATACAACACACAATGTTTCACACACATACAACCAACACATCCCACCAGCTCCCTCACATGACACCCATTACAATGAGCCTAAACATGGAAGGGATGGGGATATGCTAAGGGGTAAAATTATAATACTTTATCCCCTAGACCACAAAATAACCATATATCCATAACAAGTGGGCCTCAAACCTTTTGTTCTTCCACATGGCAACAGCATGTGGAAGATAACCGAGCCCAAAATGGCCACTGCTGCCAGTCACAAAATGGCCCCAGCATAGTTCACACCAAATCCAATATGGCCACTGGCTGATTCATGACACTTATGGGATCTGTATTGACCCTCGTGCGTGACAGGGTTAATAAGTGCTTATGGGCGTCTGTATTGACCCAGAAGCGTGACAGGGTTAATTAAGTGCTTATTGGGGTCTGTATTGACCCCCATGAGTGACAAGGTTAATTGAGTGCTCATGGGGGTCTGTATTGACCCCCATGAGTGACAGGGTTATTTTAGTGCTTATGGGGGTCTGTATTGACCCCCATGAGTGACAGGGTTAATTAAGGGCTTACGGTGGTCTGTATTGACCCTCATGTGTGACAGGGTTAATAAGTGCTTATGGGGGTCTGTATTGATCCCCATGCGCGACAGGGTTAATTAAGTGCTTATGGGGGTCTGAATTGACCCCCATGAGAGACAGGGTTAATTAAGTGCTTATGGGGGTCTGTATTGACCCCCATGAGTGACAAGGTTAATTGAGTGCTCACGGGGGTCTGTATTTACCCCCATGAGTGACAGGGTTATTTAAGTTCTTATGGGGATCTGTATTGACCCCCATTCGTGACAGGGTTAATTAAGGGCTTATCGGGGTCTGTATTGACCCTCATGCGTGACAGGGTTAATAAGTGCTTATGGGGGTCTGTATTGATCCCCATGCATGACAGGGTTAATTTAGTGCTTATGGGGGTCTGTATTGACCCCCATGAGTGACAAGGTTAATTGAGTGCTCATGGGGGTCTGTATTGACCTCCATGTGTGACAGGGTTAATTAAGTGCTTATGGGGGTCTGTATTGACCCCCATGCGTGACAGGGTTAATTAAGTGCTTATAGGGGTCTGTATTGACCCCCATGCGTGACAAGGTTAATTAAGTGCTTATGGGGTGTCTGTATTGACCCCCATGCGTGACAAGGTTAATTAAGTGCTTATGGGGTGTCTGTATTGACCCCCATATGTGACGAGGTTAATTAAGTGCTTATGGGGGGTCTGTATTGAACCTCATGCGTGACAGGGTTAATTAATTGCTTATGGGTGGCTGTATTGACCCCCATGCTTGACAGGGTTAATTAAGTGCTTATGGGGGTCATTTTTGACCCCCATGAGTGACGAGGTTAATTAAGTGCTTATAGGGGTCTGTATTGACCCCCATGAGTGACAGGGTTAATTAAGGGTTTATTGGGGTCTGGATTGACCCCCATAAGTGACAGGGTTATTTAGGGGTTGATGGGGCTCTGTATGGAGCTCCATGAGTGATAGGGATATTTTTTTTTTATTACAGGTCCTTTAAGGACCTTTACAGTCCTTTAAGGACCCGTAAGGTGGGAATTTGGAATTTTGATTGCAGCGGGGGTCTCCGATCGCATGCGATCGGGGACCCCCACTGCAAGGTTTAATGTTGGGTTAATGCGGGTTTCTGAGCTTATCTCGGATCCCTTTACGAGTTAACTAAGGAGCTCATTGTATAGACCAAAAGAAATGGAAAGCCAATAGTTCAAGTTATTGTAGGACTGTAGTGATTAAAACAAAGCATGCTTTTACAAAATTGAAAGCATTACAAGAGACGAATTTAACTTCCACAGAAAGTAATATATACAGTACAGTTTTGCTAATAGTTACAGTTCTCTCATATGCTGTATTATAAACTAATTTAGGCCCCACTACCACCTCCTGCCCTACACTGCCCCCATCTAGGCCACACTACCTCCACTTGCCTTACACTGCCCCCATCATGGCCCCGATGCCCGCTCCTACGCGACACTGTCCCCATCTAGGCCCCGCTACCCCCTCCTGCCTTACACTGCCCCATCTAGGCCCCACTACCCCCTCCTGCCCCTATCCAGGCCGGGATGAACTCTCCTGCCCTACACTGCTCCCGTTTAGGCCACGCTACTCCCTCCTGCCCTACACTGCCCCCATCTAGGCCTGCTACCTCCTCCTGCCCTACACAGCCCCCATCTAGGCCCGCTACACCCTATTGCCCCACACAGCCCCCATCTAGGCCCAATGCCCCCTCCTGCTGTACACTGCCCCCATCTAGTCCCTACAAATGTGCTCTAATAGTTACGGTTCTCTCATATGCTCTATTATAAACTAGGCCCCGCTACACCCTCCTGCCCTCTGATGTCTCCATCTAGGCCCCGATGTCCCCTCCTGCTCTACACTGCCTCCATCTAGGCCTCGCTATGCCCTACTAACCTACACTGCCCCATCTAGGCCCCACTACCTCCTCATGCCCTACACTGCCCTCATCTAGGCCCTGCTACCCCCTCCTGCCTTACACTGCCCCTATCCAGGCCCGATGCCCCCTCCTGCTCTACACTGCCCTCAACTAAGCCCTGCTAACCCCTCCTGCCCTACACTGCCCCCATCTAGGCCCACTACCCACTCTTGCCCTCACTGCCCACATCTAGGCCCCGCTACCCCCTAGTGCCCTACACTGTCCCATCTAGGCCCCACTACCCCCTCCATACCCCATGCAGGCCCGGATGCCCCCTCCTGCCCTACACTGCCCCATCTAGTCCTGCTACCCCCTCCTGCCCTACACTGCCTCCATCTAGGCCCCTCTACCCCCTCCTGCCCCACACAGGCCCCATCTAGGCCTGCTACACCCACCTGCCCTACACTGCCCCATCAAGGCCCGATGCCCCCTCCTGCCCTACACTGCCCCCACCTAGTCCCCGCTACCCGCTCCTACCCTCTGATGCCCCCATCGAGGCCCTGATGCCCGCTCATGCCCTACAATGCCTCCATCTAGGACCCGCTACCCCCTACTGCCCTACACTGCCCCGATCTAGATCCTACAGTTGTGCTCTAATAGTTACGGTTCTCTCATATGCTCTATTATAAACTAATCTTTCATAAGCTAAAACACTGCCCCCATCTAGGCCCCGCTACCACTGCCTGCCCTACACTGCTCCTAACTAGGCCCCACTACCTCTTCCTGCCTTACATTGCCCCCATCATGGCCCCACTAACCCCTCCTTACCCCATCCAGGCCACGATGCCCCCTCCTGCCCTACACTGCTCCCATCTAGGTCCGGCTAACCCATCCTGCCCTACACTGCCCCTATCTAGGCCCCTCTACCCCCTCCTGCCCCCATCTAGGCCTGCAACACCCTATTGCCCTACACTGCCCTCATCCAGGCCGCGCTACCCCCTCCTGCCTTACACTGCTCCAAATCTGGCCAGATACCCCCTCCTGCTCTACACTGCCCAGGAATAGGCCCTGCTACCCCCTCCTGCCCTCTGATGCCCCCATCTAGACCTCAATGCCCCCTCCTGCTCTACACTACCCCCATCTAGGCCCCACTATCCCCTCCTGCCCTACACTGCCCCCATCTAAGCCCCACTACCCCCTCCGGCCCTCTGATGTTCCCATCTAGGCCCCAATGCCCCCTCCATCCCTCTGATGCCCTACACTGCCCCCATCTGCTCCACATATGCTCTTTTCCCCTCTCCATCCCCTGTATCTCACCCGCCTCTTTCCCCCTTCCCCCCTCTTCCACCCTTCCTCCCCTCTTCCTCCTTCTCTATTTCCACTTCTCCTCCTCCTCCCCTCTCCCTCCCCTGTGTCTCTTACCCCTCTTTCCCCCTCTTCCTACATTTCTCCCCTTATCTTGCTCCTACTCCATTTTCACTTATCCTCCTACTCCCTTTTCCCCCTCTCCCTCCAATGACCCCCCTTTACCCGCTCTTACCTTGATCCGCTGGGCTCCTGGTGCTCTGGTGAACTGGCATTTGCTGATGATGTGACATTACATGTGCGTCACATCATTAGCAAATCCCGGTTCCGGACAGGGGAGAGAGCATCAGGAGCCCAGCAGATCAAGGTAAGAGAGGGGAAAGGGCTGTCATTGGAGGGATGGAGGGGAGAGACACAGGGGAATGAGAGGGGGAGAAGAGGTGATTGCGGCAGTGTAGGGCATAGAAAGTTATGTAGTTAGGGTTATGGGGTTAGGGTTAGAGGGTTAGGGTTAGAGTGTTAGAGGGTTAGGGGTTTAGGGTTAGAGGGTTAGGCTTAGGGTTAGATTGTTAGGGATAGAGGGTTAGGGTTTGAGGGTTAGAGGGTTAGGGTTAGGGGTTAAGGTTTAGGGGTTAAGGATAGAGACTTTGGGGTTTAGAGTTAGAGGGTTAGGGTTAGAGGTTTTTATTTCTTTCATGTGTGTTTCATGGCCCATGGCATGATTAATGGCCCATGTAGAGATATAAATCCACAGTCACCATGTATGAAAAATAATAAATGCACAAAAGAATTCCCGCCAAAAATTGAGTGCAAACTTATGCAAATTGTTATGTATACCCTTTGTATAGAAGAAGAGAAGGATAAACTGCAATTATTCATGGAAAAATTGTAGATAATCAATATGTGGTTTCATGTAATCTACATTTGCTGATGAAGTACAATGCACACATAAATGTGAAAGCGTACACTTCTATCAAATCCATTAAATATTTATATAAATATATTTACAAAGGATATGATGCAGCAACTTTAGTTATGCAAAGTGCACAAAACAAACAAAATACAGTAATTCAATTTTACATGAGGAACTTTCATGTTATATAGATGCTCGGTATGTAAGTGCTCCAGAAGCAATGTGGCGACTTATGAAATTTGAAATGCATGATCGCTCACATGCTGTCTATCGATTAGCTGTACATTTATCACAAAGACAAGTAGTTTACTTTAATGCTGGGGATGAAAGAAATGCTCTTGCCCAAAATGAACATAGAGAAATGACACTTACTGCTTGGTTTACATTCAATTGTAACGACAGTGAGGCAAGGAAATTCTTATACATTAAGATTCCATATCATTATGTTTTCAAAAATGGAGCATGGTGAAAATGATAAAATTATCCCCAGAATGTATACTATTTGTCCACGAGACATTGAACGTTTTAGTTTACAATTACTCTTTTAAATGTTCCTGGTGCCCAAAGTTTTGAAAATGTATGCATAGTGACATAGTTTATGATAGCTTTCAATTAGCTGTGCGACATAGAAACTTCCCTGCAGATGATACTGAATGGGAGAGATGTCTAGAAGAAGCAGCACTATGTCAAATGCCAAGGCTGATGAGGGAACCGTTTTCATTAATTTTCAAATATTTTGTAATGTACCTGATGCATCATCTTTGTGGAACAAATTTAAATCAAATATGTGTGAAGACTTTATGAAAAATTACAGTGAGCCCATTGCAGAAAATTCAAGAGGTATTTCTTAGTCATGGATTAAGTTGTGCAACTTTTAATCTACCACATCCAGGAATTATAGAGAAAATGAATTATGAATAATGTGGAAAGACAAACAGCAGAAGAAAAAATAGCCACTTTAAATACTTTACAGTTGGAAGCATTTTACGCCATACAACAAACACTAGATAGAGGGTTATTTCTATCTAGATGGACCCGGTAAATCGGGCAAAACATATCTATATATTTTGTTCATGAGTTTAATTTGAGGTCAAGGTGAAATAGTAGTTCCCTTTGCAAAAACTGGAATTGCTGCTCTTTTGTTGGAAGGTGGTAGAACTATGCATAGTGGATTTAAACTTTCAGTCCCCATTTTGGAAACATCAGTCTCGGATATTAGAATGAGATCATTTCAAGTAAAAAAATCTATAAAAAAGTAAATTATTATTATTTTGTATTTGTTGAGGCAACAATGATGTCTTGCCCTGCTCTCAAATGTATTGATCGGTTGTTACATGAAGTCATGGCTAATGATTTGCCTTTCGGGAGGAAGGTGATGTTGTTAGGTGGTGTTTTTAGGCCAAAATTGCCTGTTGTTGTCCATGGAAATCGAACAGACATTGTGGAAATATGTATAAAGTCAAGTCCACTATGGAAACTATTTACACACCTTAAATTATAGACAAATATGAGATCTGAAGGCCAAAGTGAATTCAATAATTGGTTAACTAAAATTGGCGAAGGCAAAACAGAGGTTGTAAGTAATTTACCTAAGGATACTGTTGAAATTCCATCTGAAATTATTTGTAAAGATTCCATAAAATCAGCTATATTCCAAAATGGAATAATTAGCAATGAGTACTCAGAGCTTGCACACAAATTAATATTAACATCAAAAAATAAAGATGCATTGCTTCTGAATAATGAAAGTTAATCGATGGAACAAAAAATACTTATTACAGTGCAGATTCTGTACTTGCTGATTACAGAGTGACAAAAACTTTGCAACTGAATTTATAAATTCATTAACACCATCTGGAATGCCACCACATATTTTGCAGCTCAAAAAAGGGGCAATTGTGATTTTACTGGGAAATATGAACCCAAAAAAGGACTCTGTAATGGGACCAGATTAATTGTTCAGGATTTAAAAGATCTCTGCATACATGTTGAAATTCTGAATGGTACCCATAAAGGCAAAAGAGTTTTCATTCCAAGAATAGATTTGGCTCCAAGTCAGAGTAGCTTGCCTTTCGTTCTTCAAAGACAATTTCCATTCATAATGGCATTTGCCATGACTATCAATAAATCACAAGGTCAACCTTTTCAACCTTGTCTGTTGGCTTGTTTTTGGAGGAACCAGTATTTGCCAATGGACAACTCTATGTGGCATTTTCGAGATGCAAAAATCCATTAGAGATTAAAGTCTTTGTCAAACAAACAGAAAGTCAAGGTGAGCTATAAGGGGATGGGAGTGTATACTGAAAATATTGTATATGATGAGATTCTGTAATAAAAAAAGAAATATGGTAAAATAGTCTCTATAGTTAGATAATATATGCAATGGAAATATATATATACATATACATATATATATATATATATATATATATATATATATATATATATATACATATTTGCAATGTGTTATATTTGGGACGTAAGGACATTTATCTATGTATAAATTAGAACAAATTGGTTTTGTATTTTTATGCTGATTGTATAAAATAAAAAAGGTACATACCATGTAAAAGTTGAGGTTTGGTAATTTCATAAAAATAGGAGATAAATGTTAGCTATTAGTGATGTCCCGAACAGTTCGCGGAGAACTATTCGCGGCAATTTTCGCATGTTCGCGTACGCCGCAAACGGCGAACATATGCGCTTTTCGGTTCGCCCCCTATACTTTATCATTGAGGAAACTTTGAACATCATTTATTTTATTTTATCATTTTTTGTGTGTAATCTATGCCTGCCTGCCAGCGTGTGTGTGTGACAGGCTAACACCTAACAGCTTATATTGTGCTTATTTTCACTACTCATACCTGGTGGTGTAACATACATTGAAAACAACCATTTTTTTCCTGTAATCTAATTTCAGTTGCCTGCCTGTGTCAGGCTCACAGCTTATTTTGTGCTCAGTGACATAAAACAACACTTTTTTGACTGTAATAGATTGAATAGCAATTGCCTGCCTACAGGCGTGTGTGTGAAGCCTATTGCATCTACTCTGCCAACTTTTGCCAGTGCACAGTGACACTCATATCTGGTGGCACCTTAGATTTGGGAGTTCATGACATGTATTTATGTGTAAATTAAAATTGGTTTGGCATGTAGACAATGTGTATTCTTATTATATATATTAAAAAAATAACATGAGAGGTAAAAAATATTAGTGGTACATTGTTATGATCCACATGTATATTAAAAAAATTAAAATATGGACAGTTTAATATGACGATATTGTTAATTATTTGTTGAGAGAAAAAAATATACACATTGGATGTAATACAAAATAATATCTTTTTATTGGTTTACTGATTTATTACTTATTGGTAAAAAAATATGAAAAGATTCAGGAGGTTGTACAGAGAGACACGCTTGGTACACAGAGAGATAGTATATAAACAGACAGAAAACACATGTATAACACTATATCATGGCATCATTTTTGATGGGCAAGTGGCTAGTTCTAGATCATTTTTTAATACTTTACACTTAATTTCACATTTCACAAATATACTGATATCACATAATATACATACACATAGGATAAAAATACACAGATAAACTTATAGCTAGGGCAAAATCATAGAACATACATTTTTTTTCAAAAACGTATACACATAAACTTTGTCTTAGGTACACTCTTTTTTTTCTTTGTGATCACATCTGCTAATACATGCAATATGTGTCCACACACTTCTTAAGATTATTTCCACCTTATTTTGCGAAACTAGATAATTATTAATTATTATGAGTTAATAGTTTGATACATATACATATGGATACTAATGGGCCTCATTATTCCACTGCAGGGCTGTTAAGTGTCTGACATGTAATTAATGCTCAATTGATATATGAGCAGTATCTGTAATTGTCATATGCTAATTATTGTTATATATGGTTGCACTTGCACAGCAGCAACGGCATGGGACTTCCAAGGACAGGTGTAGCCAAACAAATTAAGATGAAATCTAATGATGCATTTATATGATATATATATTTCCCATTTGTTTCTCTGTGACAGTAAAATATTATTTGTAATTAAGTTATATGATTTCTGAGGCTATGGGCCTCATTTAATTCCAACAATTCAATTGCAACAGTTACAGATCGATTTATTTGAACAAGCCTACAGTTTAAGGGCTTAAAGCCAAAACCATAAACCATGAACCCATAAGTAGCATTTCAGGACATGATCATGATCAATTAAGCAAGCCCATAAGTTACAATTTAGAAAGAGCCAATAGTAAATAAGACTGTCATCTTGACATCTGTAAATTTCAATCAATTAGCGTTTAGAAGTCCAAAATGCAATCGGGCTCGCAATCCAGCAATGTAAAAATCAATAAAAATGAATGGCCAAACTCCTATAGTATATGTGGGTGGCCTGATATGTATTAACTCCTTGATTCCTAAGATTGATATAACATGGAAATTAAACGTAAAAAAATAATAATGTTATTGCAGCTTTTCAAGCTTGAGACTGTTTTGCAATTAAGTTTAATGCCTTTCATCCCTTTCCCTTGTCCAGTTTTGTGTTTTTATTGGCTTTTGTAGTGTTACGAACCAGTGTTTAACCTCCATACAAGTCCTCTCTAGTACTCGTAGAAGTTTTTGCTACATTTGCCATTTACGGGTTTGAAGGCAATTGCGGGTTTGTGGAATTGTTACAAATAAAGCTTGATTTGTGATTTGTGATTTGAAAGATCAAAGGCAGAGATAGGACGGAGTGACGATTTTGACAACGACAGGAATTTTGAGCCTGTAACCCGAAAAAAGGATTGCAGGTAGCTAGACGAGGTCAATTAACTATCAGTAGCTTTTACAGGCTCCATTACTGGCTCCAGTAATTACAATTTGCTCAATTAAATAGCGGCCTATGACTGTCGTGCTGTCTCTTTAAGAGATGTATCCATCTGTGAGCAGATATTTCTTTTTTAATATGTCAGATAAGTCACGGGTTGACACTTACATGGTTTTAGACTGCACATATGTGTAAATAGCAATGTAAATGTTGTCCTGTTCCTTTAAGAGGTGTTGCAGCAGTCCATCATGGTTTTCCAAGCCATTGGGGGTGGTGTTTGGTACCTGTAATCATTTATTTGCAGTTACGGCAGTGCTCTGATTTGCGAGCGACCTGCAAAATCTTATTAACATAGAGTTTGTGGGTGATAGTCTCTCAAAGTAACTCTTAATGTATAGTCAGTGTAAAAAGTCAATGGAAAAGCTATCCGTAATTTCTATCTCTGGCTTGCCACAGTGACTCGTAGCTGTACTCTCACAATTTTTTAGTGGTGGGTGATTAACATAGCTAGGTAGATTTTTAATAGAAGATTTTTCAGGGATTAGCATAGCAGTCAAAATTGCTAATAAAGTTTCTGAGCAAACTGTTAGAGCCTGATCCCAATGATCTCCATAACTATCAGAGTGAAAGGTAAATGTGAGAAAAACTATAATCCTCAGACCTCTTGGTATCAATTGTTTTGCTAAATAGAGATCATAGACAGATCTGTTCCAAAATTAATTGAGGTGTTTTTTTCACCAGATCATCCAGTCTGTTTAAATCACTACATATATCATTAGTATGTGGTTGAAAACCAACTTACCTAAATGCTTATTCCACTGTTTCTTTTCTCGTTTCACTTATGGTTATACTTACAATTGACACACTATGTTTCTTTAGCTACTTGTGATAATTTTTGTATTCAATCTGTTTATGGTCCTCCTTATGAGGATTGATAATAATTAATTGATCATTCGTTTGTGCTTTCACTAATGACAGTAGTATTTTTGCTTTTTTGTGGGTACAAATTTAAAGTTTTGTATAACATTTTAACTTTGTTTTAGTTATCTTAGTTATTACCAAAAACACTACTAGTGCACCACATATTTATTTGTTATCCTTTACGGTTATGAATGAATTATGCAACTTATCAGTATATTATTGATTATTATTTACATTTACAATAGTTAGTAATCATCAACTTTTTATTTGTTCAAACTCTATTTACTATTACCCTGGACATCATATTAAACCCTGGATAAAAGGCTATGCTTGGGTGTGTACCTGCAAGAGTCAAAAAGAAGCACGGTTAATTTGAAGCAATGACAGTTAAGGCACTTACCTTTATAAATGGACAAGTGGGCCTTCCCCTACTAATAGGATTTCTATGAGGGAGTATTAGGTGTGACAATTATTCAGACTCCTTATTTTGAATCGTGGCTTGTTCATTGAGATCTGAGTGTGTGTATCTCTGTTCACAACTGTTCTCTCTGCTTGGATGCCGGTGTCCTTCTTTTTCATGATCCTTGTTGCTATTGTGGCAGCTGCCTGTCTCTGATTGGGTCTGTTAAAAAAGCATGGTAATTTGAAGCAATGCCATGTAAGGCACTTTCCTTTATAAATTGGCCATTCCTTTTGTTCTAATTTGGCCTCAGCCAAAGCCATGCGTTTAGTTGGTTGTCCAATGAAGATAATGTCCCACTCCACTTTCACTTTCGTTTTAGCGGCATTGAGCTGCTATTGTAACTTTTTTAACATGAATCATAGCCTTTCTCTTTAGTCACCTCAGGTATGGGAGTACCAGTATAGATAATTATGTGGGCTCCCGTTCATCTCCGATTGCAATGCTATTAAATTAAGCAAGAGTGTGAGTTACAAGCTGAAGCCTCAAGCCCGTAAAGCCTGTTTTCACCGGTAACGCTTCCGAGTATCCGATTCGATGAAGCAGTCAAGGCCATAAGTTGCAATCCGATGACAGGTCAATTAACCAATAGGAAGTGGAGGACGCCAATCAACTCCTCGGGAACCGGTTAAAAGACTGCAAAAATCATAATTCTTTGACTATGCTGTAGCTGAGAATGTCAACACATAGGTCTAGTCATTGGTGGGTTTTTGAGAGAGATAAAGAGAAAGAGAGAGATAGACAGAGACCGGGAGAGAGATAGAGAGTGTCAAAGAGAGATAGTGTTAGAGAGAGAGAGATAGTATTTTATGATTATATTGTGCATCTATACAGTACCATATGTTGCAGCATTTCATGTGTATATTGTACTTTTATGTAGTATTGGAATCTATGTATCTATTTTTCTCATTGATACAGCATACAAATCTAATACCCCATATAATTTCATCTATTGATAATATTAAGGGGTTGGATAAATATAGATACATAGAGGAGATTAGATCTTACATTTTAGCTTAAGGGGTAATTGGTGGCCCCCAAGCTATCACATCAAACAGTTCATCCTCACTAGATTAGCACAGATAGCAGCACCTTAGAACGAGACATGTGATAGATCCCCAGTTCCACTAAAACAGATAGTTCAGGGACCACCTCCTAAATTAATGTTATTTATTATTTTTTCCCTCACATTTTTTCACTAACATTTTTTTATTATAGTAGATTAAAACTTTTTTTATAGCACATAGCACTTTAGAACAATAGGTATAATTAGCATATACAGCACTTAGCATTTTTCTAAAATACTCCAAAATGGATGCTCCTACTTTCCCAGTGGTTTAATATTTCAGCTTTCATATATATATACTCAAATCAGTACAATAGATATATGTTTGATCATTACAACCGTATTTAAGATGTGGTTTAAAAAGTAAAGATGATTTAGCAATACAAGTGACTAATATATATCAGATTCCAACTAAATTCAACTATCCAATACCATATTGTATTGTTGTCTCCAGGAAGTCTATGGTCTTCATCGTGTTTGTTTTAATTATACCAATAAATTTATAAGTTTTACATTTTTCTTGTCTTATTACTTAAGAGGATATTTTGTTGGATACAAATGGTATCTTTTCTTCCTTCTTTTCAAAATAATATAATATATCCTATTATCATCCTAATTGTTATCAATGAAATGTCTGTCCAATACCTGTGGTAAATACGAAATCTGAATAGCACTTGCAAATGCACTTTGTGTTAGTGTTATGTTTGCTGTTTGTTCAAAGTTAATATAAAACAAAACAATATAAATATCAATTGCAATTGTATATATTTTGTAATTATTATTATTATTATTATTATAGTTTATTTATAACACGCCAACATATTCCATAGCGCTGTACATAAATTATGTTCAGACAAAGACAAATACAAATTAACATATAGCAGAGGTAATGTAATGAGTTCCCCAATCCCTATCTTCCCCATGTTACACTGAACCATTTAAAGCTATGTCGCTTAACACTTCTACTGCTTCCAACCCATCCCCAGCATTAAACGAGGTACAGCTGTAGATCCACAATGATTTCACATCCAAAAGAGAGTACATGTATTGGTGTGCACACTGCAGTGTATGCGGATACAGACTCTGAGGGACTGCATGTGCATGTAATGTACTGGCCTAACCTGGACCATGTCTCATAAGCATGTTAACACCCATTGCTGAGCATTGGTCACAGATTGGTCAGTCTTGCACACTGCACAGCAGATTCAAATGAGCATGTGTCCTAATGAACTGCAGATGCAACAACACTCCAGCTATATATACATATATTGATATAAGCCATGACCTACAATGCTCATGATACAACTCAATGTTTATCTGCGGGAAACAATCATCACAGCCAATTACAACAGACCATGATCTCAGGGACATAGAAACACACAGTAAACAATTGTTTAAAGAATCAATACTCAAAAACTATTGTCCTCTCATTTCAGTACCAAGGAGGCATACCCCGCCCATGGAGACACAGGCAGTGTCTCCACCAGAGCCACCACTCTCACCAATGCAGGTGTTGGTGGAGGAAGCCGAGGGCCCGGGCCCAACACAGGAGGCTGGATCATCAGCAGCAGGGGGAATTACCCCCTGTGCCCTCACACGCATCACAAGCACAATCCCAGCCCTTTCAAATGACTGGAGGTTCAATGAGCCACCAACCACCTGCATGGGGCCCACTCTCAACAGGCCAGTACTGCCGCCTGGTGACATTCAGGCAATACGTGTGTCGGACCCAATCCTCTCCCATTCCTGACTGGGCCACAACAGATGTTGCCACAGCAGTGGTTTTCTCAGCAGTGGTTGTCCCAGTAGTTGGTCCAGCAGTTGTTGCAGCCATTGGTGCTATTTGCAGATGTTGCAACCATTGTTGCCCCAGCAGATATTGCAGCTGTTGATGTCGCAGCCATTGTTGCCCCAAAAAACTGGGCCAACACCATGGGCATCTGCATCTCTATTGGCAATACCATCTCCATTGCCAGTGCCATCTCCATTGCCAGTACCATCTCCAGTGCCAACAGTACCATCTCCATTGCCAGTACCATCTCAATTGATGTTACCATTTCCAGTGCCAACAGCACCATCTCCATTGCCAGTACAATCTCCAGTGCCTGCAGCACCATCTCTATTGCCAGTACCATCTCCATTGCCATTACCATGTCCAATATCAACAGATTCCCTACTGGCAACACCATCCCTATCCCTACGGAGTACACCATCACAATGGGCAACACCTCTGGCCTCACCACAGCACATCAAGCGTGCACCATCATCCGGAGATGAAACTCACGTCCCCCCACACCAGGCACCTTGAAGTACATATATCAGCACAAATGGTATTAGCAAATCACTCATAGGGACAGACAAGCCCAGACACATCACTTGGCACAGCTGGTGCAGTTGGCTAAAGCCTACGTGCCTACACATCAGCCTTCGGTTCCTCAGGCACCACTACCACCACTGCCAGAGCCTACAGCCTCCTCCTCTCACCCCTTGCTGCCAATGACAGCTGCTACATAGCCATCACAGTTGGTTGCACCCCTCGATCCAACACCTCCTGGCCTTGGTAGAGGGAGGAAGCACATGGTTCCAGGAGGTGTGGGTCCAGTGCTCAGAAAGAGGAAGTAGGTGTGAACATGCCACAGGTCAGTGGTTGTCAAACCTCTCCCCAGGACCCACCACACAGACCATGTTTTGGGTGAAACACTGTGTGGATACACATGTGAAGCAATTCGAGGCTCCGCCACCTGTTGAATACTATTTGCTTCATGTTTGGTTTCCCAGAAATCATGGCCTGTCTGATGGCTCCCAAGGAGAGGATTGTGAACCACTGCCCTAAGTCATCCACACTCCACACTGAATATAATTTTGTATTCATGTTGACATACTAATGGCTGGATGGCTGGCTACAGAGTGTGTACACGTATGGTTATGTTGAATATTTCTGCAATTGATGTTCCATTTGGATTGCCGTTGAGATGAGACTTTGAAGTCAATCCAAATAGTGTTCTTATTGATACAGTGCCTTGCAAAAGTATTCACCCCCTTGACTTTTTACCTATTTTGTTACATTACAGCCTTAAGTTCAATGTTTTTATGTGATGGATCAGAACACAATAGTCTAAGTTGGTGAAGTGAAATGAGAAAAATATCTACATAAAACTATTTTTTAGAAATAGAAAACAAAAAATTGGCATGTGCGTATGTATTCATCCCCTTTGTTATGAAGCACATAAATACCTCTGGTGCAACCAATTACCTTCAGAAGTCACATAATTAGTGAAATGATGTCCACCTGTGTGCAATCTAAGTGTCACATGATCTGTTATTACATATACACACCCTTTTTTAAAGGCCCCAGAGGCTGCAACACCTAAGCAAGAGGCACCACTAACCAAACACTGCCATGAAGACTAAGGAATTATCCAAACAAGTAAGGGACAATGTTGTTGAGAAGTACAAGTTAGGGTTAGGTTATAAAAAAAATCCACATCTTTGATGATCCCCAGGAGCACCATCAAATCTATCATTACCAAATGCAAAGAACATGGCACAATAGCAAACCTGCCAAGAGACGTCCGCCCACCAAAATTTATGGAACGGGCAAGGAGGGCATTAATCAGAGAGGCAGCACAGAGACCTAAGGTAACCCTGGAGGAGCTGCAGAGTTCCACGGCAGAGACTCGAGTATCTGTACATAAGATGACAATAAGCCGTACGCTACATAGGGTTGAGCTTTATGGCAGAGTGGCCAGAAGAAAGCCATTACTTTGCGAAAAAGGCATCTAGGAGACTCCCAAAATACAGTATATGAAAGAAGGTGCTCTGGTCGGATGAGACTAAAATTGAACTTTTCAGCCATTAAAGAAAATGCTATGTCTGGGGCAAATCCAACACATCACATCACCCAAAGAACACCATCCAACACGAACTAGTCAGAGATATTCTTGAGAAAAACCTGCACCACTCTGTGCATGATTTGAGGCAAAGACGGGGGTTCACCTTCCAGCAGGACAATGACCCCAAAGACACTGCTAAAGCAACAAATGTGTGGTTTAAGGGGAAACATGTAAATGTGTTGGAATGGCCCAGACCTCAATCCAATAGAAAATCTGTGGTCAAACTTAGAAATTGCTCATCACAAGTGCAAACCATCCAACTTGAAGGAGCTGGAGCAGTTTTGCAAGCAGAAATGGGCAAAAATCTTAGTGGTAAGATGTGGTAAGCTCATAGAGACTTAACCAAAACAGATTGGAGCTGTGATTGCTGCAAAAGGTTGCTCTTCAAAGTATTGACTTTAGAGGGGTGAATAGTTGTGCACATTGACGTTTTCTGTTATGTTGTCCTATTTGTTGTTTGCTTCACAATAAACAAAAAACATCTTCAAAGATGTGGGCATGTTCTGTTAATTAAATTATGCAAATCCGCAAACAATCCATGTTAATTCCAGGTTGTGAGGCAACAAAACACAAAAATTGTCAAGGGGGGTGAATAATTTTGCAAGGCACTGTATCTTCTTCTTGCCTCAGCTTATTCCTTAATATCTGACAACATACTGTGTGTGGATTAGATCTGTATGCCATTATTCATGATTATCTTTATCTGTTTAATTGAGCAGATATAGACAACTTGTAAGTGCTATGTACATTAATGGTTTATTCAATGAAATAGAGTGATTTCTAAAAAAATCATTTTTTTCATCAGATTTCGGTTGCACTGGTGTTGTGACCACATGTGACCCTGGTAGGTGCTATGCATTATACTTATTCTAGACTATGACAATACCCACTTTAGGTATCCCCTTGTTCACAAGCTCAATTTGTTGCCCTTCCGGTATCCACCCACAACACACCCATGATATTACTGCACAGTCTTGTCCATTCCTGATTGTGCTCTGTGTATGAAATAAAGCTTTGCTATACCGTTCACACTGTACCAGTGTGTTATCAATGGTTGTGGCATTGGAACATCCACATACATCCCATTTGTGTCACATTCCTATATCTGTAAACAAATGAGCCCTAGTTACTATGCAATGGGTTAATATATGACATAACAAGAATAATTAAAATAATAATAATTACATTAGATATCATATCATAATATGTATCAGATATAATAAAAATAAAGGGTTAGTACACATGGGAAGTCCAATTAGTGATACTGACGAGTATCAACATTCCCCTGAAGTCCTGATAGCATTATGACAGGTGATGGTGTGAATTGATTGATAGCAAAACGTAATGGGAGGTAACCAAATGGGAATGGTTATACAACTTGGCACATGGCCACCAGCAATGGCGTGGGACTTTCCAGGATCGGTGTTGTGGAGATTACCCCTGATGTAGGCGATTTGGCTGTTGATCCACATGCCTCTGTACAGCCTCCATGCATTCTTGTTGCCTATCCAAATGGGTTAGAGTAGATTAGTGTGGTGTATGTTCTCCTGGACCTCTTTGTGGATTGCTAAGTGGTGGTGGTAAGTTAGCTTATGTACCTGAATGAAGCTGTGAGCTATACCATGTAGGACCACTGTAGGCTGTCAGTTCATAGCAGAGAGGTCAGACAAAGCCTGCAAAAAGACGCCAATTGAATAGCAACATTTTCAAATAATATCTAACAAAACTAATAGTTATGTTCTCTTTTCAGTTCCTCCAGAAGCTAATATTTATACAGCAAAATTTTAAGCTACAAATTCTGGAAAAGAGGATTTGAAAAAGTGTGTTTCCTACAAACGTAGGATGTTTGCTCTTTTATTACTGTAATCTTTAAATGGAATTTTTGTTATGGGTTGCTTCTTATGGGTAACTCATGTTTCAAGCCCACAAACTTGGAGCACTGTAAATGCAAATATAAATTCAATACAGCACTGTCAAGCACTGTAAATGATGGGAAACACAATGGGTGACATTAGAATTAAAAGCACAACATTCTCAAGCTTGCACATCGCCAAAATCAAATACTTTATTTCATGTTTAATTTCCATCCAAAGTCTTTACAGGTTTGAATGACCTCCAAGCCCATGACTCGTTATTCAAGTCTGAAGAAAATATGGAGGTTGGATTCCAGAATCCTACTGGCTTGAAGGTTAGAGCCCGTTGAACTTTATGACAAAAATTGAACATGAAATAAAGTATTTTTTTTTGACGATTTGCGAGCTTGAGAATGATGTGCTATTAATTCTTAGACCAAAGATCACTTCCACTTCTAATAAAAGTACAGGATTGCTTTTTTATTTGCTCAATTAGTGCTACAATTTGTAAGTAAGACCTTTGCAAGACCTCCTTGGTACCAGTAACCTGTTGTTCGCATTTAGCCATTTACGGGCCTGACAGGTGGGTCAATTGGAGCAATTGAATAGCAATTTGTGTTTTTTTGCAGCCACAATTACTGTGGCAGTTAAAGATCAAAGGCTTTGATGGAAGTAACTTGTGATTATGAATAAAGTAAGGTAAAGTAGCGCGCAGTAAGTAACACGAACAGGGCATGCAAGTAGGAGGCATTTGAATAGCAAAGTAACTGGCTATCTCTACTTGCGGCCCCAATCTCAAGTAAGTAGCAATTGAATGAGGCCCGTTGTGCCTATTGTTGATGGAATTCCTTTGCAGGAGAATTCCACTAAATGTAGAGACTGGTACTTGTAAAGAGGAGATGGAGGAACGGTGTCCTGGTTTTCATGTTTGAGAGCATCTTTGAGAGCATTGTAGAAAAAGATTAAAAAAGAAACATAAAGATGAGTTCTTACTTTTCAGTTGTTCAGCTGTCAGTCTTATTCCAGCTCATTCACTTTTTTTTGTGAAAGTGAGTAAATTTTTCGGGAGAGCTTTGTAGTCTTTCTGGTGTTAGTCTACTGTACTAAGGAAGGTTTCAGTTATGTCTTTCACTGATGTGATGATTACATTTCTTTGTACAATAAGGCAAAACAGGTAACTCCATTTGTAATGGATGTTATGTGTTCTTAGTTGATCTGTGATTGGCTTGAGTCTTCTACGCTTAAGTAAAGAAATTAGAGAGACATCTGTATATATATCTGGAGTAATCTCCTGTATACATTTTGGATTGTCTCTGGCTACATTCAAAATGTATTCTTTTGTTTCAAAGTTTTACACATATAATTGCAACTTTGGGACGCTCTCCCAGCTTTTGTGTAGGTTTTCGATCTCTGGGTACTTGATGTTCTGTCATAAAATGTATTCCTTCATTCTGGATTTATAAAAGGAAATATTTAGTTAGGTGATGGGAGTATTTTTAATGGTTGATAATATTAAACATATAAATATGTTTTTATTTATAAAGAAGTTGTTTGTTATTTCTCCTTTTTTAGGAAGATACATTTTAACTTGGTTCCTTCCTTTTTTGTTTCTGCATTTGTCTTTCTTCTCCTTGTCTTCCCTTTTTTGAAAGCTTGTGTTTTAATATGTCAGACAATTTTTTGACAGATGTTGTCATCCTTTTTATGTAAGCAGGCCTGTTTATTAGCATACTTATAATATTGGTCCTTGGTAAAAATATATAATTCCTAGGAAGTAATTAAAGTAATTAAAAGGCCAGTATACAGTCCATTTAAGCTTGGGGTGTGTAAATCTGTAAGTTTTTAAATACATAATTTGTAGTCTTTGAGCTGCCTTGTGAAACTGTCAAACTGGTCTCCACACATTTTTACATAATCAACTGTTCTAGCTTTGGCCTCAATAATGTACATCTTTTCCTCATACAAATCAAATTGGTAAGTTACATTTCCTGTATAAAGATTTTTCCATGACATTTAAACAAAGACAGAGTTTATAGTACAGTTTGATCTGTGTCTGAGTTTAGTAACAATAATTAATTAGATGTTCAAATGTTAGTGCTACAGAATATTTTGGTGCATTACAAATACATTTTATTAAAAAAATGTGAACGCAAGTGTATTTATTTACTATGACATTTGTTGAAATAGATATATTTAAACATTTTTGGCTTGTGAATTGTTATTTTAGATTCACCCAGCTGGAATGTTTAATTTTTGTCTTTATCATATCGAAAGGATTGCCTTTTTAGATGATATAAAGTAAGATGATATCAAAGATATAAATATGTTTGAGTCTTCACAACATAACTGACAGTTTAAAACCTTATTTGAGTAATATTTTGAGCTTTATTATGAACAGACATTGGCACTATTACAATTTTTGATTTTGTTGCATGTTTTTGCTGTAAGCAGGATTATTACAACTTTACAGTTTTATAGGGAAGCTTCCAATGTGGTCATGAGAGGGGAGCTTATGGCCTTTAATATTACATATAAACAGTTTGTGAAAATAACATAAGGTAATAGCTGGGAATTATATATGTTTTAAAATAATGTTACTAAAGAGAATAAATAAATATATAATCTTGCAAAATTATATTTATATGTTAGTCAATTTAAAATAATTTAATAAAAACTTAGGACCATTGCAGGTATTAAACATATTGAGAAAATCATCACAAAATTAAAGTTGATAACATTTTCTAAAACAGAAAAAAAATATTTTAGGAAAGATTTATCATTCCAGAATAAGAACAGGACCTGGTTATCAAAGTTAAATGTTTTACTACAGCAAAAGCACCAGAGCCTGATGGTTTATCTATTGAATATTATAATATTTTGTTTGGTAGAATTAGACATCTTTCATTTTAATCACTATTTTAATATTTTGTAACTATTTAAAAACTATTTCATAAAATGTATATTTTATTTACATGCCTTTTCCCCCCAGATATCTGGGCCTCTATTCAATTAAATAATTGTTGTTTACTGGAGCCTGTAAGGTAGCCCATAAACTAATCTGCTATTCAATTGATGTGTTTTAGTGAGCCGCAAGCGATCTACAGGTTAGAGGCTGAAAATCCCTGTAGTTGTCAAAATTGTAATTTACAACCCATCTAAACATTTGATCTTTCAAGCCCACAAAAGGTACAATCGCTAAAATCGCTAATCTCTATTTGTTACAATTCCTCAAGCCTGCAAACTTTTTCCCACCTGTAAATGGCAAATGTAGAAGAAAATCCTATGAGTACCAGATAGGACTCGCAAGGGGGTTTAACCCTTGTTCGTAGCCCTGTAAATGCAAATAAAAATTCTAATAAGGAAAGCGATGAAAGACATTAGGATTAATTGCACATCAGTCTCAAGCTCGCAAATTGGCTGTAAATATAAGCTTATTTTTATGTTTCATTTCGGGGTTATAGTGATCTAGGGAATCAATGAGTTAATACATATCAGGCCACCCACATGTACTAAAACAGTATTGCCATTCATTTTTAATATTTTGTACATTACCGAATTGCGAGTCTGATATAGGGAACCTCTAAATAGTCTCATTTACTATTGTCTGTTTCTAAATGGGTAGTGACGGCCTTGCTTAAATGATCATGATTACGCTTTGAAATGCTACTTATGATTGCATGAGTAACAATTTTGGTTTTCAGACAGTAAATTGTGGGCATGTTCAATTGACTCACTCTGTAATTGCAGCAAATTTCAAGCCCATAGATAAGCAACCAGTATAATGTAATCTGCAGGCTTTCAAATAAATAAGGACCCTGGTCTTTAATATGTTTTTTTTTTGCTCTTTCTAAGGGACTATGATGACACCTGGAAGAATTTGATGCAATGTAAATACTAGTTATGAGTTGAGTCTCTATTTGAGAGTTACCATGCTAGATTTGATATTTTAAAACTATACTTGACTAATGTGAAGTAGAACTTTAATATAAGTGAAAGTTTATTGGTAATACAAAAATATTATGAAATTTGCTAAAAGGTAAAAAAAATGGGAATACAGGTGGTCCAAACCCTTTTGTTAAGTATTACTGAGAAAAAAGCTTTTGAAAGGGTTGACTGGAACCACCTGCTTTCCTTCAAACATTTTAAAATAGATAGCAGCATTTCTGATACTAACACACATTTCTACCAGTCCAATAGCCTCAGTTGTGGTAAATGGGATTAATAAGTAAAGTAAGAAGTATTATGGCTGCATAAGACACAACGTCTTTTAGAGTATCCTTTTAAGATGAATAAAAAATCCATTTGGTATTTAATAGTCAGTCTCTTCACAGATCTGACTAATATATATACTTTAAACGATAATCTTTTAACAGCCTCAAGTAAATGTCTTACAGAATAAGGCATAATATGCCACTCTCGTTGTCAGGCAAAGTGAGTGTTATCCAAATTGTAATTTATACAAGAATACTGTTTTTTATTGAATCATTATTATTTTGATTAGTAAAATAGATATAAATCAGATAAATAACTCTTTTAAACAATTAAAATAAAATACTCTGATATTCCTGGCTATAGAATACTTGCTGTTTGAGTTAATCATGCATAAAATCCCTTTGTATAAACATTTAAATCTTTACAGGAAAAAATATAAGTAATTTAATGAATACATGAAAAATACCATATAGCCACTTTTGAACAGAAGTAATAAAACAGTTATCAGTTTTTTTAAAAGGACTAGGAATTATCAAAAAGGGGATATTGACATAGGGCCTCATTCTATTACCGGCCGTAGGAGATGCGGGGCCGCAAGGACCGGCCGCAAGCTATTCTGCTATTCTATTCCCCTCCGGCCGGGGATTCCGGCAGGCTTGCGGCCGGCGCCTTGCTATCCCTTGCGGCCGCACGCGCCGCAGGAAAGCCTTTCATCTAAAACGGCCGCAAGAGTTTCGGCCGCAAGAAAAGCCCGGTTGCTTTTCTATTGCTCCGGGAACCATCTCTGCAAGGCTAAAAGCGAGCTGCAGCTTACTTGCAGGAAAAAGGTCCCGCTAGCACCAATTAAGCACATTATAAAGCCAAAATAAAGCCATCCTGCACTCTGAGGAGACTAAAAAGTGATTGTAGGTGTTAGCAAAAATAGCACAACATTCCCCTACACTCAAATCCGTAAAAAACATATTTTTTTATTTATGTCAAAAATCCATGTAAAAAGTCCAGAGTGCTTGGAGCACCTCAGACCCGGGCCACGCTGTGGCCGGAAAATAAACAGTTAATGTAAACTCGGATTTGGGCTGATGTGCAAGCTTGAGAGGGGGTTGCTATTAATCCTCATGTCCCCCAATATGATCCCTAGCATTTACAGAGCTTTACAGTGCTGTCTTGAATTTATTTTTGACTTTAAAGATTTCTGAGCTTACGGCCGGTTGCAAGATATATGGCCGGCCGTAAGAGGAGATCCTTGCGGGGCCGTTAAATAGAATTGCGTGGTAACTGAACCCCGCAAGGAATCGCAGCCTTGCGGCCATTTTACGGCCGATAATAGAATGAGGCCCATAGGCAATAACATGGAATTGCACATACATACTGAAATTTAATTCTATTTCTTCTTTGTTCCTCCTGTGTTTGCACTACCATATGGGTAGCTTTACACTTGTCACTAGAAGATATGACAGACATCAACCAATCAAATTTAAGCAGGCCTATGACATCTCATTATATCCTCATTACTTCCGATTTGTATCATAGCAGTGAAAGAAAATGAGAGGGTTGTAGTACTGCATTATGCTGAATAATGAAAAACTGAAATAGCCTTTTACTTTATATGTGCAATTCTATTTTTCTTTTTCTTCTCACTGCCAGTATTAACATATAGAGCCTCATTCAATTGAGCAATTGCAAGTTACTGGAGCCCGTATTGGAGCCCGTAAGCTAATTTGCAATTCAATTTTTTGCGAGCCAAAAATGGCTTATGTGTCACGGGCTTGAAATCCCTGTGGTTGTTACAACCGTTACTTCCACCCCATCTAAGCCTTTGATCTTTCACATCCGCAAGAGTTACAATCGCAAATTGCTACAATTCCTCAAGCCTGCAAATGTTTTCACATCCATAAATGGCAAATGTTGAAGAAAATCCTATGAGTACTAGAGAGGACCTGTAAAGGGGTTAAACACCTGATTGTAGCACTGTAAATGCAAACAAAATTGCACAACAGTCTCAAGCTCACAAATCGGAAATCAAAACTCATTTTATTTAATGTTTAATTTCAGGGTTATATAGATCTTGAGAATCAATGTGTTAATACATATCAGGACACCCATATGGACTAGAACAGTATTGGCATTCATTTTTATTATTTTGTGTTTTGCGGTTTTACGAGTCTGGTCGCTTATTGGACCTCCAAATGCTAATTGATTGACATGTAACCTCCATGTTTTATTGACCTAATGATGATGGTATCATTTTCTGTTGGGTAGTTACGGCCTTGCTTAATTAATCATGTTCCCATCCTGAAATGCTACAAACGAGTGTATGGTATATGGTTTCGACTTTCGGCTCCTAACTTGCAGGCTTTTTCAGTTGAATAGCACTAAATTGTGCAATTAAGTTCAAGCCAGCAGCAAGCCCGCAGCAAGCCCACAGACAAACGGCCTGTATACCTCGAGATGCAGGTTTTGAATTGAATGAGGCTCATAGAACATACCAAAGCAATTCAAGTAAAGAGTGGAGAAATAAAGAAATACAGTGTATCATTAATTAAACAAATAATGTACTAACTTTGTGCTTTTCGATAGGTATAAATTATTTTTATTAAGTTTTAAAAGTAAAGAACGTCGCTGATTAATAAAGTTAAAAATGAGATAGAGGGATACTAATGAAGACTGGCTAACAAGTTTTTAAATAGTTAGTGTTACTATATTAGCATTAAATGAACTATTATAAGTAAAGATAGTAATTTAACCTTTGCGTATTATTATTAGGTCATTTAATTATTTATTGTCTTGGTCGTTTGACTATCATAGTTAAATAAACAGTGTATTTTTGTGACGTGCTTAATGCTGTGTATTGGTGGTGTATCAATATTGATTACCTAATAAGTGATGTTTGATAATTCCTATTGAAGGGGTTCATAAACTGTATGACTTATTTATAAATAAATGGACGTGGATTATATCTAATTTACCAATAAAGTTATTAAATCCTTTCTTTAAATTGTTAGTGCTGATTTGATCTAGAATAAGCTAGGAAAAAGCTAAGAATAAGCTAGGAATGGTGAGGTGATTAAAAAACAAAGGTAAAACAACAGGTGAACACAAATTCCTAGAAAAGTTACGTTTGTGGTCTACATTATAGTTTGCCCATGCAAACTTTTATATGTAGGAAAAACAGATCGCCAGCTACGTCGACGAATACTTGAACATGTGTCCTCAGTTAAGAACTCTTTGGATACGCCCGTAGCGAGGCACATTAAATTGTACCACCAAAATAGAGCAGAAAATCTAGAATTTCATGTCCTAGATATAGTCAACCAAGGACCAAGAGGAGGAGACAGAAGCAAGAGATTGCTTCAACTGGAGAGCAAATGGATCCACCAATTAAAAACACAGACACCCTCAGGCTTGAATGAAGGGTTTTCCTTTACCCCATACATATAGGGTAAATCTAAGCTATTTGAACACTTCACCTGATCCTATATAGGAAATACAATCTGGTAATATATCTGTAATAATAATAAATTAAATGATATATAGAATGAAGAAATAGAGTAAAAGCAATCCGCAAACATTCTCTATCTTTATTACAGACGGTCCAACTTTACACTAGACAGTTAACACTGCCTATTACCTGAGAATAGAACTAATATCTATGACTCTGGAGATAACTCGATACTGAATGCCAACGTATAAGGTAGATTCAATCTCCATTCACGCTTCACAGCGTCCATTCGTTGAATCCCCCTCTCTAAAAAATTCCTTTGATCTTTTAAAGTAATACAATATAAAATAAATAGAATAAAATAATATAAGGATGAAACTTATGATGTCTGCAGAAACGTAGATATAATATATACTGTACCAAGAGCCATTTTATAATAATTAGGTTTGCAGATACGGCAATATAATTTATAGATACTACATCATGAGCTACCTACAAAGAATAGTCCCGATCTAAATGAAAAGAAGGACCCTGTAGCTAGCCTAATTGGAAAATAGGTCAGATGATCATGACTGGCGACTAAGAGATGACTAAATAACGTATCGGGACATGCTTCCCTTCAGCCAATCAATTAATACATCTTATAAACAAGGAAAAAATAACCCATGACGCCTGCACCACGTGCCCCCATGAACCAATCAGGGTTAAGTGCAAGGAGAGTGACGTACACGGAAGTAAAGATACAAGCGCCTTTAAAAAGGAGAACGCCAGAGAATGGCTCCAGAACAAACCAGCCTTTGATAAAGTTGCAGGAGCAATGAAACCGGTCAGGCAAAAAGGCAATCATTCATTCAGAAGGAGGATATTTATGAGGAAAGAATCTGCCAAGCACTGTGCACCTTAAAGAGATATGGAATAAGGAAGGACATTGGTATCGTATAGTCTCTGTCTCTATAGCTACAGTCTCTGTGGCTACTGTCTCTGTCTTTTCTATTAGGAAGTGGTAAGAACCTGTGAGACTCTCTAAAAGAAAGGGAGAATTGTGCCTATATAAACTGTGCCTATTTGAACTGTGTCTATTTTGTGCTGTACTACCCATGCTGTACTAACTGCTTCATCTAAAGCCCTGTGGGATGTTCAAAAGGAGTGGCTATTTTGCCTGTATGCACTGCACTAAAAAGAAGTGGCTATTTAACCTGCACGTATTGCAACCACATGAACTGTATGCACTATAATACACTGATTTGTGACACCTACGGCATATCTCCGATATACTAAGAGGAATATCACATCACAGCAGTTCAATCCCGGAATTAGAAGGGATTATAAGACACCACAAGAGTCTCGCATAGAACTAAAGAGATTTAAAGAGACACAACATATATCCGGAGATTTAAAGAGACAGAATATATAAATCTATATGAGAAGAACCATAGATCCAAAAATAAGTCTGTTTCAAAGACAATTTACAACTACTCTAAGCAGATTTAAAATAAAAAAAAATATCTCTCCTACTTCTTATTAATTTTAATTTATTCATCTCAAAAGGCTTAATGATAGGCTCCATAAAATAGCCCCCACATGGAATATGGCTGCCTGGTGATTTTTTATGTATATGAGGGCAACTATATAAAAACACTCAGTATATAGTGGAAAATAGTGCATATTGACTGAGTCAGCTGCATGGACCTCCACAAATATATACTGAGTAGTAGTAATAGAACTATCTAACTGGCTACCAAATAGATGTTGCTTAGTGTTTAAAACAACATAAAGAAGGTTCGTTATATATAGTATTGTCCAACTTCTTGTTAAAAAATTCGAAACTTTGGAGTATTGACTAATCTTTCTTAAGTCACACATCTAACTTACACCCTTACATTCACATTTATGTTCACATTCTAACTTTTCTAGGAATTTATGTTCACCTGTTATTTTACCTTTGTTTTTTGATCACCTCACCATTCCTAGCTTATTCTTAGCTTTTTCCTAGCTTATTCTAGATCAAACAGCACTAACAATTTAAAGAAAGTATTTAATAACTTTTTTAGTAAATTAGATATAATCCACGTCCATTTATTTATAAATAAGTCATACAGTTTATGAACCCCTTCAATAGGAATTATCAAACATCACTTATTTGGTAATCAATATTGATACACCACCAACACACAGCATTAAGCACGTCACAAACATTCACTGTTTATTTAACTATGATAGTCAAACGACCAAGACAATAAATAATTAAATAACCTAATAATAATACGCAAAGGTTAAATTACTATCTTTACTTATAATAGTTCATTTAATGCTAATATAGTAACACTAACTATTTAAAAACGTGTTAGCCAGTCTTCATTAGTATCCCTCTATCTCATTTTTTACTTTATTAATCAGCAACGTTCTTTACTTTTAAAACTTAATAAAAATAAATTATACCTATCGAAAAGCCCAAAGTTAGTACATTATTTGTTTAATCAAACAGGTGTTAAGCACCACCAGTAGGAGGCTTTTTCCCGTAATCCCACAAATTGTGGGACCGGGGAACAATAAGCTCCCCTACCTAGTATCATTAATTAAGCCTAAATCAAGGAGACTATAAACCAAAATCTCTATGTGATATCACATAATCTGAACAAATAAGGCATAATCCCCAGAACTGTGCCTCAACCACACACATATGTATGCACAGATAAATAAAACTAGAATTAACTTTTTTGTATCATTAGTAATACAAAGAAATATCACACAGGGCCTTATTCAATTGTGACTTGGCTAGTCGAATAGGACTCTATGTATGCACAGAGCATTTTTTACAGAAGTTTTTAGTTGGTAAACTTCTATCCAAAAGCAAGGTCTTCACTAGCTAAAAACTTCTGTAAAAAATGTGCTCTGTGCTTATATAGAGCCATATTCAAATTGGCCAAATCGCAAATGAATGAGGTTGACAGAAAAGAAAATTCAAGCTAGAAGCACAGAGAAACAGGTCATGGACAATGGACCCATGCTCAAAAACCATGATATGTTATACAAGGCTTATTCTAACAAAAGCTCCGAATAAGACTGTCCATAAATGTGTAGAGATCTGCTAATAGAATACACACAAAAGTGCTGCAACAACATGCATAGACATGTCTTAACAGAATTTCAGAATGAAGGCCAGCATATGTTGTGCTATCATGCAATGATCAGCTTTATGTCCATGCCAATCATGCCCCTAGGGACGAAAGCTCAGAAACAGAGTGTAGGGCTCCTTGTCCAGAAGAGAATATTTAAGAAATCTAAAGCCTTCAGGGAATGGTAACCAACCCATAGAGGTTAGATAGGTGGTATGGTGATGGCCCACCCAAGAACATAACTCACATGGGATCTTAGGGCCCCCACATCAAAACACACAAGAGTGAGCGAGTGGAAAGGGGCACCTGATGGCCCTCGAGTTAGTGGGGTTCCAGGGGAACCCCAAAACAAGGTTTATTAAAAAAAAGGCAGATAAACTGTTGGTGGGGTTCATAAACCTCGTTGCATACTTCAATCCCTTTTCTTTTTATCAAGCCCACAATTGATTTCACACACCTAAATCCTACGAGTACTAGAGAGGACTCACAAAGGGGTTAAACACCTGTTCATAGCACTGTAAAAGCAAAAAAAAAAAACACTACTGTACTTTAGAATATGGCAAATGTGATGAAAGATAAGGATTAATTGCCCACAACAGTCTAAAGCTCCCAAATCTGCATTACAAAAATATATTTTTCATGTGTAATTTCCGTGTTATATTGATCCCAGCAATCAGTGGGTTAATATATATATATAATATATATATATATATATATATTTATATAAATATATATACATATCATTAAACTTGCATGGACTAGAATAGTAGATTGATTATTTTTTTTATATTGCAACATTTCTGGATTGCGAGTAGCAAATTGGACTTCTAAACACTAACTGATGACAGTCTCATGTACTATTATCTGTTTCTAAATTGGTAGTTACGGGCTTGCCTGATTGATCATGTTTATGCCCTGTAATGCTACTTACAGGTGCATGGTTTATGGATTTAGCTTTCAGCTAGGTAGCTGCGGTTTGTTCAATTTAATTACTCTGTAACTGTTGCAAATTTTAAGCCCACAGACTTAGGGGCTGTATGAAGGCAACTGCCAGCTTGGAATTTAATAGGGGTCATTGTTTTTTTTATGTATGGTTACTAGTAACATGTAATCAAGGACATTGTCTGCTATTTAAACTGCACTATGATCTCTATACGAAAATTAATCTATAATATCAGTATATTCATTTTGTTGATGAATGAGGACAGGAAAATATATAATAAAACTCAAATATCAGATGTTTATCGTCAAGGACATGTGTTTTCAGGTATAATTATAGGCCTGAGAGGATTTAAAATGTTTGTTTTTTTTGGAGGGGGGGTGGTAAGTCGTGATTAATATATAGTGGGGCATAATATATGTTAGTGTGGATTTGAGAATGTATGGTAAAAGAGATGAAAATTGGCCAGGGCAGCGAAGAGGATGTAGGAGAGGGTAAATAATGTCGACTGAAAGTATGGGAGAGGATGGTGAATCAAAATCCATTTTTGGTTAAGAAGATGGGTGAAATGCCATAAACATGTTATTAAGCAGATTCTCAGACATTCTCTTACTTGCAAAACTTTACTCAACCCTATTCACATTTATATGAAAACTAGCTACTTGCCTGTCAAAAATGATGGGAATAAAATATTAAGCCTGACAATTCTGTGTGCCACCCAATGTAAGCACCTTCTGCTCTCATCGCGAACCAAGCGCTAAGCGCCTTTGGTGCTCATCGTGTGGCTCACAATGAGCACCTTCGGTGATTATTGCAAGTTACTCCCCCTGTCTACTTCTTACCTTGTGTCTCATCTCCCCCTCCTCTGCCTCCCTTATCTCTCATTTCCCCAATCTCTCCCTCCCTTGTTTCTCATTTCCCTCCTCCTCACTTTCCCTTGTGTCACATTTCCCCTCTCCCTCCCTTGTGTCACATTTCCCCTCTCCCTCCCTTGTATCTCATTTCCCCTCTCTCGCCCTTGTGTCTCATTTCCCCCCTCTCCATCCCTTGTATCTCATCTCCCCTCTCTCCCTTATGTCTAATTTCCCCCTCATCTCTCTCCCTTGTGTCTCATTTTCCCCCTCCTATCTCTCCCTTGTGTCTCATGTCCCCCTCATCTCCCTCCATTGTGTCTCATTTCCTCCCTCCTCTTCCTTCCTTGTGTCTCATCTCTCCTCCCTGCATACTGCAGAGACACATCTCCCATAGAAGTCCACCTGAAAGCAGTTCAAAGCAATCTAAGATACTTTTAAAAGCATACTGCAGAGAAACATCTCCCATAGAAGTCCACCTGAAGGCAGTCCCCTTCCACCCTGCCCCTCTACACACCCATCCTTGTTTACACTTAATATATTGAGGAATACTAATTACCTGCACATGTTCAATCAGTGACATCTGATTATCACCTCTAACCACTCCCTTCAAGAATACTTGCTTACACAGTGCCATTATGTTTCCTCACACCACCTTCCTTATTATAACCTCCTGCCTCTTTCTCAGACTCTCTTATACTGTCTCTACACATCATGTCTCCAATAACATAACTATCTCACCTTCCCTGCTTTCTTCTCCTCTTCTCTGCTCCCATGAACTCTTCTCCTTTCTCCAGTCACTATCTCATCCCTCCCCTAAAGCTGGAAAGCAGAAATGTAAGTCCTATTCCCATCTCCTTTTACTCTCTCACCTTCTTCTGATGGCTAACCCCGGCCCCTCACTCATTCCCACCTCCTGTCAGCCACGCAGAGTCCCCAGGGCAGCAAATGCCCAAAACACTCATAATCTAATACCCATCACTTGTCACAAACCATCTACTTTGCCCTTCTCATGTGCCCTCTGGAATGCAAGGTCTGTTTGCAATAAATTTACTCTCATTCATGATCTCTTCATTTCCAACTCCCTAAATCTACTGGCTATCACGGAAACCTGGCTCACACCATCTGACTCTGCCTCCCCTGCTGCACTCTCTTATGGTGGTCTACACTTCAGTCACACTCCTAGACCTGGGAACAAACAAGGTGGAGTTGTGGGCATACTGCTATCCTCTCGCTGCACTTTTCACTGCATACCCCCTGTTCCCTCCCTTCAATCCTCATCTTTTGAAGTCCACACTATCCACATCTTCTCTCCCATCCCTCTGCGAGTATCTGTGATCTATTGCCCGCCTGGATCACCCTCTCAATTTCTGGACAACTTTGCCGCCTGGCTCCCTCACTTTCTCTCCTCCAATATACCTTCACTCATTCTTGGCGATTTCAACATAGCCACTGACACACCCACCTCCCCAACAACTGCAAAATTACTTGCACTTACCTCTTCCCTTGGCCTCTCACAATGGACAGATTCCGCAACTCACAGTGGTGGACACTCCATTGATCTTATTTTTACTAATCTCTGCACTATCTCCAACCTTGACATCTCCTCACTTCCCCTATCTGACCACCACCTGTTAACTTGCAACCTCACCTCATCTTCCGCTAACCACCCTTCTTCAAATCCTGCCACCAGAACACGCAGAAACCTGCAAACACTCAACCCACAAGAATTTTCAAATGTACTAAAACCTCTTCTTAGCCCCCTCACCACCCTTGCCTGCCCTGACATCGCCACTTCACAGTACAACGCTACTCTAACCTCCACCCTTGACTCTCTTGCCCCCATAATCACAAGCAAACGCCCTCACTCTCATCCACAACCATGGCACACCACACAAACACGCTATCTACAGAGATGCTCACGACTATGGAGGAAGTCTCTATGGAGGAAATCTCGCACTTCAGCAGACTTTCTCCACTACAAGTTTACCTTGCGTTCCTACTTGTCTGCCCTCAATCTTGCCAAACAACACTACTTCTCATCACTAATATCAAACCTGTCCTCCAACCCTAAACGTTTATTTGCTACATTCAACACGCTCCTTTGCCCACACCCACCTCCTGCCCCTTCCTGTCTAACTGCTGATGACTTTGCCAGCCACTTTAAAACCAATTGAAACTATCCGAAATGAGCTCCCCTCCAAGCCTGGCCCTATCCCACCATCCTTTCCACAAGCCGACAACACCCAACCCTTACCCTTCCCCAATCCCTCCTCCACTATGGATTCCTTTGACCCTGTAACCGAGGATGAAGTATCTACGTTATTATTAACCTCTCACCTTACAACATGTTCACATGATCCTATTCCTTCACAGCTAATCCCTCCCCTATCCACCACACTTTGTCCAGCTTTCACACATCTATTCAACCTCTCCCTAAACACTGGCAGGTTTCCATCCTCATTAAAACACGCCATAATTACACCCATTCTCAAGAAGCCGTCATCTGACCCAGCTACTGCCTCCAACTACAGCCCTTTCACACTACTACCACTGGCTTCTAAACTACTTGAGTGGCTTGTTTACAATTGCCTGACTCAATTTATTTCTTCAAATTCCCTTCTTGACCCCTTCCAATCTGGTTTCCATGCCCAACACTCAACAGAAACAGCCCTCACAAAAGTCACCAATGACTTGCTAACTGCCAAATCAAAGGGTCACTTCTCCATTCTAATTCTCCTGGATCTCTCTGCTGCCTTCGACACAGTTGACCACCCTCTTCTAATCCAAACTCTCTGCTCATTTGGCATCCAGGGCACAGCTCTTTCATGGTTCACATCCTATCTAAAAGATCGTACATTTAGCGTCTCCTTCTCTGGCACCTCTTCTTCACCTCTCCCTCTGTCTGTTGGCGTTCGCCAAGGTTCTGTCCTAGGCCCCCTCCTCTTCTCTATCTACACCTCCTCCCTTGGCACCCTCATAAAATCCTTTGGATTTATATCATCTCTATGCAGATGATACTCAAATCTACCTCTCTGCACCCGATCTATCACCCTCTCTTCTAGCTCATGTTTCCAACTGCCTCTCTAGCGTATCCTCCTGGATGTCTACTCATCAACTCAAACTCAACATGTCTAAGACTGAACTCCTAATCTTTCCACCCTCTACTACAGCTTCCACTCCTCAAATATCTCTCACTGTTGACAACACCATCATCACTCCCACCTCCCAGGCCCGTTGTCTTGGGGTTCTACTGGATCCCGCCCTCTCTTTTATTCCTCACATCCAATCGATAACAAAATCTTGATAGTTTCACCTAAAAAACATCTCCAAAATTTGTCATTATCTTACACAAGACACAGCTAAAATTCTAATACACTCGCTCATCATATCTCGACTCGACTACTGCAATTCACTCCTTGCTGGCCTTCCCATCTCTCGTCTGTCTCCCCTCCAATCCATAATGAACGCCTCCGCTAGACTCATCTTCAATACCAAACGATCAGTGTCTGCAGCTCCTCTCTGTCAATCACTCCACTGGCTTCCCATAGCTTCCCGAATCACATTTAAAATCTTGACCCTAACACATAAAGCCCTCAACAACAATGCACACCCTTATATCTCTGCTCTTGTTTCAAAATACTCTCCCAACAGCCCCCTTCGTTCTGCTAACGACCTTCTTCTTTCCTCCTCTCTCATCACCTCCTCTCACTCCCGTCTTCAAGACTTTTCTTGTGCTGCCCCTACTATTTGGAACTCCTTGCCTCGCTCCATTAGATTATCTTCCTGCCCCAAAACCTTTACAAATATTATTTAAAACACACCTATTTAAAAAATCATATCACCTTCAGCCTTTATAATTACAACTGCACACTCCACAGCTTAATAACACTCCCACCTACACTCTATAGTACAATACACAGACCCCTCCAATTAACTGAACAAATTGTTTTCACACCACCATCTTGCATTTGTCACCCTCTTGTATCACACCTAAACCCTTAGATTGTAAGTGTGCGAGTTTTCAATTGTGTGTCAGTGTCTTGGAAACAAGCACTATGTGCATTTGATTATATGCTCAAAAACAGGGCCCTCCATTCTTTATAAGGTGTTCAGTTTGTATTTTGCCATGTACTAAACCCCTGTACAGCTCTACGGAATATGTTGACACAATATAAATAAAGACAATAATAATAATAATAATTTCCCCCACATCTCCCTCCCTTTTGTTTCATTTCCCCCCTCCTCTTCCTTCCTTGTGTCTCATCTCTCCTCCCTCCCTTGTGTCTCATCCCCCCTCCCTTGTGGCTCATTTCCCCATCCTCTCACCCCATTGTGTGTCACCCCCTCCTCTCCCTACCTTGTTTCTCCTTTTCCCCCTCATCTTTCTCCCTTGTGTCTCATTTCCCCCTCCGATCCCTCCCTTGTGCAGACAGGATGCGCCAACAGGGGTGGGACTCAATTGGTCCGCTGAACCATCAATGAAGGAGCAGCGTACAGCCTACAGGGTCTGTAAGTCTTGGGAGATAAGTTCTGGGTGCTGGGGAAGGCAGAGGGGGAGATGAGAAGGAGATGATAAGTCCCACTGGCTGTGGCTCTCATCTCGAGCCCTGCAATGAGTGCCTTCTGTGCTCATTGAAGCCCCGCAACTGGGAGCCTCACTTCGCGAGGGCTGCAAGTGCGTGACCAACATTGCAAACGTGATCAACTTTGGTAAGATCCACAACTATATATGTGATGTAATATAGAAGTATATAGATGGAATGCAATGAGTAGAACTAATCATTTATAATAGATGTTTAAAGAAAAGTGCAGGGAGAATGGTTGACATATACAAATCAGGAAGATTGCATTTAAGCTAAAAGCAGAAATATTACTAATCTGATTTGGGGAGAATATAATGAATTGTTGTGCAGTGTCTCTTACTAGAAACATTCTACAACATGCTGCTGAGGGATGGTCACTGACTGGCTAATTTGAAACAATGCACTTCAGAATCTCTGTTTTCATGAGCTGCATGTGCTACAGAGGGCAGATCCAAGCATCTTTGTAGGCATAAAGAGAGAGATTGGAAGCGCTTCGTAATAAAAATAAAATACATAGAATTGTAATAGATGCACAGCTATAATATGTATTCCTAGGTATATCCAGAAACATTTCATATCTCTTTAATAAAACAGATTTATAATTGCCATGTTTTAATTAGTATAGAAAGCAACAGAATAAAACTTGACCATCAGCCTCATTAAATTGGAGCATCTTAAGTCCTACATGTAGCTTGTAAGGGCTGTGTGCTTGAAATTTGGCTATTTTACATTGCTATTAAATTAGAAGTGCTGCGAGTTACGAGCAAGAAACGCTATTTCGTAAACCAGTTCTCGTACGTCTGAGTTTCTTGCTAGAACGCCAACAATTAAGCAAGCACGTAGTTACAGGTTCAGATGGTGCCATGGAAAAAGAGATTGTTAGCGTTACATCACTGAAGGGAGGGTAGATTTTGAAGTCCTACGGGCGTCAATTATAGTTTGCGATCGCACCCACATTCCAGATTAGTGCAATATTAATAAAGCAGTAAATATGATATTCTATTAAATACGAGTTACAGTATATGTCGTAACACATTGATTGCAGGGATCTGTGTAACTCAAAATATAAACATAAAATAAAGTATTTTTCTGGGCCGATTTGCGCGCTTGAGAATTGTGTGCTATTAATTCTAAGACCTAACATCACTTTCTCTTTTAATAAATCTACAGTAGTGTGGTGATATTTGCATTACAAGTGTTATGTATTAGACTTTACCACCCTTGCGGGTGCCCTCGAGCACGCTTTGGGCTTCATTTGCATCTTACAGGCTTGCTCGCCTGTGACTTCTTAGCAATTTAATAGCTATATTGAACAAGTAGTGGTTACGGGCTTGACGGATCAAAGGATTTACGTACACGAAGTTCAATGTTGCTCAATATTTTTTTTTACAACGTAGCCCAAATTTAATGAGGCTGTTGGTCCTTCTAATATTCCAGGTAACCTTTAAGGAAATAACCTTAAATTATAGAAAATGCAGTAGATATAGATTGTTAAATCTGCTGCGGTCACACACAGTTTCCTCCATCACACGTAAACTGCATTTCATTGAGTTTTTTGGATAATAAACTGTGTGGACCAATTCGTATTTCAGTTAAATAGTGTGTAAATCCACTATCAAACTAGTTTGCAATTTTCTGCTCTTTTCAATATTTTGCCAAAGAAAAGTATGTTGAGTATTTTATCTCTTGCTATAAATTTACCAATTATATGAGCCAACATTTCTCTGTATGTGAAGTGGTATGCATTTGATCCCAAGAGCTTCAAATTAAGTTTCACTTGTATTTCAAAAACAAGAAATGTACATGTTTATTCATCTAATCATTTAACCAAGCTGAACCCAATTCTCGGACTCACATTGTTATAATTATAATTGTTATGGCGCCTCAGTTTAAATTTCTTAGTTTTGTCCATGGACGGAAATTATTTTACATACAGTATATAAATTGAATGCTCTCTTATTTAAAGTAAGAGATATTTTATAGAGTTAAAGGGACACAGAACTTAATTTTTAATCATACACTAAAAAGAGTATTCTTTTTAGTTGGTTATCTGAAGTAATTTACAACAACAAAGAAATTAGAGGTGTTCAATCTAAGAACGGAGAATACCTGAAGTAGGTATGTCCTGTAGGTCTGGTTACCTACTCAGAGGGCAACCTCTTTCAGCTCATGTGTGCCCTTCACAGGGATAAATATCCTGTAGTATATCAGTGTGGTCCCACTCAAAAGAGTGACCCAGCCCCGAAATAGAAGGCAATTCTACCCTGAACAGGAGAAACAGCAAACTCCAGACGCGTTTTCGGCCTCTGTGGGCCTCATCAGTGAGGTGTAGTTTTACTCCCTAAGGCACAGTGAGTAAGGAGTCCATGTCTGGTTCGCCCTATCACCCTAGGGTGAGAAAAACACCTAAGGGTCATTTGCATACATAACAACAACATTAGAGGTGCTCAATCACAATACCTGAAGTAGGTTTGTACTATAGGTCTGTTTACCTACTCAGAGAGCAACCTCTTTTAGCTCACTTGTGCCTTTCAATGGGAGCCTGTGAGTGAGGTTGAAAGCTAATTTGAGGCATAATCTGCGTTTTTCGAAGATCGAAAATCGTCAAAGCGAGGAGAAAAAAACCAATGGTGCTCATCAAGAAGCACACAAGACATGAGCAGGGAGAGAGAGGAGAAAGACACAGGGGAGGGAGAGGGGGAGATGGGGGGAAAAGAGACACAAGGGAGTGAAATAAGGAGAACAAAAGACAGGGGGGGGGAGAGGGGGAAACCGAGACATAGAAGGGATAGGGGGGAAGCAGACAGACACAGGAGTTAGAGAGTGGGGAGAGGCTCGCAATGAGCACCGAAGGCACGAAAGTGGATGGTTGGACGACACCTGCAATGAATGCTCATTGCAGGGCTCGCAATGAGTGCCAAAGGGGCTTATTGCACGACATGAAAGTGGCGGGTTGGATGAAGCCTGCAATGAGCAGTAAAGGCACTCATCGCAAGCCCCATGAACTAGACAGTGGGAAAGACTTACAATGAGCGCCAAAGGTGCTCATCGTGAGGCCTGCAAGTTAGAGGGGGGAGAGCCTTGCATTGTGTGGCAGACAGCATTGCCATCCTTCAAATGTAATTGCCGTCATTTTTGATGGGCAAGTCGCTAGTAACTACATACTTTGTCAAATCCCTAATTTGGGATTACTGACAACATCGAAAAACTAATAAATGTTGCAGAAAAAAGTGTTAACTCATTCTCTAGCATTCTTTGCTATATGAAACAAATGCTGAGAGAAAACATTGTTGTAGGAGTTGTGTTCTGCTTTTTGTCTGACTACCTTTGATTTTGAACTATTTGCAAGGTCAGGAAAAGAAGAGTAGCAAACAATGCCTATGCATTATTTTCTGTGTCACTTTCATGTAATATATTTTTAAAGGCCACATACTTTTCAAGAAAAAAACCAAAATATTTATGTTACATGTAAATAAACCATGGCAGTGTTGATGATGAACATAAAAATAAGACTGTCATTGGGTTTTACCACCTTTTTACTATTCTGTTTTGCATTAAATATTTTAAATTAGAAAATAAGTAAATTTGATATTGGTCATGCTAAATGTTTTAAATACTGTACTGTTTGCTAACATCATACAATTTTTTTTAAATATGACAATGTTTATTTCAGTCAGTGATAAAAAATATTTATGTAATTGCATCAATGTCCATAGGTAATATGTTTAAACTGGGTGTTTAATTATTTTTCCGAAAATCCATATTCAGTATAAATATACTACAATCGGAAACTGCAAGAGTACATAATCAGTAATGTGTTTTTGTACTGCAAAAAATGTCCTCAGAAAGAAATAGCCACAGGGGTTTGAATAGATATGTTTTCTTATAATAACTACATCTCCACCACTGTTAGGAGGCAGGCTCTTTTGACAATTTCCACAGCATTATCTGCAAAGAGAATGCTACTTAGGGTGCCTGCAGATGTATATTTTTAAAGATCTAAGTCTTCCAGCTAATATTCCAAACTTGAAGATGAAAAAACAGACTTTATTTGCGGTATTCTTTGTTGAACAAAAACACAACATGAATCATTTTTCACACCTGCAGATTTTAGAAAGCCAATTGTATTGGAGCCAATATTGACAGTGACAACAGCAATCTATTCTTTCAAAATGTGGCTGAATGCATCAAAATAGTTCCATTTGGACTATGATTACAAACTTAGGTTTACATTATTTATCATTCTGTTATTGATTATATTAAAAACATACTAATCCAAGCATGCATAAGGTATCTAATGAAATTGTATTTGTGATTCTATGTATGAATAAGTAATACTAACTTCTTGGCAACAGAAAATGAATCAACCCCCATGTAGTAATAGGGCACAAGTTGGTAAGCTATCTACAAAAACTTTAATATCAATAAATAATAAGCCAGAATCTGACAAAGAGATTTGCTTAAAGACTCAAAGCAAGAAGCTGCTTGGCTGGGAGTGAATAACATTTGTGATCTTAACAAAATAAAATAACACCTCATTTCTACACAATAATATTTCTTCTTTCTCTCTCTCTTCTCTGTTTTCCTCTTTCACTGCATTTTCATCTGTGTCACTCTGGGTTTCACTTTATTTCTCCCCTCTCCATTTGTTTATTTAAATATATATATATACAATGTCTATTCCATGCTAGATGCTCTTGGAGTTTGGGTCTTTTATGTAGCAGGTTGAATTATATTCTACAGCCTTTTCTACTGGGTCACATTTCTCCACTCCAAGTATACCCTGTGTGCAATAAATAGCATTTATTGATATAGCAGTAAATGACAAGGATACACAATTATAAGTGTTTAGACTTGTAAGCTTTGATATTTGGTTAGATCACAATATACAATCTACCCAATGTCTATTACAATCTTTTTTGGCTGGTAAAGGGCAAAACGAGCCATCGGGTTCATCATGGGGGAGAAGAGAAGGACTTCACATACCCACGGTTTTATCCTGGCAACTACAAGGGAAAGAAACTGCAAGTATTTATGATTTAATACAGACTCGCAGATGTCTGTTCATAACCCTGTATATCAGGTTGTTTACACAGTGTGGTTTTGATTGTGCAGATATGTAGGTGTTCTATATGCACTAGATTATATAAATAAATAAATAAATATACATATATGTATATATCAAAATAGTCCTTTCTCTTCATTGCCCCTATATCTTTGTTGTTTTTAACCTCATTTGCTTTTTGATTTAATTAAATGTTATAGCTCCACATTAACTATCATATATTATCTGATGATTAGCAGTATCTGCGCTATATGAGGGTTATATTATTACTAGCGAATTGCCCGTCAAAAAATGACGGCAATGAAATTGTAAGTGAGCTAATGCTGTTTGGTGTATACTAATAAAATAACTAATAGATTAATAAAGTAATATACTTTACCTATTTTGAAGCATTATGTTGAAGAGCTGCAATGTGTTTTGATGTTGCTGCAGCATTAGTGTTGTGGAGCTGCTGTGTAAGCGTGGTGAATGTGTGCAGTGTAATAGTGTGCGTGTGCGAGGCCAAACCGTTAGCGTACTCGTGTACTTCCGCATTGTTCTAAAATGGCGGGTAATGTGTGGTATGCGTCTGTAGCAGAATATCCGTAGGTGTTTTGTGGTGTTTTGCGTGTTTCTTGGGGTGTTTTGCGTGTTTAGTGTGTTGTAGCCTCGTTTTCGTTTTGTTCGGCGGCCCGCAAGCGTGAGCAATGGCTCGAGCGGGCTCGCATGCTCACAACTATATATGTGATACACACACACACACACACATTATATACACACACATTATATATATATATATATATATATATATATATACACACACACACACACACACATTATATACACATACACACACGCACAATATACACACACACACATTATATATACACACAATATGTTGTGTGTGTGTGTATATATATATATATATATAATGTGTGTGTATATATAATGTGTGTATACACACACAATATACACACACATTTTATATATAAACACACACAATAAGATGGAGATGAGGCACATATACAATGACTGACTGTAATGTGCCGTGCAATATACGGTATGTTATACATGCACATATAGGTGTATGCACTGACTGTATATCTGTACACACACACTATATACACACACACACTGTATACACACACTATATACACACACACACTATATAAATATATATATACACACACACACACACTATATACATATATATATATATACACATACACACACACACACTATATATTCGCTATATATATATATATATATATATATATATATTAAAAAAACACACAGTATATATATATATATATATATATATATATATATATATATACACAAATATACTGTGTGTTTTTATATATATATATATATATACACATATATATATATATATATATATATATATACACATATACTGTGTGTTTTTATATATATATATATATATATATATATATATACATATACATATACTGTGTGTTTCTTTATATATATATATATATATATATATATATACATCCACTGTGTGTTTTTTTAATATATATATATATATATATATATATATATATACATCCACTGTGTGTTTTTTTAATATATATATATATATATATACTGTGTGTTTTTATATATATATATATATATATATATATACATCCACTGTGTGTTTTTTTAATATATATATATACTGTGTGTTATATATATATATATTAAAAAAAAACACAGTAACTCCTGTGGTCCCAGGCCCTATCATGTGCCCTGTCACCCCACATGAAGCCCTATTAGGCTCTACTCACCTGTGCAGCCCGGGGGAGTCCCGTATATGTCCGTGGCTCGCTGTGCTCCTGGGGGGTCCGCCCGAGGGTAGGGGGAAGTTATAGTGAGGTGGTGAGCACCTCCATGCCTGCCTGCGGCCCTCGCTTTGCTGTGCGGGGGGTGAACCCGAACCGGGGACTGGGCGGCCCTGCGCGGGGGATTGTTGGGAGGAGGTGGCTGCTCCATTCCAGCAACTGAGGGCCGCAGCTCGCTGCGCGAGCAGCGGCCCTCGCTTTGCTGTGCGGGGGGTGAACCAGAACCGGGGACTGGGCGGCCCTGCGCGGAGGATTGTGGGGAGGAGGTGGCTGCTCCATTCCAGCAACTGAGGGCCGTGGCTCGCTGCGCGAGCAGCGGCCCTCGCTTTGCTGTGCGGGGGGTGAACCTGAACCGGGGACTGGGCGGCCCTGCGCGGGGCATTGTGGGGAGGAGGTGGCTGCTCCATTCCAGCAGTTGAGGGCCGTGGCTCGCTGCGCGAGCAGCGGCCCTCGCAAGCGTGAGCAACGGGCCGTACGCTGCGGGCAAGGGCCTCAGTTGCTGGGATGGAGCGCCTTCGGCGCTCCATCCCAGCAACTGGGGCCCGCAGCCCTCGCTACGCGAGCCCGCAAGCATGAGCAACGGCCCGTACGCTCACAACTATATATGTGATGTTGCATTTGTAGGTGCATACAGGATATTCAGTCTTCTCCTCTTACTGCGTTAGAAGGGAAATTTATCATCCTTCTATATTTTTCACAGTAGCATATCAGTACACTCTGAGTGCTATATCAGATTATATTCTCCTTGGGAGTAAGCAGTGATACAATATCAAGCACCTTAAGCCATTATTTGGCCATCCATATTTAACTCTATTCAAGACAGGAATCAAGCTTTTCTATTGTGAAACCCACAGATTTTTTTAAATCACTATTTTTTAAACCACAGCACATTTTCAGCATATTTTGGACTTTTTAAATGTATTCCCCTAATAAATAAACATTTCTTAACAATTAGTGTTAACAAACTTTATATTTGGTTAAATCAATGCAGAGATCAATAAATACAGGGAGTGCAGAATTATTAGGCAAGTTGTATTTTTGAGGATTAATTTTATTATTGAACAACAACCATGTTCTCAATGAACCCAAAAAACTCATTAATATCAAAGCTGAATATTTTTGGAAGTAGTTTTTAGTTTGTTTTTAGTTTTAGCTATTTTAGGGGGATATCTGTGTGCAGGTGACTATTACTGTGCATAATTATTATTAGGCAACTTAACAAAAAACAAATATATACCCATTTCAATTATTTATTTTTACCAGTGAAACCAATATAACATCTCAACATTCCCAAATATACATTTCTGACATTCAAAAACAAAACAAAAACAAATCAGTGACCAATATAGCCACCTTTCTTTGCAAGGACACTCAAAAGCCTGCCATCCATGGATTCTGTCAGTGTTTTGATCTGTTCACCATCAACATTGCGTGCAGCAGCAACCACAGCCTCCCAGACACTGTTCAGAGAGGTGTACTGTTTTCCCTCCTTGTAAATCTCACATTTGATGATGGACCACAGGTTCTCAATGGGGTTCAGATCAGGTGAACAAGTAGGCCATGTCATTAGATTTTCTTCTTTTATACCCTTTCTTGCCAGCCACGCTGTGGAGTACTTGGACGCGTGTGATGGAGCATTGTCCTGCATGAAAATCATGTTTTTCTTGAAGGATGCAGACTTCTTCCTGTACCACTGCTTGAAGAAGGTGTCTTCCAGGAACTGGCAGTAGGACTGGGAGTTGAGCTTGACTCCATCCTCAACCCGAAAAGGCCCCACAAGCTCATCTTTGATGATACCAGCCCAAACCAGTACTCCACCTCCACCTTGCTGGAGTCTGAGTCGGACTGGAGCTCTCTGCCCTTTACCAATCCAGCCACGGGCCCATCCATCTGGCCCATCAAGACTCACTGTAATTTCATCAGTCCAAAACCTTAGAAAAATCAGTCTTGAGATATTTCTTGGCCCAGTCTTGAGGTTTCAGCTTGTGTGTCTTGTTCAGTGGTGGTCGTCTTTCAGCCTTTCTTACCTTGGCCATGTCTCTGAGTATTGCACACCTTGTGCTTTTGGGCACTCCAGTGATGTTGCAGCTCTGAAATATGGCCAAACTGGTGGCAAGTGGCATCATGGCAGCTGCACGCTTGACTTTTCTCAGTTCATGGGCAGTTATTTTGCGCCTTGGTTTTTCCACACGCTTCTTGCGACCCTGTTGACTATTTTGAATGAAACGCTTGATTGTTCGATGATCACGCTTCAGAAGCTTTGCAATTTTAAGAGTGCTGCATCCCTCTGCAAGATATCTCACTATTTTTGACTTTTCTGAGCCTGTCAAGTCCTTCTTTTGACCCATTTTGCCAAAGGAAAGGAAGTTGCCTAATAATTGTGCACACCTGATATAGGGTGTTGATGCCATTAGACCACACCCCTTCTCATTACAGAGATGCACATCACCTAATATGCTTAATTGGTAGTAGGCTTTCGAGCCTATACAGCTTGGAGTAAGACAACATGCATAAAGAGGATGATGTGGTCAAAATACAAATTTGCCTAATAATTCTGCACTCCCTGTAGTAGTACATAAAAGTATCAAATATGGATGAACAATTATTTAATACGATCTATACTTGGTTAGTTCAATATAGGAGTATATAAACAGTGAATGTAATCATGGGAGTAGGAACTGGGGGAGATGGGGGACAAATCTATGTTTCTATTTTTCTATGTTTGTATGTATGTATAAATAAGCTATTTTACAGCCTGTATCCTCCCCCAAACCGCCCCCCCCCCCCCCCAGAATTATTCTGGTTACTACTCCCCTGAATCTAATCTTATAAAGTTTGGTTATAACGGTCTATGTATTCGGTTAATACAATACAGAAATGATACGCAAAGTGTATAAACAGTCAGCTGTCTTTTCGATACAGGATATATGATATTATAGTCAGTGATATAATGTGTTACTCTATGAAAGAAGTAAATAGCAAAGTATGGTATAACAATTTATATGGCAGTTAGAATATAGAAATATGTATTGAAGCAATATGTATCAAGTTGGTTATATTGTATGTGAGGTTGCAAGCTAAGTAACCTTTGTATTTAGGTATTGGCATGCTATTATTTGGTTTCTGCTCTGACATCAAAATTGATTACATTTAATTTATTTTATTAAATTGGTAAATTCAATCAATAATTATGTAATACACTTTTGATGATTGTGTGATATAAGACTATATATGTGGAGTATTGCTAAATATGGGTTGCTGTATAGGTGTTTTAATAATTGGTTTTGTAACAGAGTTAAATGGTTACATTATTGAATAAAGCCAATCAGACTATTGTAGGGAATATGGGCACATAATGAAATATGAACTATGATTAACACCTACAATCTGGAATGAAGGTGCTAATTAGTCTGGGTTCTGTGTCCACTCCCAAAAGGGTAACAGAAGGATTGTGGTATATTGGACTCATTTGCCTCCATTACAAATATAGATGGCTAAACAAGCTTATACATTATCATATATAGAATTGCAGGATATGACCTGTCTCATTTTAAGATCCCTTCCCTTTTTGTGTTATTGGATTGTTAGAACGAGTTGTGGAGATTGGATAGAATTTGATATAGATACCTATAGTAAGATATCTTAGAGAAGATATGAAGGAGGCATAGGTTTATGCCACAGAATGACAGTCAAGTATGCTTCCAGAACAGGACAGTCAGATAAGACAGAAAAGATCAGCCAAGCTAGAAAATAGTACAAAAGAAAAGGGAAAGAACGAAAAGCCTGAAACCTTCTCTATGCCTATAGATAAACAATTTCTTACTCCTTGTCACAAGGTTGGATTCCACCAATTACAATAGATTAATCCCTGTTTTCATGTATAGGTATAATTAGAATCTATATGCATAAGTATTTGTGGTTAGACACTAGGGGCCTCATTCTATTATCGGCCGTAGGAGATGCGGGGCTGGCGCCTTGCTATCCCTTGTGGCTGCTCGCGCCGGAGGAAAGCCTTTGATCTTAAACCGCCGCAAGAGTTTCGGCCGTAAGAAAATCCTGGTTGCTATTCAATTGCTCCGGGAAACCTCTCTGCAAGGCTAAAACCAAGCCGCAGCTTACTTGCAGCAAAAAGGTCCCGCAGACACACAAATAAGCACATTTTAAAGCCATAATAAAGCCATCCTGCACTCTGAGGAGACTTTAAAGTGATTGTAGGTGTTAGCATTAATAGCACAACATTCCCCTACACTCAAATCCATAAATACATTTTTTTTTTATTTATGTCACATATCCATGTAAAAAGTCCAGAGGGCTTGGAGCACCTCAGACCCGCCCACGCTGCGGCCGGAAAATAAACAGTTAATGTAATCTCGGATTTGGGCTGATGTGCAAGCTTGAGAGGGGGTTGCTATTAATCCTCATGTCCCCCATAATGATCCCTAGCATTTACAGAGCTTTACAGTGCCGTCTTGAATTTATTTTTGCATTTAAAGATTTCTGAACTTACGGCCGATTGCAAGATATACGGCGGGCCGTAAGGGGATAACCTTGCGGCGCCGTATAATTGAATTGCAAGGTAACAGGAGCCCAGCAAGGAATCGCAGCTTTGCGGCCGATTTACGGCCGATAATAGAATGAGGGCCTAGGCGATTGTGTGCTTAATCTTAACATCTGCTTGATAATGCTATTTGGGATGATGGAGTATTGAAGTGAGATGCATATGTCTCAGCACACACTATCTTGAAACATTCACAATGTTTCATCTTGAGGAGTCTTTCTCATCCATGTTAAAATATCTAAGACTTGGCCTGGACAAATCTTGATTTGATGTGTTTACTAAATGTAATTTGTACAATGGAAAATTAATTAACACCTCACATGTCAAAAGAGTATACCCTAAATATGTCAGTGTTTACAGTGGTAGTACCCAACAAAATACACAAAATAGCAACAAATGTGGCTTTTCCTCTAGTATTAGAGAAGATATTGTTTTTAAAACATGGTATTTAATGTCTCACACAGTATTTATTGAAAACGCTTTGAAAACATTCTGTCAGCTAATAATTCAAGGCTGCACAATTACTATGTGCCCTGAAACTACTAATATTTTTCAGATAAAACATTATTACAAATATATCAAATAACTAACTTAATGTACAACATACAGGACATTCAAAAGCTAAAGTAAGTGCAAATTTCTGAATATACTAGTAAATCAATATTTTACACAACCATGCTTGAATGCCATCAATATACTGATTTCACACATTCAACAACAGAATTATATTGTGTTGTACTGTACAAAAAGAATATTATCTAATGCATGCAATGTTTGAATTCCACAAGAAGTGCATTCGGCAGCCAGTATTGAAGGTATCACCCTTCATGGTTAAATTAATAAACTGTCACATCCATATTTCATATTCTACTAGGAGTCATTGTTCTCCTTACTGGAGATATTCTTAGTAACTATAAACATCCTGCAATGTCTTCTCCATTACAAGGTTAGTGTGCACTGCAGGTTCTTACACCCCTGAACTCTCAGCACTGTCTGTATCCAGTAAAATGCTTGTTGGGCATTTGTTGATGAGAAACAAAAATATCCATACATTTTTTAGTATATATATACTTATTTATATATATATATTTATATAGCATTTATAACCTTTGTAGTACACTTTTTATATTGCAAGATGTAAGCTCTGAAACAGTTAATTACAACTTTCCCTAATTCAGCATTTTTTACTAGGATTCAATAACACCTCTATGCCATAACAATTTGTTCTGTGAAATGGTCACATGAAGGCCGAAGATAAGGTGTTTACTGCATATTAATTGTAAAAATAAGGTGATCTGCCGTAGCATACATTCTTTTAATGCGTGTTAGGCACAGGTTTGATTTTTAATTGGCTCACATATATAAGTAATCGTTTATTGGCTAGGAAAAGGGTGTTGGTGGACTGTATCATTTTCTATAGGGTATTAATGGAATATACAATATCCTGCTATTAGGACTACTATAAAAAATATATGATGTTGCCATTAGCAGACATTGTTTATCCTATCCTGTTGATGGACAAAATCAAATCGAAAATAAGAAAATAATAAGAGAATTCTGTGTTTTCGTATTATGGCTGGGTTTTGGAGTAGAATGTCGGTTTGTGGAAATGTTTTTCTTCTACATATTGTCACCCAACGGGGGGCATGCACTAACCGTACATAGATAAATCATGGGAATTATAGAAGTAGTGAAATACACTACTTCACTACTTCTATAAAGTACACTACGTTTAGGGTAATATTTAGAAACAGAAATACCTGTTCCAAAGACATAATAATAATTATAAAGGTTTTTAAGATAACAATTAACAAGGTGAAATTATTTTATGGGTTATGATAAGCACACACAATAGTAAGAAATATCAACCAACCAAAAACATTTTTTTTTATTTTTATTTTCTAAGGTTTTGTTTTTCATTTTTGATTTTTGCTGGTCTGTTTTTCTGGCCAGGTTATTTGTATTTTTGTAAATGTTATGCTCAATGAAGCTACCCTCATGTTTACATTTCTCTCTGTTGGAATAAGTGTGGTATGCGCACAATCCCTATCTCCTGGCTACTTCACACATGGATATTGGAGAGTACACATATCACTGGAAAATCAGTGTATGATATTCTATCTGGTTAAAGAACCTTATCATAGAAATTCTGTTTTATTTTTGTGTATTATGTACAATGTTTTGTTTTTCTATATTGGGTAAATACTGTGCAATTGTGACATCTAATCCCCCAGCCCTAGCGCAGATGATGGCCATGGTGCAAATGGGTAGAGAATTGGGAGAACCTCTTCAGGGTATTTCTAGTCCTCTAAGAAGGAAACATCATAAGAGGTGGATTACATTATGAATTGAAGAAATATTTTAGAGCTTTATTAGTAAATGTATATTAACAGTAAGAGAATTAGTAGCTTCTTAAGTATACAACCTGTGATACATTAAGCAATGTCTTATCACCTATAGAGACATGATTTAGTAGTATTGAAACTGTTCTAAAGATAATTTTTGCTACTTTAGCAGGAGTATAAACTAATGGTTGCTTATATATTTTACATTTTAGGGTAGGTGTATTTGTTGGGAGGATGTTGTTGCAGTTAAATACAAACATAGCTATCCTCTAAGTATTAATATATATATGTATGTATATATATATATATATATATATATATATACATACAAATATTATACTTCTATTACCTTAAGTAGTACTTTTATATTGCAGGCTGTAAGCTATGAAACAGTTAAATATGCCTTTACCTAATTCGGTATTTTTCGCTATAACTGTTAACAATCCTTATTCTCATAATAAATTGTTCTGCATAAGCAAGGCCAGCTCCCTATACCCATAATAAAATATTCTGGAGACCAAAGTCAAGGATAAAAAATAAGTTATTGTCTGCGTAGACGTGTCAAATAAAAAGGTGATGTGTGCAAAGATTTAGCCTAGGTACGTGTCTCATTATTAATTGGCCTACTAATATAATTCATCATTTATTGGCTTAGAAATGGGTGTTGGTGGATTGTATCACTTTCTAGAGGGTAGTAATGGAATATACCATTTTCTGTATGTAGGACTACTATAAAAATATAATAATGTTTATATATTCATCAGCAGACATTGTGTATACTCTATACTTTGCTAATGCCTTCCTGAGTTGCTTGTCCATTAATCAAACATACACAGAGACATCTGTGTTTTTGTATCATTCTTTGGTTGCTTGTGGATACTTTGTCTTCTACCATGTCTGGTTGAAAGATGTATGGAGTTTCTTGTATGACAGATCTTGAATGTGTGGATTTTTGTTTTTGCCACACTTGCCTACCACAGAATGTCTTATCACCTATAGAGACATGATTTAGTAGTATTGAAACTGTTCTAAAGATAATTTTTGCTACTTTAGCAGGAGTATAAACTAATGGCTGCTTATATATTTTACATTTTAAGGTAGGTGTGTTTGTTGGGAGGATGTTGTTGCAGTTAAATACAAACATAGCTATCCTCTAAGTATTAATATATATATATATATATATATATATATATATATATATATATATATACATACAAATATTATACTTATATTACCTTAAGTAGTACTTTTATATTGCAGGCTGTAAGCTATGAAACAGTTAAATATGCCTTTACCTAATTCGGTATTTTTCGCTATAACTGTTAACAATCCTTATTCTCATAATAAATTGTTCTGCATGAGCAAGGCCCGCTCCCTATACCCATAATAAAATATTCTGGAGACCAAAGTCAAGGATAAAAAATAAGTTATTGTCTGCGTAGACGTGTCAAATAAAAAGAGGATGTGTGCAAAGATTTAGCCTAGGTACGTGTCTCATTATTAATTGGCCTACTAATATAATTCATCGTTTATTGGCTTAGAAATGGGTGTTGGTGGATTGTATCACTTTCTAGAGGGTAGTAATGGAATATACCATTTTCTGTATGTAGGACAACTATAAAAATATATAATGTTTATATATTCATCAGCAGACATTGTGTATACTCTATACTTTGCTAATGCCTTCCTGAGTTGCTTGTCCATTAATCAAACATACACAGAGACATCTGTGTTTTTGTATCATTCTTTGGTTGCTTGTGGATACTTTGTCTTCTACCATGTCTGGTTGAAAGATGTATGGAGTTTCTTGTATGACAGATCTTGAATGTGTGGATTTTTGTTTTGCCACACTTGCCTACCCCAGAAGAAGATGACAGTGAGTACGTGCCTGTAAAGAAGAAGAAAAGACAAAGAGAGTTACAAAGATGCTGCAAGCTTGCCCTGATGTATGATGAGAGAAAGTCTCTACCAAGTCCCTATCCCGATTACAACAGGTAATAACAGATGAAGAAACAGATACAGAGTTTGCTGGCTAAAGACAAAGCCCAGACAGAAATCTTGTCTGCACCCATGCATGTATCTGCTGGCAAAGAGAAAAGATGTAAAGATCTGTGAGAAATTCACACACTCCTTGTCCTTTGCCTGAATATCCACACATGATGGTCTATTGTTTTTACCAGAGGATCTCACTGTCCAGAAGCAAGTGATCTGCCTGTTTTGAATCATATGGACAAAGAGGGGCCTGGCTAAGTGTCATGTGTAAGACTGTGTTTGTATGAACTTTTTCTGAGCCAGTGTTTTCATTGTTTTGTAATTTTTACTTTATCTACTCTTTCCTATGCCTGTTTATCTTTTTACTGTCCTTCGGCTTCTAACACTTCTGCCCCTCATTCTTTCAATTTGCTAGGATCTAGTCCGTACTAACATCTGATAAGGGAGAACAACCAGGGACAGCATAAGTTAGCTTGCATAAACTCTGGATTGTTATTAATATCAGTGCAAAATATATTGGTTATTGAATTACATCAATTAACTAAATGCCTACTGTGAATAAGACAATGAGTATAAAGGGAAATTGGTTCTACGGTCTAGTTATTGGTAATAAGTTAGGTGGTATTTTGTGAGGATTAAGTGAGGCTATTTTGTTTGCATTAACTATTCTTCTTTTTGTTTTTGTTTTCTATACCTGGAATTGTATATCTATTGCACCACATCTGGACTATCTCATGGTGGATGTTTTTATTCACCCCATTGAACTATTTCCTTATCATAAGGACTTGGTCAAACAGGTGCTCACTTATTTTTATCACTTTTTTTATCATTTTTATGCACCCTGTGTTCAGATATTTGTATTTGTCTGGAGTTGGCTAACTTTAGATGACAATTATCAGTGTCATAGGGTGGAGTGTTGTGGAGAAATACAAATATCCATACATGTTTTCATTTTTTAGTGTATATATATATATATATATATATATATATATATATATATATAGATATATAATTTTTATATATATTATATAATTTTTTAACCTTTGTAGTACACTTTTTATATTGCAAGAGGTAAGCTCTGAAACAGTTAATTATGCCTTTCTCTAATTCAGTAATTTTTACTAGGATTCAATAACACCTCTAAGCCATAACAAATCGTTCTGTGAGAATGCCAAGTGAAGGCCGAAGATAAGGTGTTTACTGCGTATTAATTGTAAAAATAAGGTGATCTGACGTAGCATACATGCTTTTGATACATGTTAGTCAGATGTTTGCTTTTTCATTGGCTCACAAATATAAATAATTGTTTGTTGGCTTAGAAAAGGGTGTTGGTGGACATTTTCTAAAGGGAAGTAATGGAATATACCATTTCCTGTATGATGTTTAACTAATTGTTGCCAAAAGCAGACATTGTTTATGCTATTCTGTTGTTGCCACATGTGTGGACAATATCAAATTGAAAATATTAAGAGAAATCTGTGTTTTCATATGATGACTGGGTTTTTGGAGTAGAATGTTGGTTTGTGGAAATGTTTTTCTTCTACACAGTTCACCCTTGCTGCATTTGGGTACTACTTTTTTTCATTAAAAAGTTGGGATATTTAAAGCCAATATTTTTAATGCCACATATCCCACTTTAATAAATATTACCCATAGTCTCAATTATGGGTGTAGGAGCTGAAATTATTCTAAGGGGGATACAGGTCATTGTATACAAAAATGCACAACTGATTCTCTATACAATCAAACATACATAAAAACATCTGGGGGGATATGTCCCACTTGTCCCCTCAGTTCCTATGCTCATGGTCTCAATATGACCCATACTCACTTTTCCCTAAGTTTTCATTCTTCCTATTTGTAAAACTATATCTTGTTTTGTGTTTTCTCCAGTGGATTACATACTGATGTCTAGATTCTTTAGACCAGCTGCTATTACTTACCTTTATTTTTTAAAGATCATTTTTCTTTGTGTCTTTTTCATACTGCTCAATAATTTTGGCTGAAAGGGTGCTATGTCTTTCAATCTTTTTCTTTAAAAAAGACCAAGAGTTTCATTATTTATTTCTTTTTCACTTGTTTCTCTCTAGTTCTGCTCTGCATGCATTATTGGATATGTTTCTATGGACCTAGAATACCTTTTCAGAGAAGAGTACATGCATGCATTCTTTTTGTAATGTTAGTGTGAGTAATTTGAGTACATTGTATTTGTTTTTTATAGTTAGATTTTTTTTTTTGTTATTAAGATATTATTCACATAGAAAAAGCTGGTGTCTGACTGGAGCAGACGTGTGTGGAGAGAGCTCCAGGGCCAACTCTGTGTTTTGGCCCTAAATTCCCACATAAAAGGGGCAGAGTACCTTTTTTCAATATTGGGGTAGTAGGAAGAGGTCACCTCTAATCCCCGGGGGACCCTGAGCCTGCTCTATTAGCAGCACAACAGAGCTAATAGCTGTGGAGCCAGAGCCTGACAGCCAGCCCAGCAGACCCCGTGGTGAGAGGCAAAAAACCTGTGTAACAGACCTGCAGGTGCACCCAAGGGTGGCTGGTGTGGTTGGGGGAGCCACAAGGCATCAGAGGGGCTGTGTGAGAGGAAAGGAGAGGTGCAGGAGGGGCCTGGGAGCTCCATTTGCCATCTTCGGGTGAGGCCAGGAGATACGGCGGCCATCTATGATTTCTGGAAGACAGGCTTCAGGACTGAGACAGAGGCCTGCAAACAGTGAGTACCCTGAAGATTGTACTAGCTCCACAGGGGCTCTTGTGGACACTGCACATCTAAAGAGGCCCAGGGCTGCCTAAACATAAGCTGCTCAAGCCCCTAACAGGCAGCACACCTGTGTGGAGGCTATTACATAGCTTCTCCCCCTAAAATCTGGAAATAAGGAGGCCCTGTGGGAGCTAAAGTTTGAAGGAACTAGACTTTGTTGAGCCCTAAAGGGGAAAGAGTCACTCTGCATAAGATCTATTGACTGAGCTACTAAGGTCTGACAAAAAAAAGATCTCCCTGAGCTTGAACCCACAGCTGATGGTACTTGAAAGGTACCCTTAAAAAATTCTTATTGTACTGAATAGATTTGAGACTTTATGGCACAAAGGAGAAGGGAGAAGGAGAAAAGGTGGGGAGAGTAAGAGCGAAAATAAAGGGAAAAAGACTGCCCGACTCTTCCAAATTTAGATACATGGACTGTGCAGTTTAACTTGAATAGCTATATCCACACAGCCACATAGGGGCCATTCAGGAAAAATACAATAATAGATGCTAAGCTATCAAGATTTAATCTATAAAGATTTCAACTTATGGACTGAATTTATCACAACTATCACCATTTGATTGGCACTACCGCAGGACTTTGAAGTAGCATATTATAAAGTGATCACTCTATATATGCTAACATCAGTATTAAACATTGAGCAATTTGGATCAATCAATACAAATATAGCAGGAGTTTGCCATATATAAGAATCAGGATTAAACAGACTATCAGGACTTGAGCCCAGACGCTGAAAACAGTGCAACACCGCCACACGGTGACCAACTGGAGAAATCACATAAAGACAACATTATTCCTACAAGACACTGAGTCTGACTATAGACATTGGCCTAAGCAAGTGGAAACATTATCTACTAAGCGGACTTTTTATGCCGGTATAGCTGTATCTACAATAGGATGGACAATATCAGACTGTAAGCTGCCCAATCATAAAAATAGACAGTCCGGCTTAGGAACACTACATATCTTAACTAACGGAGGTTATCTCAGGTCCACACAACTACACTGTAAATAAATCAATTCATTAGCTTCATCCAGCTTGAAAAGACAATACTGGATAAGGCACCCACAACCCCCTGCCACCAGATCCCTACTAATCAGCATACAAAACAAGCAACAAAAGAAATTGGTAGACAAGCTCCTGATCCAGGGGACACCCAACAGCTGGACATGAACTAACCAGTACAACCGGGGGGGTCCATCTCTCATCTCACGCCAAGGTCACTACAACATAATCTTCCTTGACTTATCATCTGACAACATTTTACAGCCAAAACAAGCGACAAAGGCATTACAAGGCGGGGCCGCAGAAGATTAATAAAGGAACAGAGGCCAGAATCGCATCTCCAAAATCAGGGCATCCCCAGGGCCATTACGGATCTGACATCCTATATACTGGAAATGCTCCACCGCTTGCTTCCCAGGGCATCAGAGGCAGACCTAGAGATCGAGAGGGCTCATCGAGCGCTAGGGGGACCAGCTAACGCAACTCTCCCAATAGATGCAATAGCCCAATTTTAGGCCAGCAGGCGAGAGATCACATCCTTTACGCCGCCAGGAAGTCCTCCAAGATCATGGGTCCAGACGGAACTCAGATTCAGATCTATGCTGACCTGACCCCGGCCACTCTGCAACATCGGAGAGAAATGAAACCGGCTCTGGACATCCTAATATGCCACAAGATTCCTTATAGGGGGGGATAACCCTTCAACCTCCAATTCACAGTCAGAGGGACTAACTTTTTAGTACACGATCAGGAGGAATGTCGCCAAAGACTCATCAAATTAAACCTGCTACAAGAGGGTCCTTACGCACAGCATACAGACCCATCAAAAGGGGAACGTCCCACCAGGCAATGGACGAAGGTCCCCGCAAAAGGTGCTAGACGTCCTGCCTCAACTCAAAGAGACTCTGCAAGTGGCATTAACCCAATAGAGGACCAACCAGGGTCCAGTGGCACACCAGCCAAAGCCAGGTGGAGTGAGGCGTCACCAAGAAACACAATAGACGCGGACAGGGCCCATAAGTAGCCCTGAATCTTCTTGGGACATTGGTAAATATCCATAACCACACCAGTGGAAGGGACCACCGGGCCTTAAGGACTTAAAGAACACTCCAGATATGAGGGTTGTAAATAAATGAACATATGGCTGTATTAGCGCACCAGTTACATTTGTTAGAAAGTTAAATGTCTTATGTATATAAGCGAAGTTGGTGAAGATTTCTTTTGCGAAAGAGGAAAAAGAGAGAAAAGGAAAAAAGAGAACCAGTAAATATACCTTGGTTTATAATGAAGATATAGGAAGGCTAGAGTAGGGGAGGGACTCCCTGGTAAGTTAAGGATAGTAAAAGACCTAAAGAGTTAATGAATTGGCTAGCTAGAGTAGTGGTAGCCAGATACATTTACAATTTACATACGTTAATTGAGGTAGTTGAAAAGCCCACCTCTTTCTAAGGGAATGCTTAGTGAAGGTAAATTATCTCACAACCCTAGGCACGTAGGTGCAAGTAGGCACGAAGGTGCACAATTGGTTACACTAAGGTTGGGAAGAGATAGAGGTTTGACATTGAAAGTTGTCGAATGGTTTTGCTTTATTACATTTCTCCTATTAACATTCTTCTCTATTTTAAGGTTTAGGGTGCAAATTAACAGAGCTTTCCTCACTCCTACTGCCGGCCGACGGGGGAAGCCTGACCGGGTCACCTGGTCTCAGCATGGGGCACAAGTACAACGGGGGTCTAAGGTAAAGAGCAAGAATAAGCCACCTCACCTATACACCTTCCGATGAGTAGTTGGGGATATACATTTTTAACACACAATGTAAAGGGGTTCAATTCACCCAACAAACGCTGTAAAGCGTTCTTAACATATAAACAACATAAACCCTTGGTAATCTTCATGCAAGAGACACACTTTAAACAAGGGAGAATGCCCACATTCCTGAACACGCAATACAGCACCTTCTTCACCACGGCCCATACCACCAAAAAAAGCTGGGGCGGCTATCCTCCTAGACAAGCATTTCCCATTCACGTTAGAAGGGAAAAAGGTAGACCCCCTCGGAAACTACATAATCTTGACGGGAAAGGTCCATGACATTAAGCTGACGTTAGTCTCATATTATTCCCCTACGACAAACTCCCCACAACTCCCTGATAGCCTTACTCAGGACTTTAAGGAAGCTAGACAATGGCAAAATAGTGATAGGGGTGGACCTAAATCTGATTTTGGACCCAATATTAGACAGAACCTGTGGTCAAAAGGACAACCGCCACGCCAACAAACTTAAAAAAATTAGAGGCCTAATGGCCCAACTAAATTTAACTGATGCATGGAGGGAACAACACCCTGGAGAAAGGGAGTTCTCCTTTTATTCGTATCCTCACGGGTCCTACTCTAGACTCGACTACTTCCTGATAGATGCAACACTCCTATCCAAGACCAAACAGACGGACATAATCTCATGCCCATGGTCCGACCATGCTTTGGTCACTCTGTCGTTAGATCTTCAAATAGAGAACAGACCCCCATATACATGGAGGATCAATGATATGCACCTCGTAAATCCCATCATGAGGGAGCAGATAGCCACAGATCTCGAGGTATACTTTAGCATAAATAAATCACAGGACACAGGTATAGGGTGGGTCTGGACAGCCCATAAGGCATATATAAGGGGCACATGCATAAAAATGGCAGCAAGCTATAAGAGAAAGAGTAGGGAAGCGGAAAAGAAATATAACACAGATCTTCAGACTCTAGAACTACAAAACCAACAGAACCCCACTACTCAAATTAGGAAACAAATTGACGAAACACGAGCTAAACTAAACCTCATTCTCTCAGAGAAAACCGAGAAGGCCCTGAGGTGGACCCAACAGAGATACTACAGTAATATTAATAAACCAGATACATGGCTAGCAAGGAAACTTAAAGAAAAACAGACACAGTCAAAGATTTATCAGATAAAAACAATTCAAGGGGTTCTAACGGCCAACCCAATTACAATTCAGGAGACATTCGAACATTTCTACAAGAATCTATATAGGGCCTCCCCAAATCTGGGACATCATGAAATTCAGGCTTTCTTCCACTCCCTAGACCTACCCACCTTAACAGAGGATAACCTACAAGCCCTAAACGCAGAAATCATGGTGGAAGAGGTTAAGAGGACGGCCCAAAAGGCTAAGATAGGTAAAGCCCCAGACGGGTTCAGTAACCAATACTACAACACCTACATTGATATTTTAACCCCACATTTAGCAGAGCTGTATAATGCCATTCTGTCAGGAGAACAAACTCCTCAAGTGCTTAACAATGCAGAAATAGTATTATTCCCTAAAGAAGGTAAGGATCCCACAGATCCCAAAAACTACAGACCCATATCCCTTTTAAACTGCGATATGAAACTGTTATCCAAGATAATCCAAGATAATGGCAGACAGGATATCATCCTTTCTACCTAAATTAATAAAGAAAGATCAGGTGGGGTGTATCCCAAACAGGCAAGCGGGAGATAACATCCGGAAAGTACTCCACTTAATACATCATGCAAAGTCAGTAAAAACCCCGGCCTGTCTCATGGCACTAGACATGGAGAAGGCCTTTGACTCCCTAGAATGGCCCTACTTAATGGCCGCCCTGATCAAATTTTGGATTCCGGGGGAACTACCTCAATCTGATTAAAACATACTATCATTCGCCAAAAGCATCACTAAAATTACCAGGGAAGGAAAGACAGAGTATCACAATAGAAAGGGGTACGAGGCAGGGTTGCCCCTTATCGCCACTTTTGTTTGCAATAGCGATGGAACCCCTTGCTCAGGCCATTAGGTCCAATTCCAAGATACAGGGAATCAATATTGGATTACAACATTACAAAGTCTCTCTGTTTGCAGATGACTTGCTATGCACGTTAACAAACCCATCTAAGTCGATCCCGCCCCTAATGAGTACCCTAGGGGAATTTGGCCGTATCTCAGGATTAAAGGTTAATTTAGAGAAGACCGAAGCCTCACCATTAGATATTTCGCTGCAAGAAAGGAACCTCCTGACAGATAGGTATAAATTCACCTGGTCTAGCTCCCATATAAAATATTTAGGAATTAATTTGACACCCACAATTCAAGAACTTTATAAGGCTAACTATACTCCTTTATATAACACACTCAGGAAAAACCTAAGCACTTGGGCATCATACAAGATATCCTGGTTAGGGAAGATAAATACAATCAAAATGCATGTGCTGCCCCGCCTGATGTATCTCTTCAGAACACTACCTATATCAATCAATATGAGGGAACTAGCTGACTTTCAAAGATTGACACTTAAATTCACATGGCACCACAAGCCAGCGAGAATATCCAAAAATATTCTATTTAAACCCAAAGATAAAGGGGGTCTAGCCTTTCCAAACCTCAAACTCTACTACAGGGACGCACAATTGGCCTTCCAACCCCTAGCACACTCCCCTGAAGCTCAGCCAACCTGGGTTGCTATAGAGAATCTCCTTCTTCACCCATATACTTGGGACACCCTAATATGACTGGAGCATACCCCAAACAAAGTGAGACTAAATGCAAACCCCATGATCAAGAATACCCTGGGGTGCTGGAAATGGTCACAACACTATACAACGTTATTTATACAGTCAAATAGCATAGCCTCAGTACTGTGCCACCCACAAGCCCCCAAGGGAATAACTACTCTCTCACAACATTGGTGGAAATCTAATCACCTGGATAGAATTGGAGGTTGGATTAAGGAGGATGGAGTGGTCTCATTTGAGACCCTAAAAGAGAAAGTCAATCTCCCGCTGAGAGAACACTACAATTATGTTAGGCTAGGCCACTTTGATAAGACAGTAATTAGGGAAAAAGGAATCCCAAAGCATAATTGGCTCTCCAGAATATGTAAAAACTCCCCCCATACTAAAGCAAACTAGTAAGCCTATATCATATCTTCAATATAAAACCTGAACACGATAAGGAGAGGTATATGTTAACGTGGAAAAAGGACCTTAATTTTCAATGGGAAATGAACATTTGGGAAAAGGTTTGGAAAATATCTTTAAGGGAGCCCTTAGTTACAGCATACTAGAAACCTCCATTAAAGTCCTCTTCCGGGCATACACTACTCCAGAGAACATATCGAAATGGCAAAAGAGTGGAAACTCAGATTGCTTTAGAGGTTATAGAGAAAAAGGTAAATTATTTCATATTTGGTGGACATGCCCAGAAGCACAGAGGGTATGGAGACAGACACAGGAATTAGCCTCAAAATTATTCTCCCATAAAATTTAACTGAAACCAGAAGTAGCATGTCTGGGATTACCACATCCTAACCTTACTAAGACTCAGAATAGGTTGCTCCAATTCCTGACTTTAGCTACAAAGAGTCACATAGCCAGGAAGTTGAAGACAGGGGGACTAGAATTTTCGGCAATATTAAACAAAATTAATTATATTGCCATTAATGAACGCATAACACACTCTATCAACGATACTATGCCTAGGTTTCTAGAAATCTGGGCTCCATGGGTGGAACATTCGGGCTTGGCGCTGCCTCACCGGTAAAGGTGAAATAGAGGGGAAGGGGGGAGCTGGACCAGGTGGCCGGGGAAGGTTGTCTCTGCGGAGAACCGGAGGAATGGAGGATCCTGAAGATAATACCACCAACTGTTGTAAGAGGTCACAGTGTTTACTAAGCCTTAATCGGTACATGAAAAGTTTAGAGAGATTTACAAAGAGGGAAAGCTCTGTTAAGACAACTCTATTTAGTATGTTAAAGCAAGATACTAAGCTAGAAATTATAATAAAAGTAATAAAGTTTATGTGAAATGAGACATATATTACACATGGAGGAAATTGTTAGACATTATGATTCTTGTATAAGCAGTAATATGTTTCTGTAAAATGTTATATCAAAAAATTCTAATATCACAAATTGCCATTGTATTATTGTCTACCTGATGTTTGTTGGCAGTCTGACCTGAATAAAGTTTAATAAAAAAAAAAAAAAGATATTATTCACATATAGGGGAGTCGCAAATTTAATCACAATATTGTCCTTATTTTTTTCTATCTCTTACTATATTATTATTATCTCAGGTATATTCAAGTCCATTATCTTGACTGATGACAATTTCTAATAATATGTCCTGGCCTTTCAGGCTTACACAGGCTAATTGTATCTGTAGTTGCATTAGCAACTTATTTCACTATATATACTATGGATAGCCCTTATATATAAGAAAAAAATATTGTTTAATAATAAATGAGGCTTTATGAATTATATATTTTTATATACATGGGGCCTCATTCAATTGCAATTTGGCCAATTGAATACGGCTCTATATAAGCACAGAGAATATTTTTTTTACAGAAGTTTTTAGTTAGTGAAGACCTTGCTTTTGGATAGAAGCTCACTAACTAAAAACTTCTGTAAAAAATTTGCTGTGTGCTTATATAAAGCCCTATTCAATTGGCCAAATTGCTATTGAATGAGGCCCATGGACTCTCCTGTTTAACTAATCACAATGCACCATATCTTCAATATGATTGATTTTATTATCATTCAATATTTTGTGAAAAAACTTTATTTGACACCACTCATATTATATTTGTCATCATTAATATTTGTTCATCATGTATATAATTATTATGCAAAAGTCTATGATATATTGAATCCTTAATTTTTTTTAATTAATACATTGGACTTATCACTATGCAAATGCTTTTCCTTTATAGCATTTTTCAGTCTAAGAGAGTAGGTCCCTTATAATTCATAAACTTTAACTAATCTTAAAGAATTTATTTAAACACAGGTACATTAAGTTGTTTCTATAATCTGTTCTCTGACAGACAATTGTTACCATAATATAATAAACATACATAGATGTCAAAATGAATGGAAATAAAATATCTTGTAAAGCTACCTTTTCTTCTTCTCCAACTCTGTTTGTGAATTCCCTTTTTAATATCTGTAGTCTGTCTGAAAGGACCCACGCTATGAAAAAATATTAACCGCTGCTGCAGGGTACTATAAGTACCCCCCAGGCACCTAAAATTAACCCTGTCACTAATGGGGTTCTATACAGAGCCCCATGAGCCCTTAATTAAACCTGTGACTCATGTTACTGTATACAGAGCACCATGAGCCCATGATTAACCCTATCAGTCTCATATGGGTCTATACAGACCCTAATAGGACACTAATTAACGCCATTAGGCCAATGGGGGTCTATATAGACCCATAGAGGATACTAATTAACACCTATAATAATACCATAAGTGCAATGAGGGTCCTCCAGGACCCTCATGACACAAAGTCTAAACACTACACTATTAACCCTAACTATACCCATTAACCCTTTAACCCTAACTATACCCCTTTAACCCTATCTGGACCCAATAACCCTAACTGTGCCTATCTAACCCTATCTAGTCTTCTTTAACTCTAACTGGGCCTATCTAAGCATATCTAGTCCTATTTAAACCTAACTGGGCCTATTTAACCCCATCACTTATGGGGGTCTATACAGACCCCCATAAGCCTCCATCTAACTCGGGCCCTTATGAGGTCAATACAGAACCCCATAAGACTCCATCTAACCCCATCACTTATGGGAGTCATACAGACCCCCATATGCCTTCATCTAACCCCATCACTTATGGGGATCCAAACAGACCCCTGTAAGCTTTTCCTTAACCCAATCAGTCCCATAAGGAACCACTACACTACACTATCCCCCTCAATAAGCCACTAAAGCTAAACTAACCCCCCTCTTCCCCAAACTATTAACACCTACCTACCTACCCCCTAATATACCCCCACCCCACTACCCCACTAATTACACAACATTACAAAAGCTAAGTTACAAAAAATAAAAAAAGAACATTACAAACCCCCCACTCCAAAACGTAAAAAGAGAACATTACAACCCCCACTACAAAAAAAAACACACCTGCAAAGAAAATACATACACTTATGTACATACATTTTAAATATATTCTATTACCCCCCTAACTACAATACATTTCCCCCTATCTACATTACAAATACCCCTGACTACAAAATATTACCCCCTATCTATAAAACATTACCCCCTATCTATTAAAATTAAGCGTATCTATAAAAAAAATTACCCCATCTACATAACATTACCCCCTACCTATTAAACATTAACCCTATCTACATAGCATTACCCCTATCTATAAACATTAACCCTATCTAAATAACATTACCCCTATCTACATAACATAAGCCCCTATCTGTAATACATTTCCCCTATCTATAATACATTAAATCCTAAATATAACCTAAAATAGAATAAATAAGACCACTAACCTTTGTAGATGTCCCTTCAGATCGCACCCCAATGAAAAAAAGAAACATCAGATTAGTACAGAATTAAACACTACATAGAATAAATAAACATTCTAAAAACAGTATTAAATTTACCTTTCCAGCATGTCCCCATCCGTCTTCTTATTTTTTCTGGCTTAGCCCCTGGAAAAAAGAAGCATCACATTAGTCACACATACACAAATAAACACAACATAAATAAACAGTAAACATACTAAATGTAAAACGTACCTGTCCGCAATGTCCCCGTCCTCCTCCTCTACTGCCTCATCTGGGCCCATGAAGAATCCGCACTTAAAAAAAAAAAAGGAGCTCCCCGATGTTAAAGATGCCTCTAGTGCTTTTCCCGATAAAAAAAAATGGAATGACACCTTCTGATTGGCTGAAATGGCTGTCAATCAAATTCCAGCCAATCAGAAGGTGCCAAGGAGTGAGCCAATCAGAATTGGATACACCACTATATGTCATTCTGATTGGCTGATGGACATGTCAATCAATTTTAAACCAATCAATAGGCACTATTGGCTTCAGCCAATCAGAATGAGAAACACCCCCACTGGGTAATTGGCTCAAGGAATCTGCACCTTCTGATTGGCTTATATCTGATTGACAGTGACAACAGCCAATCAGAAAGTGCTACTCCCTTCAGTCAATCAGAATGAGATACACTCCTTCAGTTTATGTCCCATTGTGATTGGCTTCAAGCATCTGCATCTTCTGATTGCCTGTTATTACTGTCAATCAGACTGCAGCCAATCAGAAGGCACAGATCCTTTCAGCCAATCACCCCATGGGTTGTATCACATTGTGGTTGGCAGAAGGCAATAGTGACCTCTGATCGGTTTTAAAAAGATTGACAGATCCTTCAACTAATCAGAATGGGATATAGGGGTGTATCTCATTCTGATTGGCTCACACCTTAGTGCCTTCTGATTGGCTGAAATTTGATTGACAGCCATTTTAGCCAATCAGAAGGCCTCATTCTTTTTTTTTTACCAGAATAAGGCCTAAAAGCCTCAATAGTGTATGGGAGTTCTTCAAAGGAGTAGCGCTGTTACTTAAAAAAAAATTGTTATCGCAGATCCTTCAAGGACCCAGCCGGGGCAGAAGAGGAGGAGGATGGGGACATCATGGACAGGTAAGTTTTACATTTAGAATGTTTATTGTTTATTTATGTTGTCTTTATTTGTGTATGTGTGACTATTGTGAGTCTTCCTTTTCCAGGGGCCGAGCGGGAGACGACAAGAAGACAGGGACATGTTGAAAAGGTAAGTGTAATACTGTATTTAGAATGTTTATTTATTCTATGTAGTGTTTAATTTTGTACTAATTTGATGTTTAATTTTTCCTAGGGGTGCGATCTGAAGGGACATCTGCAAAAGTAAGCGGTCCTTTTTATCCAATTTTAGGTTAGATTTAGGGTTTAATGTATTATAGATAGGGGGAAATGAATTATAGATACTGGGTTATATTATGTAGATAGGGGTAATGTTTAATAGATGGGGGTAATGTTTTATGGATAGGGGGTTATGTGTTATAGATAGGGGTTATGTGTTATAAATAGGGGGTCATTTTTTATAGATAGGGGTAACGTTTTATAGGAAGGGGGTAATATTTTGTAGTCAGGGGCATATGTAATGTAGATAGGGGGAAATGTATTGTAGTTAGGGAGTTAATAGTATATATTTGTAATGTATCGTATTCGTCCGAATATAAGCCGCACCCGCATATAAGCCGCACCCGTAAAGTTCAAGGGGAAAAAATAGAAAAAAGATAGTACTCAAATATAAGCCGCACCCGTAAAATTGGAGAGAAAAAGACTCTCAAAGTGATCAGCCATTGCATGAAACAGGCTTTTTTAGCAGGTTACAGGCGTTACAGGATGTTAGAATCACTAAAACCGTAAATCGCTATTCAATACCGCAGGCTAAAGCACGAAAATCGGCACCCTTAACTCGCAATCGCGCAAATCAGCAGTAATTTTGCATTTGCGATTAGAAGTCGCACGTGTTACAAGCAAAGTTCGCAAATCGGCAATGATTTTTTGACGGTCGCGAATATAAGCATCACCCTTAACTCGCAAGCTCAAAAATCTGAAAAAAGGTGCGGCTTATATTCGGACCAATACGGTATATATTGCTGTGTTATGTATATATGTGTATGTATTTTCTTTGAAGGTGTGTCATTCTTTTTTTATTATTTGTAGTGGGGGTTTGTAAGGTTCTTTTATTATTTTTGTAGTGGGGGTTATAACGTTTTTTTATTATTTTTTGTAGTGGGGGGTTGTAATGTTCTTTTATTATTTTTGTAGTGGGAGGTTGTAATATTTTTTATTATTTTTCGTAGTGGGTTGTTGTAATCTTTTTTTGTAACTTAGCTTTTTTTTATTTTGTGTAATTAGTGGGGTGAGGCGCTTAATAGGGGGTAGGTAGGTAGTGAAGGTGTTAGTAGGTTGGGGTAGAGGGGGGTTAGTTTAGATTTAGTGGATTATCGGGGGGAATATTATAGTGTACTAGCGACTTGCCCGTCAAAAAATTACGGTCAATAAAAATTAAATGTTGTGAAATTTGTGTGCAACACAAAATGAGTCAGCTACATTTGTCCCTTTTTTTTCTAAAAATAAATACACATACATTTTTTTAACTTTTTACTTTTTTTAACTTTCAATTTATATTTCACAAACATGAAAGTTTGTAACATGCAACTTGTATATTAAACATTCGTTCAACATTTTGTTAACAATACTAACACTTTTCAATACATATTTATCACTGAGTAACTGCGGACTATATTAACTTAGAGTAAGTAAATTGTTTTAACAATAACATGCTTTTTATCATTTGTAACATTTTTGTTAAACTCTTGTTAAAATAAATTAGCATTGAATCCAGAGGAAGGCAAACAATAAAAAAAAACCATTGAAACTTGGCCAATTGTATCAAAGAGGGAAAAAAATAATTCCTTCCTGACCCCATTAACTGGCGATCGGATTTCTCCCTGAATCAATACTTTGTCTTTAAATAATACATTTCAAATGATTATGAAATGCTTCAACTTTATACTAACAATACATGTTTGACTATACCACATATATATTTAACAAACTTTTTTAAAAATTAAAAAAACACCTATTTAACATCTGAAATTGTAACATCAAACAATAACATTTAACTCTTGTAAATCCTGAAAAAGTCAGCTAATTGTTTTGTGGGGACAATCATGTTAATATGAAACTTCAAACCCATTCCAATCTGTTTAAGGATATTTTACTGTTGTTTTTGTTGTCATTTTTTTTTGTTTTTTTTCAGTTTATCCTTTCTGCAAATATCACATAGATTTTCATAAGGGAAATAGTGGTCCCCTATTTAAAGAGTCCCAGAGTACTTTAATTTTGTACTGGAAGTCAAACCACTGTTCTCTATGTTTTTTTGTCCATTGTTTCGATGTTTTACTTGAAATATTGTTTTTATGCAATCATATTTAGTACCATAAAATGTTTGCATTAAAATGAAACCATTGTCCTATATCTTTCCAAACCTCCTAGTAGACAATGTTTTTGGTGTAAACACATCCATCGTCCAATAAATAACCCTGAGTTTCGTTTTCTTCAACATGCACTTTAATTTCTTTTGGATAAATGCACCTTGAAAAAGGCACATAGAGTTGTCCATGTGCAAAAACTGGTTCCTTTAAAAAAATCCCAACCGACTTAAAAGTTTGTCCTTGGGATTTATTGATGGTCATGGCAAATGCCATGATAACTGGAAATTGTCTCCTTTGAAGGACAAAAGGCAAACCACTCTCACTTGGAGCTAAATCAATTCTTGGTATAAAAACTCGTTCACCTTTATGGGTCCCAGTTATAATTTCTGCATGTATAAAATGATCTTTTAACTCATGCACAATTAATCTGGTCCCATTACAAAGTCCTTTTTTTGGATTCATATTTCACAATAACATGACAATTGCTCCTTTTTTCAATTGTAAAATATGTGGTGGCATTCCAGATGGTGTTAACGAATTAATACATTTGATACAAAAATTCGATTTACTGTCTTCTTTTGTGGTGCATTGATGTATTTTAAAATTTCGTTATTTACATTCAAGGCATCGATATTTTTTGATGTTAATATCACTTTGTTTGCAATGTCTGAGTAATCCTCATTATTAAGAGTGTTTAGAAATATGGCTGATATGAGTGATTCATTGCAAACCATTTCTGATGGAATTTCAATGGTATCATTTGGTAAATGCTGTATTGTGGATGTTTTCCTTCTCTGATTTTAATCATTTAATTCATTTTGGCCTTCTGATCTCATATTTAATTCTAATTTGAGATGTGTAAATATTTGCCATAGTTTACTGGTCTTGATACATGTTTCAATGATCTCCGTTCCATTTCCGTGTGGCACAACAGGTAATGTTTGCCTAAAATCTCCTCCTAACAGCATCACCTTTCCACCAAATGGCAACTTATTATCCATCACTTCTTTTAAAAATCTTGTCAATACATTGCAATGCATGACATGACATCATTGTTGCCTCGTCTATGATAATTAGTTTAGTTAGTTTACATTTTTTTGCTTGTAAGGAATTAAATCGAATATCTGACACTGATGTTTCCAAAATGGGAACTGGCAGCTTAAATCCACTATGCACAGTTCTACCACCATCTATCAAAAGTGGAGCAACTCTAGTTGTTGCAAATGGCATAGCTATCCTAGTGATCGAATATAACTCATCAAACAATTGTACAGATATGTTTTTTCCTGATCCACCTGGGCCGTCTAGATAGAAATACCGGTCTTTGACCATTTCATCATCTGTAGCATTTGCGATGGCATGAAATGCTTCTAACTGTAAAGTATTTAAAGTTGCCAGTTTTTCTTGGGTTTTTTGTTTTTGTAGCTCAGTGTCATAATCATCAAAATTGATGTCATCTATAAGTCCTGGATCTGGTAAATTAAAACTTGCACAATTTAATCCATGAGCCAACAATATTTCTTGTATTTCCATCAATGTTTTTAACAGAGCTATTGGTTTTCTGTAAAGTTTCAAGAAATCTTCTGACATGCTTAATTTAAATGTTTCCCACAAAGTGAAAGCATCAGGTACATTGCAAAATATGCAAATGAATGCAAATTGTTGTCTCATTTGCTTTGGCATTTGACATAGTGCTGCTTCTTTCAGACACCTCTCCCATTCTGTATCATCAGCTATGACATTTTGATATCTTGCAGCTAATAGGAATGTATCATAAACTATGTCATTCACTGTGCGTAAATGCTCAAAACTCTGTGCACCGGGAACATGTAGCAGAAGTAATCTTAAGATGAAACGTTCAATGTCCCTTGGACTGACGGTATAAATGCGTGGTATAATTCTCTTCTTCGTTGTCGCCATAGACCATTTACAAATACATAGTGATATGGTATCTCTATGTATAAAAATTGTCTGGCCTGCGTATCCTGACAGTTTAATTTAAACCATGCAGTAAGTGTGGTATCTATGTCTTTACTTTGATATAATGCAGTTTTTTCATTTCCTGCAGTAAAGCAAACCAACTGACTTTGAGGCAAATGTACAGCTAAACGATAGATAGCATGTGACCGATCATGCATCTCAAATTTCAAAAGGCAGCACATTCCTTCAGTAGCACTCACATACCTTGCATCTAAATAATTTGATAGTTCATCATGTAAAATTGGATTTTCGTTTTCATTTGCAGCACCTTGTACAACAACAGTAGCTGCATCATATCCTTTGTATATATATTTATACACATACTTAATTGATTTAATTGAAATGCAAGCTTCCACATTGATGTGTGCATTGTACTTGATGAGCAAATGTGGATTGTATGGAACGACAAATCTATTATCAACTTTTTGGCCACGGATAATAGCGGTTTGTCCTTGTGTTCTTTTATACAAAGGATATCAATCACAATTTTATTAAGTTTGCATTTGAAATTGTTTTGGAAATTCGTTAGTACATTTTTTATTTTCCATACATGGTGAATTTGGATTCATCTCTCCACATGGGCCATGAATCATTCTATGTGTAACAATCTCCCAAAGTTTTGTATATTTTTCTTGGTCTGGCAATTGTGCGGAAATTACTGAATCCACTCTCTCTGCAGTGTTCAACTTATCTTTTTCCTGCAGTATTAAAAGTATGTGAGCATGTGGCAATCCTCTTTTTTGAAATTTAATTGTGTAAACAAAAGCCACACATTGTCCAAATAAGTGTGCTTTAGGGATATCATGTATTAATGAATTGAGTTTGATTTTGAATACTCTTGCCACTAAATCTGGTCGGTCAGAAGTAGTTTGTCCCAGATTAAAAATTTCCTTGATCTCTGGCCATTGTGGATTACATGTGAATGTAATAAATAAATCTGGCTTTCTAAATTTTGTGACAATAGCCATGGCATCATTATACCTTTCTTGCATATTGCGAGGAGATCCTTGGAAAGTGGATGGCAAAATAATTGCTCTTCCAGCTGGAATGTCTCTGTTGGAAGCTAAATCTGCCACATAATCCATTAATCCACACTTCTGTTCTACTCGTAATTTATTTTGTTGAAATTTAATGAAATTTAGATTATTGGCTTCAACTTGTAAATATGAATCAATAATCCATTGTTGAGTGAGTTTGCCTCCATGTAAAATTGGATTAAAACAATCCCAGATAGCAGTATTAGATCTAATACAAAGTTTAGTATTGGGATAACTTTCCAATTGTAATTTTAGTTCCCATCCAGGTTCCCCATTTGGAAAGAAAATGGGATATGTCATTGGATCTAAATTACAGCTTAATATATTGATGTTGATAAATGGTTGTTCTTCATTGAGTGGATATATTCTAATATCCCGCTGAAAAGGTGGTTCACCATCTTCATTTTTAAAAACCATGGCAACCTCATTTACTGTAGGTAAATTATATCTTCTTTGATCAGTGTTGCGATCTCTTTTAACACCATATTTACTCTTGGTGTAGGCAATTGATGTCTTTCAGCATGTTCCTGTTGTTCTTTTTCAAGCAGTGCTAATTGAATGCTTGACTGTATGGGTTTTTTTGCATAATTTTATCCAGCTGTTCAAAGACTATGCAAAAACACTGTTTATTTTCTGGAAGTGTCATTCTTTGTTCCACAGCTTCCATTGTATCTAAGACATACAACTGTGCAAATTTCCTTTGCTCTCCTTCTTGTGGGTGTAAATGGGAAGTTCGGTGGTAAATTTGACCTTGAACTCTAAAACAGTAAGGACCATGTCCTGGTACATTTTCTGCTAATGTTGCACCCATTGAAGCAAATGAAATTGCACTGTTATAAGACCTTATGTTGTGTTTGAAATTATTATAATTTGGAAATGTTGGATCGCTCATAATGCATTCTAAATAATATAGAAATGGGTGACTTAGTGGAAGTTTCACCTTTCCTTTCTGACAGCAACTAATGACATTTCCATCAGTAGGTCTTTCCTTTATAAAATGATAGGCCCCACAAAACTGACAAGCCACATTAAGTAACCCACAATAATGAGTATCTACTTGTACTACAGTAGTAAACACATTGTCATGCATTTCTTGAACATAGATATCAGACCCACTTTCTATATGTACGTTTTTTTTCTTGTGTGTCTACATTTAAGTAATTCAGCAAAATAGAATCATTCAACAATGGTTCACAGAAAGTTTTTTTTTTACTTTTACGTTTCTTGGAAGCCCCAACACACACACTTGCGGCTTTCTTACTCATCTTTCTTTTATTTAAAAGTCTCTGTCGATCTTTTTCTCGCAAGCGTTGTGAAGTTTCCGGTGTCTGAGCATCTCTCCACCTTTGCTTCCTTTCCCTTGCCAATCTTCTTTTGCGTTCCATTTTGTCTTCTCCATTATCCGCCATTTTAATCTGTAATTGTAAATAGAGATGTAATTATTGTTTGTTCTTTGTTTTTTTTTTCCTTTTTGTACTGTTACATTAAATTTGATGAATAAACTAATCAAGCATTTTAAAATGTTGTACTTTTTTAGTCTTAAATAAATGAAACCATTTTCCAAAGTATTTTATTGACATATATTAAATAGGGAATAGCTGCACATATCTATATTTACATTATTATCCTTCAATTCCATTCATTCTTGATTGAATTCACTGCATACCATCAATTTCTTTTTTTCGCAAGTGCTGTAAACTTCTTATTTTTTTGAAATATTATTATTAATTCGTATTGTCTTTTCAACTTTACATAAGTGCATGTTAAAAATTGTTGCCAAATTATGACTTATTATTATACGTTAATGACTCAATAAGTACTCTCCATTTTCACAAAATCTAATATAGCCTTTTTGTATGCATCACCACAAAATTAAATGTTATACCTGTGAAGATGATGTTGATGTTGTTCAAATGCTGCAAACGTCAAGCTGTGTGTTGATTCCCTTGCAGATCCAAAGAAACTGTGAAATCAAATTGAGACTATTTGTAATATTTTTCTTCATCGATATCATTAAATGAACATCAACAGACATATATATGGCTCAATTAAAAAACTCATAGCATGTTCTGTAATATCTTGCTGTAGTAATATAATTCAAAATCTGTCCCTGTCCAAATTATATTTATGATGTTCAATGTGTCCAAACGTCACTGTCTCTGTTCATTGAGCTACAGTTCACTGCAATTATACAAAATAGTAAAATTAATATGTTGCTTCATCTGTATCAATCAATGAGGCTTAACATAGAAATTTGTGAATAGATTAAAAACATTAAATAAATATATCAATCAATCAGCATGAACACACATATGTTAGAATAGATTAAAAACATACAATCAATATTCCTGTTAGTCTTTAAATAAGACTCAATTAATGTGTATTAATGTTAAATTAATGTCTGACTAAATATAACGTCAAGACGTAAGCATGAGTCTATTCCCTTTTTTTTTGTTTGAGGGGTATTTTAAAATGAGTATGTTACAACAGAATTATTTAAATAATGTACATTACTAATGAAATAAGAATCAATTAATGTTCATTAATATTAAAGCAATGTCTGACTAAATCTAACGTCAAGATGTAAGCATGAGTATATATATATATTTTTTTTTTTTGTTTATTTTCTACTAAATATATAAGAACTGAATTATTAAAATAATGTACATTAATAATTCATTAATCAATGTGTTCCTTTTTTTATGCACATTCTTAAACGTTAACCTTTTTTGATATTAATGGTTATTAATAATTAATTAATTAAATAAAGTACATTATGAATGTTATTTACAATTCTTTCACACAGGTAATCAAGATATATAAACATTAATTATTACATTAATGTACATTAATAATTAATGAATCAATGTGTTGCTTTTTTATTCACATTCTTAAACGTTTACTAATTTAGATATTAATGATTAATTAATTAATTAATGTACATTATGAATGTTATTGACAATTCTTTCACACAGGTAAGCACGATATTATTTTTCTATTAATTAAATTTACTATTTTTTAAATTTATTAAGTAAGTAATAATTTACTAATTAATAATTATAAGGATATTTACCTTTTTTAATGTAATGTTGTTGAAGCAGTATCCTGAAGAGCTACCAATCTCTTGAGATTTTCCGGCATCAGAAAATGTCCAGTCAGACTGTCATCACCTGAGGAGAAAGTGTCGGTTATGTGTGAAGTGTGCCCTATATATAGGCTTTGTGTGCGAGACAAATGCATTGTTTTAGGCGGGAAATGCGCTGTGCCGCGAGACAAAGGCGGGAAATCTGTGTTAATCCGTAAATGTGTAATTGTGTTTCGTAAAATGTACTCGCTACTGCCTTTTTTACTCATTGTGCGTTTTTTGCACATCCTTTGTCTCGTTGTTTTTCAAGCACATACGTCTGTGGCTGTGTTTTACGCAGTTCGTAGTAGTATAGCCTCGTTTTCATTTTTTTCGGCGGATATTTTTTTCTCGCTTAGCCAATTTTCGATCTTTCTAAATCGATATTAATTGGAGTTCCACCTCACTCCCAGACGTCCTACCTGGTTCCCCATGCTGTAAGTGACCTTTTTGTTATTTTTTTGTGTGTATTTAGTATTTTTTTTTATTGTTTTGGTTCCGCCGCTTATGTCGTAACTTTTTTAAAGTCGTATTGTGTTACGGATTAACGGCTCGCCTCATTGCCAACGTGCTACGATGTAACGGCTCGCCTAGTTTTTCAGGTCGTATTTTTTTTCTATGTCCCGCGTCTTGTGTAACTAAGTGCTACGGATTAACGGCTCACCTCGCTACGCAAGGGCTCGCCTGCAATGAGTGCCTGCGGCGCTCATTGCCAAAGTGCTACGGTTTAGAGGCGCTCATCGCTAAGTCGTATGCACCACACAACACAGAGTGATGACGAATCGTAGTTGGACAATTATAATATGTGATTGTTTGTACTTAGTGTCATGAGGGTCCTTGAGGACCCTCATGGCACTTATGGGGTTAACATTAGGCTTCTTATTGTCCCATGAGGGTCTTCATAGATCCTTATGAGACTGATTGGGTTAAAGAAAGACTTACTCTTTTACTCTGTATATAACCCCATAAGTGATGGGGTTAAATAGGCCCAGTTAGGGTTAGATAGGCCCAGTCAGGGTTATTAGGTACAGTTAGGGTTAAATAGGGCCAGTTAGGGTTATTAGGTAGTTAGGGTTAAATACGCCCAGTTATGGATAAATACGCCCAGTTAGGTTTAAATAGATACAGTTAGAGTTAAATAGGCCCAGTTTGGGTTAGATAGGCCCAGTTAGGGTGAAATAGGCCTAGTTAGGTTTAAATAGGTACAGTTAGGGTGAAATAGACCCAGTTTGGGTTAGATAGACCCAGTGAGGGTTAAATAGGTATAGTTATGGTTATTGGGTCCAGATAGGGTTAACAGGGTATAGTTAGGGTTAAGGGGTTAATGGGGTATAGATAGGGTTAATAGTGTAGTGTTTAGACTTTGTGTCATGAGGATCCTGGAGACTTTGTGTCATGAGGGTCCTGGAGGACCCTCATAGCACTTATGGTGTTATTATAGGGGTTAATTAGTGTCCTCTATGGGTCTACAGTATATAGATCCCTATTGGCCTAATGGGGTTAATTAGTGTCTCATAAGGGTCTGTATAGACCCTTATGAAACTGATAGGGTTAATTATGGGATCATGGGGCTCTGTATAGAGTCCCATGAGTGACAGGTTTAATTAAGGGCTCTTGGGCCTCTGTATAGAGCCCCATGAGTTATAGGGTTTATTTTGGGTGTCTGGTGGGTAGTTATTGTAATTCTGTGGCAGGGGTTAATATTTTATTTTAGCGTGGGTCCTTTCAGGCTGGAAATTCCAAATTTTAAATGCAGCGGGGGTTCCAATTGATGCCGATCACGGACTCCCGATGCGAGGGGTTAATGTGTGGACACTTCGGGGGGCCCAATAGGGACCTGCAGCATAGAGGGGGGTTAAATCAGCAGATTAAATCAGCAGATCCCATGTTGATCATAAAATAGTCAATTGCCTGTATAAAGTCATTAATATACTAAAGGTGGTTTTGAAAAAGACATATGTATAGTTTTGTTTTTTACTTACACACATTGTAAATATACTTTTAACTAACAGGAGTCACTAGTTAGGGGATTTGTTTTGGTTATTTGATTTTAAATGTAATCTAATTTTATCATATTTTACAATAAGTCAATAAAAGTTACATTCTAATATTTTATGAATACTGAGTAGACTTTTATCTATTGGTATTTGTTTACTTTATATATTGTCCATGATAGGTATTTGTTAACTTTACGTAGTTCATATCTACTCTGTATACTGGAATTACATTTCCCACAATTAGCTACATTCATTTTGTAGACCGTAAAAAGTCTACAAAGTACTTTAATCATTTTCATTAGTGATTTCAGTAAAAAAAAGTATCCATTTATTTATTCAAACTATAGATATGATCTGTATAATAGTTTCGATTCAAGCACTCAACACTGTCTTTCTCTTTACTTATATCACATTTATTATCTGTGATAAAAAATGTTTCACTATTACAAGTGAAACATTATTTTCGCAATGGATCTAACATAATGTATATCCAAAAACACAGCAATTAAGATAATTGTGCTACACTAAAACCAGATTGCCCGTAAATGGAATACTTCAACACTTAATTTAAGAGAAGTAATTTATAAACTGAATGTTATAATGATTAATGACAGACTTACCCATACGACAACAAACACATACTCTGTATTTCTAGAGACTTGGGACTCGTAGCTTAGTTCACCCCATACAATACACATTTTATAAAAAAAAAAATGTTTTTTAGAACTCTTCTAAGATCTGGTAGATAATTTAATGCAGGCTGGAAATGGACATGTCGGCATGGATCCCAGGAGCTGGACAAGTCAGTTGTGGGAAGATTGGCTGGAAATTGGCCAACCTTACGCTAAAACTTAAAAATGACACCTGGGCTGGGATAATTGTGTCAGCCCACTCATAGTAGTTATTTGGTTTAATTTTCTTTCATTTCTGAATTTAAGTGATATATAACCCTTATGTTCTTTTTGTTTTATGAAAACAGATAAGTTGAAGAAATATTGATTAATGGATATTGAATATTAATGAATAAGAACAACATTTACAAAATTACTAACTTTATTAACAAATTGTTACATTTCAAATGATCATAAAAATCCCTGTTACAATGTTTATACTTGGCTATTAAAAATATTGAAAAGAAGATAATTGTGCTAAGTTGTGATTAGAGAACGGTTTTATTACTTTTGGCATTCACCAACCAAAAACTGGTTCAACAAACGGCTGTGATGCACACTTGTTTTGACTACTTTTCTACACAAAAGAGCTTTATAAAAATGTGCACAATAAAAAAGTCTAATGAATGATTAACAATATTCATACATGCAGTTGCTGGTCGTTACTAAAGTACAACATAGAAAAGTTGGAATTTTTATTACATTCATAGCATAATAAAACACTAAACGCTGCGATTATTAAAAAGTATTAATAGAGGAGCCCCTATGATATACAACAGATCGAGTAACTTCCCATAGTATCATTAAAAGCTTGAAGAATTGGCAGAAAAGGGCCCATAAAGTGCTGAAGTGTTACTTTACATAAAGTAAATTAACCATATAATGTATTATGTTAGAAGAAGGGATTCACACAGTCCCATACTTAACATAACAATCCCAAATCAATATTATTGCACATGCCACTGTGAATACCCAAATCAGGAAAAATCCAATATATGCTCGTGCACTATGGATACATACAAAACTTCCATGTGATAAATGACCTATGGCACTCTGAGAATGCTATGTCCTGATATCAGTCCACACACTTATTCTGCTTAGTGTGGATATATATTGATATAGATATGTATCATAAGCTTAATCCTCTAATAGGAAGAATAAAAATGCATAAATAAGGAAATCCTCTAGTAAAAGTTAAGTGCATGTGAAACAAAATCAAAATCCAAATTGTGCGATGATACAAGTGTCAGAAGCTCTCTTGCACAAAGAGCTACTTTGCATATGTTTAAAAAGTAAGACTATATATACTAAGTGTCACAATGTAACTCTTCTCAATAAAAACTTGCTAATTAGCCTTACTTAAATGAGCCATAGGAACGCAGCTCAACAAGCCAAATGTCTAAATATGTGTTACATTCATATTAGGGCAATCCTCATACTACAATATAAAAAATCACTGGAAAGCCTTTAGTGTAGGAAATAACAAACATAGTTACAAAATTTGAGAATTCAAGCCACTGCGGCTGTCATGCACCAACCGGCTATTCAAGTAGCATACAAGCAGTATACAAGTTGTAGGAGAGGTTGTAGGCTGTAATACCTCCCCAGTAAAGTTTGGAAACTCTACATCAGTTGGGAGGATACCTTCTTTGGAATCTGACAACATCACAAGACAACAAAGAAATGAATTATGTACCGGACTCAAATGCAGTTGAGTTACCGTAGTAAAAAGACTAAAGCCTGACGGTTTAGCTGACGGTATCAGCTTTCTCATTTTGGGATGAGAGATGAGAATTAGCCCCTTTATAAGATAAGATGTTTCTGAGAGATGGTCACCAGTTTTAAATGTGTTACTTCTCTTTTTAAAATGCAGTTCAAACATCACATTTTCCTCATTACTAAAAAATAGAAAATGATCATTTATCCTCAAACTGCTATTGGATGAAGTTTGCTTCTCATATGAATACAATATCTTTGAGATATGTATGCAATCATGAGATGTAGATTCAGAAATTACTTAAATTAAGCCATAAAGATACATCTAAAAGAAAACTATGCATAATGCATACCATATACTCTTATCTGGGATGTTTTTAAAGCCTTGATTTACTGTCAGTTTGTGTGATTAATGATACTAATGTTAGCTGAACATTTAACAATATGAAGTTTATGTTAAACTTGTCTTTTAAAATGGCCAATAAGAATTTTAAGTGACCTAATTGTATAAGGCCTTCTTTGTTTTGACTTCATATTGAATTTCAGCTGAAGTTTTGGTTACATAATATTTAAAACACATAGTATAAAGATCCATTATACACAAAATCTGTTTGGTCAATAAATCTAATGCCAATTTTGGTTCAAGCATAATGTTCATAGCTTCAGTAAGTAACAAATTAAATTTCCTATGTAACGTACATTTGATTTAGCCGTGTCCAAAAATGACGTTTTGGCATAAAAAATATTTTAATTGCATGCTGTGTCTTTACACTGTTAAAAATTCTGGCAAATGCTGATTTCAGAGTAAGACCTTTATACTGAATTAATTTGATTCTAGCTGGCATCAAAATTGTATCAATCGGCATAATTGTTTTTTTAATTGGCACTTTTAAATGATTCAATAAATTTGGGTTAATGATTGTATTCTATCTATCTATCTATCTATCTAAATAGATTATAATAATTTAATAAGATAATCACAATTTAATAAGGCTGATAACCTGTAATAACTTTTAGTCAGTAATCCTCTCTTATTAAAATCCATTTTGTACCTTGTACAGTTTTTTTAACATTTAAACTAAAGTTTTAGCCAATTCAATTATTATATGTATGAGATTCTACATGTGTTATTGTTCTACACAATGACATGGAAAGTATTCTTAGTCCAATAAGTAATAGAAAAAAAATATTTGAGCTTTTTATTCAAATTCACATTGGGACATCATGTCTATGGATAAGTATGCTCAGTGTGATGTACCGTACAATTGCATCTTATTATTATGTTTTATTATCATGCTCAGTGTGAGGTACATAGTTACATAGTTACATAGTATTTAAGGTTGAAAAAAGACTTTCAGTCCATCAAGTTCAACCTTTTAAGATCTCCTCTGATCTGCAATATGCGGATTAACTATTAATTAATTCGTTGTATATGTATAAAAAAAAAAAAATCAATTCCCTCCTGATCCCAGACACCGGTGACCAGACTTCTCTCTGGATCAATACTGCCTCTCTAATTATCCATGATAACCCTGAATTCCCTTTTTAATTCGAAATAAATCCAGTCCCCTTTTAAAGTTATCTATCGAATCCACTGTCACAACCTCTTCTGGTAGAGAATTCCACAGATTAACCACCCATACTGTGAAGAACCCTTTTCTTTCTTTAAGGTGGAATCTTTTTACTTCTAACCTCAAGGGATGTCCTCTTGTCAGTTGAAAACCTCTTGGCACAAAAAGCTCCCTTGACAAATCTTTATACTGACCCTGGATGTATTTATATAAGGTAATCATATCTCTTCTTAGACGCCTTTTTTCTAGAGAAAATACGTTTAATTTGCTTAGTTTTTCTTCATAACTTAGCCCCTCCATTCCCCTTATTAGTTTTGTTGCCCTCCTCTGTACCCTTTCCAGCTCTAAAATGTCCTTTTTATGAAGTGGTGCCCAAAATTGTACTTCAGATTCCAAATGAGGGCATACTAGAGATTTGTATAGCGGCATAACTATATTGCTTCCCTGGCTTCTATACCCTTCTTAATACATGCTAATATTTTATTTGCCTTTACAGCTGCTGCTTGGCTTTGAGCACTGTTACCTAGGTGGTTGTCCACAAGCACTCCCAAATCCCTTTCAATATCCGATACACCTAGATTTGCTCCATTAAGATTATAAATTTTATGGCTATTTTTCCTTCCCAGATGATTAACTTTACATTTATTTGTATTAAATCTCATCTGCCATTTAGATGCCCATTCCTCAATTTTATGTAAATCCATTTGGAGGGAAAGCACATCACTATCTGATTTAATTACCTTGCACAACTTCGTTTCATTAGCGAAAATGGAGACAACACACTCCAATCCTACCTCTAGGTCATTAATAAATATGTTAAAAAGGAGAGGACCTAATACTGAACCCTGAGGAACCCCACTTACCACATAAGTCCAATCGGAGTATGTTCCATTTACAACAACCTTTTGCTTCCTGTCTTTAAGCCAGCTCTCAATCCATGAGCAGATATTTACTGCAAATCCTGTATCTCTTATTTTGCACAATAGTCTCCCATGTGGCCCAAAAGCCTTGGCAAAATCCAAAAAGACTACATCTACTGAGTTGCCTTGATCCAGGTTCCTACTAACCTCCTTATAGAAACTAATTAGATTTGTTTGACATGACCTATCCCTCATAAATCCATGTTGACTCCTACTTATAATCCTGTTCAAATAGACATATTCTTGTATATTATCCCTTATTAACCCTTTTAAAAGCTTCCCCACTACAGAAGTGAGGCTCACTGGTCTATAATTTCCCGGATTTGCTCTTGCATATAGGTATCACATCAGCTTTTCTCCAGTCATCTGGTAGAGACCCTGTGTTGAGTGAATCTTGAAAAATTAAATATAATGGTTTGGCTATTACAGAACCCAGTTCCCATAGTACCCTTGGATGTATTCCATCAGGACCCGGGGCTTTATTAACCTTTATTTTTTCCAACCTCTTTTGGATTACTTCCTGTGTTAACCAATTATTTGGCAAATGTAGTGTAGCCCCATTATGTTGCTGTGTCCCAACCACTGGTACCTCCCTTGTGTATACCGAAGAAAATAACCTATTTAGCTCATCTGCCTTTTCTTGGTCACTAATTATCAGACGGCCTGTGTCACATTGTAATGTTCCTATAGCTTCCTTCCTCGCCTTCTTCGCATTAATATACTTAAAAAAATATTTTAGGGTTAGTCTTACTCTCTTTTGCAATTAATTTTTCATTTTCTATTTTAGCCAGTCTAATCGCCCTTTTGCAAGCCTTGTTGATTTCCTTGTATTCCTGTAAAGCAGTCTCTGTCCCCTCTTGTTTGTATAATTTAAATGCCTGTTTTTTACTCCGTATCTTGATCTTAAAATCATTGTTAAGCCACATTGGATGGGATTTACTCCTTTTACTTTTATTCCCACACGGTATATGCCGATGTGTATGTATATTTAGTAATGATTTAAATGTTGTCCACTTGTGGTCAGTGTTTTTACCTGCCAGTTCTCTGTCCCAGTCTATACTTTGTATTGCTGCCCTTAGACCGTTAAAATCTGAACTTTTAAAAATAAGAATTTTTGTTGGCCCCTTAAAATGTTGTTTTTTTAATTCAATCTCAAACAAGACTGTGTTGTGATCACTGTTTCCCAAAGGTTGCCCTATTCCAACATTAGATACTATATCAATATTATTTGTGATGAGTAAATCTAAGATAGCTTCATTTCTAGTAGGCTCTTGTACAACCTGGGCCAGATAATGATCCCTGAGTGTACTCAAGAACCTGCTCCCCTTAGATGAACTGCTGGTCTCATTTATCCAGTTTCTTTCAGGGTAATTAAAATCTCCCATTATTAGAACTTGACCATGCCTAGCTGCATTTTCAATCTCTAACAATAATTGTATTTCCTCACTTTCAGCTATACTTGGGGGTTTATAGCATACTCCTACTAATATTATTTTGGAATTTGCTGCTCCGCTATTTAACTCTACCCACAAACATTCAGCTTTATCACTAGGTCCACCATAAATATCTTCTCTGATTATAGGCTTAAATTCAGGCTTAACATACAGACAAATCCCTCCTCCTCGTTTACCATTGCCTCTATCTTTCCTAAATAGGTTATAACCATCCAGATTAACAGTCCAGTCATGAGATTCATCCCCCCCCCCACATTTCAGTAATGCCTATTAAATCTAATTTTTCATTAATTGCTAATAATTCTAACTCTCCCATTTTTCCTGGCAAGCTTCTGGCATTAGCAAGCATACACTTTATGTTATGAGTCTGTAGTTCTGAAGTGCCTGCCACTGTACTTGAATTACTTAGTACTACCTCCCTATTGACTCTACTACCCCTCCCCCATCTCCTTCCCTACGAGTTGTTAATTCATCCCTTATACCCTCTACACTTTCTACCCCATTACTTATATCTAGTCCCTCCCCCCAACTACAAGTTTTAAAACTCCTCCAGCCTTTCTACCATCCTATCCCCTAGTACAAAAGCTCCTTCATCATTGAGGTGCAATCCATCCCTACTGTAGAGATTGTACCGAAGTGAGAAGTCAGCCAAGTGCTCAATAAACCCAAACCCCTCCTTAGTGTACCACATCTTTAGCCATGCATTAACCTCCCTAAGCTCCTTCTGCCTCCCTGGGCTAGCATGTGGCACTGGTAGTATCTCAGAAAATACTACCTTGGAGGTCCTTGCCTTCAGCTTATTACCTAGTTCTCTAAAATCATTCTTTAGGACACTCCATCTTTCACTAACTTGGTCATTGGTACCAATATGTACCAAGACTGCCGGTTCATTTCCAGCCCCTCCCAATAATTTGTCTACCCGATCCACAACATGACGAACCCGAGCACCCCAGAGACAGCAAACTGTTCGATTGCTGGGATCTGGGTGACAAATCACCCTGTCTACTTTCCTAATAATAGAGTCCCCTACAACCAAAACCTGTCTGTTGCTCTGCCTTTGCTGCCCTCCCACTCCTCCAGTAGAGCTGTTCTCCCGGCTGTTAGAGGGAACAGCTCTATCTGGCATTGTTATTGCTGAATGGACATCCCCAACAGTTTCACTCAATCTGGCAAATCTGTTGGTGTTTGCCAACTTAGAACTGGCCTGCCTCCTCCTGTTCCCCCTGCTTCCCCTTGTAACTGTAACCCAGCTACCTCCCTGGACATCCTCACTAGCCCCAGCCCCGCCCTCCATGCTAGGCCCAACTAAAGTGTGCTCAGTGAGCACCAACCCCCTTTCCAGTGGAGCAATATCACCAAGTGCTGCAATTCTCCACTTCAGATCTCCAATTTGAGCTTCCAGAGAGGCAACATGCTCACACCTGTCACAGAGGTATGGACCCTGGATCATCTGTTCCAGTATTTCATACATATGACAGGATGTACACTGAGTGATGTTGCCACTGGACTGACTCATAATTATTATTATTGTCTACAAAATTTCAGTGGGAAAAATGAAGAATATAAAATAATATATTTGTATAAAGTTTTCCTCCTTTGTACTATAAATCTGCCCTCCTTTTTCTTTGAAGTCCCTACCCCTATTTAAACTCCAACACTTCACTAGAACTGCACCTGATACTGAAAATGTTCGCAAGCTCACAAGTTCGCCCCTTCCCCGTTTATACTAACTTCTGCCTTCTCACCTGGGCACAATTAGTATTAGCTTTATTTGTTATAGGCCAACATATTCCGTAGAGCTAAACCGAGCTTAAGTACTGCGTAGAATACATATTTAACTAATAGAAAAAGAAGGAAGCTTAAAATATTATGCTCATTGTGTTTTTTCCCATAGTACCTTAGAAGATTGAAAATTCTCAGGCTTAAAAGGGACTGGGAGAGGCAGAAACCTGGGCAAGAATAACAGAAAATAATTTAGATGGGTCAGAAAAGAAGTGAACAAGGATAAAACTAGAGTACAATGAGACAAGATACAGAATTGTAAAACAGTACAAAGCTAAAAATAACCTGTAACGCGCCAACATATTGTGTAATGCTATACATGGGTTAGGTTCAAGGCAAGAACAATATTAACACACTAGCGACTTGCCCGTCAAAAATTATGGCATAAAAATGTGAAGCCTCACAATGCTGTTGTTTTCCACACAATGTGAGGCTCGCAGTATGTGGCTACACCGCACATTGCGCGCCTCGCCATGAGCAGCATAGCTGGCCAATATAAGCCTCGTTTTGTATGGCTTCTCTCTCTCTCCTTCCCTTGTTCTGTGTCCATTTCATCCCTCTTCTCTCCTTCTCTCTCCTCTCTGCGAGCCTTGCAATTAGCACCTTCAGCACCCATTGCAGGCCTTGCTATGAGCGCCCGTGGCGCCCATTGCAGGTCTCCTGTCACAAATGACGGGATACTATTTAATTTTTCTCCCCCATGTCTATTCCGCCACTCTCTCATCTGTACAGACCCCCATAAGGCCAATAATTAACCCTATAGCTCATGAGGGTCAATACAGACCCCCATAAGCACTTAACCCTATAACTCATTGGGGTCAATACAGACCCCCATAAGGCCTTAATTAACCCTGTCACTCATGGGAGTCAATACAGACCCCCATAAGCCAATAATTGACGTTGTCACTCATGGGGGTCAATACAGACCCCCATAAGGTCTTAATTATCCCTGTCACTCATGGGGGTCAATACAGACCCCCATAAGCCTCTATTTAACCCCATCAGTCCCATAAGGGTATATTATGACCCTTATGGGGCTGTTAAAACCCTAACATTAACCAAATAAGTGCCATGACGGTCCTCAAGGACCATCATGACACTTACTACAAACACTACACTATAACTCCCAATAAACCATTTAATCTAAACAACCCCCCCTACACTAATCTATTAACACTTACACTACCTACGTACACTACCTACCCCCTAATACCCCCCAACCACTCTAATGACAGAAAATAAAAAAACTACCTTACAGAAAATAAAAAAATACATTACAACCACCCCCCACTACAGAAAAAATAATAATTACACACCTGAAAAGGAAAGACATACAAAATACAATACATACATACAATACAATACAATACATTACAACACTGTACATACAATACATTACATACAATAAATGACATACAATACATTACAATGCATACAATATACATAAAATACAATACCACCTATCTATCTAACATACAATCTATTTAATATACAATAAATTCTAACTATATAAAATATATCCCCCTATCTATCTAATATACAATACATCCTAACAACATTCAGAAACCCTAATTCTAAGCTAAAATAATTAAGACCACTTACCTTTGTAGATGTCCCTTCAGATAACCAACCTAGGGGTAAAACAAACAAAAACAAATTAGTGCAACACATTAACCTACAATAAATAAACATTATGCACATTCTAAATATTCTACTCACCTTTACTGCATGTCCCCGTCCTTCTTTTCTTCTCCGTTGCGGCCCCTGTTAAAAAAACAGGGCTTAAAAAAGGGCTGAAAAACTCGGCTTATGCTTGAGTATATATGGTAATTAAGTGATTATGGTGGTCTGTATTGACCCTCATGAGTGACAAGGGTTAATTGATTATGGGGGTCTGTATTGAACCCCATGAGTTATAGGGTTCATTATTGGCTTATGGGGGTCTGTATTGATCCCCATGAGTGACAGGGTTAATTAAGGCCTTATGGGGGTCTCTATTGACCCCCATGAGATATGGGGTTAAATAGAGGCTCATGGGGGTCTGTATTGACCCCCATGAGTGACAGGGTTAATTAAGGTGATATGGGGGTCTGTATTGACCTCCATGAGTTATGGGGTTACATAGAGGCTCATGGGGGTCTGTATTGACCCCCATGAGTTATAGGGTTAATTAGGTGCTTATTGGGGTCTGTACTGACCCCCATGAGTTATAGGGTTAATTAAGTGCTTATGGGGGCTGTATTGACCCCCATGAGTTATGGGTTAATTAAGTGCTTATGGGGGTCTGTATTGACGCCCATGAGTGACAGGGTTAATTAATTGCTTATGGGGGTCTGTATTGACCCTCATGAGTGACAGGGTTAATTAAGTGATTATGGGGGTCTGTATGGACCCCCATTATTTAAACGGTTAATTAAGTGATTATGGGGGTCTGTATTGACCCCCATGAGTTATAGGGTTAAGTGCTTATGGGGGTCTGTATTGACCCCCATGAGTTATAGGGTTAATTGAGGCCTTATGGGGGTTTGTATTGACCCCCATGAGTTATGGGGTTAAATAGAGGCTTATGGGGGTCTGTATTGACCCAATGAGTTATAGGGTTAATTGAGGCCTTATGGGGGTTTGTATTGACCCCCATGAGTTATGGGGTTAAATAGAGGCTTATGGGGTCTGTATTGACCCGATGAGTTATGGGGTTAATTTTAGTTGGCCAGGGTTAATATTTTTTAGTGCAAGTCCTTTCAGGACCTTTACGGTCCTTTAAGGACCCGCCAGGCGGGAAATAAAAAAATGTAAATTCAGCAGTGTCGCGATCGGGGACCCCCGCTGCAAGGGGTTAATGTGGGGGGGGGGGCTGCGGAGGTCCCTATGGACCCCTGCAGCAAGGATTAATGTGGGGTCACTTCGGGGGACCCGATGGGGACCTCCGCATAGAGGGGGTTAATTTTAGGTGCCGCGGCCGGGATTTTTAATATTGTGCCGCAGGCCCTTTAAGGAGCCGTGGCGGGGAATTTAAACGTTTTAAATGCAGCGGGGGCATGATCGGTGCTGATCGGGGACCCACGCTGCAAGGGGTTAATGTGGGGGGGGGCTGCGGGGGTCCCTATGGACCCCTGCTGCAAGGGGTTAATGTGGGTACACTTCGGGGGTCCCGATGGTGACCTCTGCATAGATGGGGGTTAATTTTAGGTGCCGGGGAGTAGTTGGAGTACCCACTATGGCAAGGCTTATGTGGGGGACTGCCGCGGAGGTCCCGTTTAGGACCCCTGCACTAATTGATGAGGTGTGGGAGCCTGCGAGATCATCTCGCAGGCTGTCACTCCTCATGTACATTATCGCAGTGTTGATACGAAAGGCCCTGCTGCTTAGCTCACACGTTGCTCGCAGCAGGGTTAATTTAGTAGCGACGTAACTTTGAGAAATTTTGCAGTACGTAGGATTTATGTAGAAGCGGCTTATCTATAAAGGCTGGAATTTAATAAGGCTGTTAATATTTTATACTTCTTTTATTTATGAATATATTGATGATTATGCGTTTATGTTTTGCCTCAATGCAAATAAAACATCATAGTTTCAATGAGTCACGGATTAATTGAATACAAACATTCAAATTATTTTCATTTTATCTGCAATAACATCATTTTCCCAGGTATATGATTTCATGATGCCCTTTTTGTTTTGCATTGATGACAGTTAATGATGAATTAATTAACCTATAATTATTTAGGGCCTCATTCAATTGCAGTTTGCCAAATTGAATAGGGCTCTATATAAGGACATAGCATATTATTTTTACATGACTTTTTAGTTAATGAACATCGATACAAAACACAGGTTTTCACCAAAAACTTCCCACAAAAAATATGCTATGTGCTTATATAGTGCGCTATTGCATTGCACAAATTGCAAATAAATGAGATATTTACAACCTTATTAAATCGCAATTCTGCAAATTTAAAAGGGCTCTATATAAGCACAGAGCATATTTTTTTTACAGACATTTTTGGTTAGTGAACTTCTATCAAAAAGCAAGGTCTTCACTAACTAAAAACTTCTCTAAAAAAATATTCTCTGTGCTTAAATAGAGCCCTTTTAAATTTGTGAATCGCAATTTAATAAAGCTGTTAGTATTTAATTATTAATTCATAATAACCCCCCAAAAATAATTATGCATACATATATGCTTACCTAATTAACTTTTAAAGAATGCCAATTACACCTCATAAGTCAATTGATTTCAACATTAATAAAATTACAAAATTGCACATTATTTTAAGCCCGATCTATAATTTGCTCATAGCTCTTTCTGTTTGCCCTTCTTTAGGAAAACATAATTACCTCTTTGGGTTTACCATTGATGTCAGTTATTGATTAATTCATTAACGTATATTAATTTGTTAATGACATAATAATTAATTATTACAAAACAAACAAACGTATTTTGTCAATATATGTATGTTCAGCGCTTTCCTTTTTAATGTATGCCAATAAAAAAAAACGTAATGGATTAATTTATTTATGCTTTTCAAATTTATTGCATTCTTTCATTAATGCTATTTAGGTTTTGCATTGAGAGCAGCTACAAACAATATGTACAACTGAGAAGACAGGATTGAACGCAAAAGAAGATCAAGGGAAAGGAAGCAAAGGTGGAGAGACACAGTCCCCCCAGACTTCCAAATGCTTAAGAGAAGAAGACCGACAGAGACTTCTGAATAAAAGAAAAATGAGTAAGACAGCACAAAGTGAGTGTGCTAGAGCTTCAAAGAGCTTCAAAGAAAAGAAAAAGTAAACAAAAACATGTCTCTGAAACATTGCCTATAGATCCAATATTGCCTCTTGACACCAATGTTAATACAGATGACACCAATGTAAATATAGAAAGTTTTAGTGATATCTATGTTGAGGAAGCTCGGGATACTGCTTTCATTACAGCACTAACAGTAGACACTCATTATTGTGGATTACTTAATGTTGTTTGTCAGTTTTGTGGGGCCTATCATTTTCTCAAGGAAAGACCAACTGACGGAGACTTCATTAGTTGCTGTCAGAAAGGCAAGGTACAACTTCCACAAAGACACACATTTCCAAATTACTTACAAAGCATCATGAGCGATCCAACATTTCCAAATTATACCAATTTAAAAAAAAAACGTATAAAAGTGCAATTTCATTTGCTTCAATGGGTGCTAAATTAGCAGAAAATGTCCCAGGACATGGTCCTTACTGTTTTAGAGTCCAAGGACAAATTTTCCACCGCACTTCACATTTACACCCACAAGGACATTTGCCCAGTTTCAGATACAATGGAAGCTGTTGAACAACAGATGAAGCTTCCAGAGTCTTTGAACAGCTGGATAAAATTATGGCCAACAACCCATACAGTCAGTCATACAGACATTTAAGACAGGTTGAAAAAGAAGAAAAACAACATGCTCAAATACTTCAATTGCCAATGCCAAGAGTGAATGTGGTAAAAAAGATATCGCAACACTGATCAAAGACGGTATAATTTACCAACAGTAAATGAGGTTGCCATGGTCTTTAAAAATGAGAATGGTAAACCACCTTTTCAGCGGGATATTATAATATATCCACGCAATGAAGACCAACCTTTTATAACCATAAATATATTAAGTTGTAATTTGGATCCAATGACATATCCCATTTTCTTTCCAAATGGTGAACCTGGATGGGAACAGAAATTACAATTGCAAAGTTATCCCAATAGTGAAGTTTGTGTTCGATGCAATATTTCTATACTGGAATATAAAGTGGCACAAACTGCTATTCGGGGATTATTTTAATCCTATTTTATGTAGGGGCTCACATAACAATGGATTATTGATTCCTATCTACAAGTTGAAGCAAATCATCTAAATTTTATAACATTTTAACAAAACAAAGTAGAACAATATTGTGGATTGATGGATTATGTTGCAGAAACATTCCAGCTGGAAGAGCAATCATTTTGCCATCCACTTTCCAAGGATCTCCTCGCAATATGCAAGAAAGATATAATGATGCCATGGCTATTGTCACAATATTTGGAAAACCAGATTTATTCATTACATTCACATGTATTCCACAATTTGAATCTTGGCCAAAATACTTCTGACCAACCAGATTTAGTGGCAAGAGTATTCAAAATTAAACTCAATTCATTAATACATGATATAACTAAAGCAGTTATTTGGAAAATGTGTGGCTTTTGTTTATACCACTGAATTTAAAAAAAGAGGCCTGCCACATGCACACATACTTTTAATCCTGCAGGAAAAAGATAAATGCAGAGAGAGTGGATTCAGTAGTTACTGCTGAATTGCCACATCCAGAAAAATATTCAAAACTTTATGAGATTGTAACACACAGAATGATACATGGGCCATGTGGAAATATCAATCCAAATTCACCATGTATGGAAAAAAAATCTGTTGCTAAAAGGTTGATAATAGATATGTCGTTCCATGTAATCCACATTTGCTGATGAAGTACAAAGCACACATAAATGTGGAAGCTTGCACTTCTGTTAAATCCATCAAATATGTGTTTAAATCTAAATACAAAGGATATGATGCAGCAACTGTTGTTGCGCAAGCTGCACACAATGAACAAGACAATCCAATTTTACATGACAAACTTTCTAATTATTTAGATGCTCGCTATGTCAGTGCTCCTGAAGCAATGTGGCGTCTTTTGAAATTTGAGATGCATGATCGGTCACATGCTGTGTATCAATTAGCTGTACATTTGCCACAAAGTCAGTTTGTTTGCTTTACTGCAGGCAATGAAAGAACTGCCTTAGCCCAAAGTGAACATCGAGAAACAACACTTACTGCTTGGTTTCAATTAAACAGTCAGGACACTTAGGTCAGACAATTTTTATACATTGAGATTCCATATTACTATGTATTTGTAAATGGTCAATGGCGACAACAAAAAAGAGATACTCATGAAATTATACCACAAATTTATACCGTCAGTCCAAGAGACAACATTTCAGTTTAAGATTACTTCTTTTACATGTTCCCGGTGTACAAAGTTATGAACATTTTCGCACAGTGAATGATATAGATTATGATACTTTCCTATTAGCTGCAAAACATCAAAACTTTATAGGTTGTCTATAGGTGTCTGGAAGAAGCAGCACTATGTCAAATGCCAAAGCAAATGAGAGAACAATTTGCATTAATTTGCATCTTTTGCAATGTAACTGATGCATTTACTTTGTGGGAAACATTTACTTCATCAACTTTGATGATTATGACACTGAGCTTCAACAACAAAAAACACAATAAAAACTGGCAACTTTAAATACTTTACAATTGCAAGCATTTAATGCTATCACAAATGCTACAGATGATGAGATGGTCAAAGACCGTTATTTCTATCTAGATGGCCCTAGTGTATCAGGAAAAACTTATCTGTGCAATTGTTTGATGAGTTTCATTCGACCACAGGGTCAAGTAGCAATGCAATTTGCAACAACTGGAATTGCCGCACTTTTGTTAGAAGGTGGCAGAACTGTGCATAGTGGATTTAAACTGCCAGTCCCCATTTTAGAAATATCAGTGTCAGATAATCGACTGAATTCTTTACAAGCAAAACAATTTACAAAAAAGTAAATTAATTATCATAATTAATTTTCATTATCATGAGGCAACAATGATGTCATGTCATTCCTTGCAATGTATTGATAGATTATTAAAAGAAGTGATGGATAATTATTTGCCATTTGGTGACAAGTTGATGTTGTTAGGAGGAGATTTTAGGCAAACATTACCTGTTGTGCCACATGGAAATAGGACTGACATCCTTGAAACATGTATCAAGACAAGTAAACTGTGGAAAATATTTACATACCTCAAATTAGAATTAAATATGAGGTCTGAAGGCCAAAACAAATTCAATGATTGGCTCATTCAAATTGGAGAAGGAAAACATCCACAATTAAATGATTTACCCAATGATACAATTGAGATTCCATCACAAATGGTTTGCAAGGAATCACTCATATCGGCAATCTTTCTAAACACTCTCAATTACAACGATTACTTAGACATTGCAAACAAAGTGATATCAACATCCAAAAATCTAGATGCCTTGAATCTAAATAACAACATTTTAAAATTCATCAACCCACCCCAAAATAATTATTACAGTCCAGATTCAGTTTTGGCTAACGATAAAGACAAAATTACAAGGAGCAGAGTCTTGGGTTTTCAGAGTCTGTGGAGGTGATCTGATGACAATCTGAATCATAAAGTGGTGAATGCCTACTGTAACCTGTTAAAACCATCCTTTATTAAACCACATCCTAATATAAAACAGTTAGCTCCTGCGATTTGTAATGAACAATTAGTAGGAATATAGGTCACTTGTACATCACATATATGGGCCTCTTAGCCAAATGGCACACACACAAAAGCAGGGATAGAGTGAAGAGCAGGTCTATGACCTTGGTGGGTCCTCCTACCTGGAAGGCTCACTAGCTGAAGCCCCAATCTGGCTAAAGCATGCTAACCAACAAATAGTAAAAAACCAAGAGCCTAGATAAAATGAGGACCTAATCAACTGCTGGAAATATTGCCTACGAAAAGGCATAGGCTATATTCTTGGCAAAATGCTTTACAAAAATGGTGTGCACCAGGAAGACCCGTATGCACTACTAATAATATCACTGATAGGTCCAGTGAATACAGCAATTGAAGTGAAAAAAATATATAAAAACACTATACAAATATGTACATCTATAAGGGAGTATAATTCTCCAAAGTGTGTGGCCTCACATAAGCCTGTTTGCAGGCCATTACATCTGATAACTTCAAACACAGTCTAGGTCCTATTGCCATCAGCTACACGTTAAACTATTTGCTGTCATCTGTTGACCTTAGTCAAGTAATATGGTGATTTTATAGTTATTAGGAATAAGAGCCCCATCATTTCCTGCCTACAATAAAAAGTAGGTCTGTATATTTTTTTTAAATCACATATCATTTAGGAATATTAATTATACTTTTCATATGTTTCTTAAATATATTATTTTTGTTGTTCAGTGCTTCAGTTGTGTCTGACTTTTGGTGACCATATGGGCCACAGCCATGGGTGTAGAAGCCCCAAACGTTCTTGGAAAGATAACAGAAACAAAAAAACTGTGGCCCTAAGTGGTGCAATTCAAGTCTACTCCCAGGACAGAGGCTCAAGAGAAGAGATTGTACATTTGTGGGTTTTCAATTTTGCATGGTGCTTTGGGGAAAGCACTATGGACACTGGATTCTAAGCTCAAAGACAGGGCCCTCCATCTTTTGCAATGTATTAATATTGCTATTGTTTTTGCCATGAACTTTACCCATGTATAGCGCTAAGGAATATGTTGGAGCGAAGCAAATACATGATAATAATAATAATAATAATAGTAGGCTAATCAACAATTATAAAGTATATATACAATAGGTGCCCACAACACAATAGAAACACAATTCGTTAGAATATCAAAGGAATGGCACTTATCCATTACCAATGGAAGCAGCAATCCGAGGCAATACAGATTCTTCCTCAATTCTAATGTTATCAGTTATAATCCAAATATGGACTAATGATGAACTGCTATCCTGAAGATTTGGAGAGACCTCCCTGCAGAATAAATCAGCTTGATAAAAAAGATTTTGGTGGAGTGGGCAAAGAATTGAAAAACAATAGAAAAGTATATAGTGAAGTAAGTTTGGATTATTGTAATACATACATAAATATTGTACTGGAAAAACATAAAAAACTGGTTATTTACTTTGTACCAAAATCAGTACTTTACAGAAAGAGTAATAGATAACTGGAATAGCCTTCAAGTCGAAGTGGTGGAGTTAAAAACAGTTAAGGGAAGTGGAACATGCCTGGGATAAGCATAAGCCAGACTTTATCTGTTGATAGAATGGTAAAGCTAGAATCAATGTTTAAGGGAGGAAGCAAGACAAAGGAGAAATAAATAGAAAGTGGAGAGAAAGAGAAATTAGAGAGTGAATGACAATAGAAGAAACAGTGAGACAAGAAAGAGAGAGGGCTTATGATAGGGAAAAGAAAAGAAAGATAATAGGGAAAGAAGAAGAACATGTGAATGAGCAAGAAGTAGTGAGGAGATGCAAAGGTAGATAAGGGATGGGAGAAGAGAGAAAAGGGATGACAATGGAGGGATATGTAGCGGAACCCATCACTGTTTTAAAGTGTTTTATGATTATTATGGTTAAAATATGATCCTACTATATATATGTTGGTTGATGTTCTACAGAATATATTGGCTCAGAATATTAGCCAGACTTTTGCAGACCTAGGCTAATAGATAATCCTGTTACAGAGATTCGAGAGATAAGAAAGTTGTAAAGGATCCTTGCATTTTCCAAAGTGTTTTCATTCTCTGATAAGAACAAAGAAGAATGATCTAATTAATGTCTGATTGTATCCAAGTTGCCAGGGAGGTGTGACTCACCTATTGTCCTATATGTGTATTGTATGGGAGATATGTGCAATGTCTGTGTGTTATGTGTAAAAACATACTTTTACTAACTTTTGAACCCCTGGTCTGATTCATGCCATTTTTGTATATGTTGTTCCCCTGGGTGAGAGATATTGAATGGTGCGGGACTTAAAGGTGTACCCCCTGTATTTGGGGTACATCCAGAATGTGGTTAAAATTGTGTCTGTTTTAATTGTGTTACCTGTTATCTGAGGGGAGGAGACGTGGGGGTTGAACCATGTATATAATTGGCTGTTGTGATAATTATGTGGGTGTAGCCCTTCAGAGGGCACCATTGCATAAAAGGAGATTCCCTGTCATTAAAAGTTAGTTCCTCTTGACCCTTCAAAACGTAGCCTCGTCTCGTTATTTGAGGGGATCGCTATCATACTGGGGATTGCTATGCTTCTGCATTCTCCCTTGAGCTGTAACTACTGAACGCTTGTTCCTGATGTACTATCCTTGGAGTCTGTGGTGGTTTTGGTGTCCGGTGCGGTGCTTGTAGGCCTCGACGCAAGCTAGGACGCATCCATCAACGGAGGTACCCGGTCGGGGTGCCAGTAGATCCGTTACAGGATATAAGGGATATAAGGGAGATAAGGGTTAGCGAAAGAAAGAGAGGGAGAAGGGGAGGGAGAGAGAGAGCGGAAGGGAGAGGTTAGAGGGAGGGAGGCAGGAGGTATAAGAGGGATAAAAGGGAGCAAGAGATGATACATAAGGGTTTATGCTGTTAGACATGCCCCAGTGTTTCCAATGTTATTATACACATATAACTATAAATAAAAAACACGTTTGAAAAGCAGACAACACATCTGATTCAGAGGAAAACCAAGATATGTATCAATGGCTTGGAATCTACTGTCATGTTTTGCTAATGTATTATGTCATATCACTGCATAACACAGGCTATAACCTTCTCACTATCATATCAATCCATAACACAGGCTTCTTCCCACCTCCCTATCATATCACTTCTTAACACAGGTTTTCTCCCACCTCACTATAATATCACTGCATAATGAAGGCTTCCTCCCACCTCCCTTTCATCTCACTGCATAGAAAAATGCTTCCCTCTCCTCACTATCAAATCACTCTATAACACAGGTTTCCTCCCTCTTCACTTCATATCAATGCACAAAACAGTATTCCTACCTTCTCACTTCCCCAGAGAAATAGTGAATGTGAGAGTAGGTGGGATATGGGTGATGAGGGAAATGAAGGGGAAGGGAAGAGGAATTAGTGAAGAGTAAGATCAATACGGATGATCTGGGAGGTAGAAAGTGAAATGGGGAAAAGGGCCCCATGGAAAATAAACAGAATTAAGAACAAAGAATAGTAGTGAGTTGGAAAGATATGAATCAATGGAATATATTCCAAGAGTAAAAAAATATGCACAAAAGGCAAGTGTATTTGGTGCAACAATACATGGCTGAAAACTAATGCTAACCATTTGTAATTACAATGCTGTGTGTACATTTGTGCAAATACTCTCTGTGCTTCTGCTTGACTGCCCATTGTGGGAGTCAAAAACTTTCCTGGATCAAAGCTTTCCTGGGAGAGACATACTCTAGTAGTAAACTTTGATATATATATATATATATATATATATATATACATATATAAATATATATATAGTAATTAAGTAATATATTTGTGTTCACATTTGAACATGTTAAAAAGTGTATTCCTGCTCACAATTCCAAGAAATATAGTTATTGAACTGTACTCTTGGAAACTGGGCAGGGACATTCACATGGGTCCACAATTTAATTATTTAATTCAATACCACTTTAAATACGACTCCTTTTAAGAATAGGCTTGCTGTAACACAATTTTAAAGCATAGCAGGATGGATACAGGAGTTAGGAGACCTACTCACAGACAGCTGTTTCACTCTTAAATCGATCTTATCAGTGTAGGGCGGGTACCTAACTCATGCTTTAGATTTTGTGGAAGGATATTAACCACATCATCATATAGCATATGGTGGACAAAAGAGGGATAGAAACCCTCCACAGTACAGAGTACAGCAATAAAATAATACATTTGTGTTCACATTTGAACGTCGAAAAGTTTAAAACCTTATTTCCTTCTCATAATTCAGAGAAATACAGTTATTGCCCTCTAGGAAACTGGGAAAGGGAAATGCAAATGAGTCCACAATGCATTTTCAAACTTTAATCCAATGCCATTTTATACATGGCTATGTTGGGGACACCAACACAAATACAGTTGCAAGCAAAAGTATGTGAACCCTTTGGAATGATATGGATTTCAGCACAAATTGGTCATAAAATGTGATCTGATCTTCATCTAAGTCACAACAATAGACAATCACGCTCTGCTTAAACTAATAACACACAAATAATTAAATGTTACCATGTTGTTATTGAACACACCATGTAAACATTCACAGTGCAGGTAGAAAAAGTATGTGAACCCCTAGACTAATGACATCTCCAAGAGCTAATTGGAGTGAGGTGTCAGCCAACTGGAGTCCAATCAATGAGATGAGATTGGAGGTGTTGGTTACAGCTGCCCTGTCCTATAAAAAACATACCCCAATTCTGGGTTTGCTTTTCAGAAGAAGCATTGCCTGATGTGAATGATGCCTCACACAAAAAGAGCTCTCAGAAGACCTACGATTAAGAATTGTTGACTTGCATAAAACTGGAAAGGGTTATAAAAGTATCTCCAAAAGCCTTGCTGTTCATCAGTCCACAGTAAGACAAATTGTCTATAAATGGAGAAAGTTCAGCACTGCTGCTACTCTCCCTAGGAGTGGCCGTCCTGTAAAGATGACTGCAAGAGCACAGCGCAGACTGCTCAATGAGGTGAAGAAGAATCCTAGAGTGTCAGCTAAAGACTTACAAAAGACTCTGGCATATGCTAACATCCCTGTTAGCGAATCTACAATACGTAAAACACTAAACAAGTATGGATATCATGGGAGGATACCACAGAGGAAGCCACTTCTGTCCAAACAAATCATTGCTGCACGTTTACAGTTTGCACAAGAGCACCTGGATGTTCCACAGCAGTACTGGCAAAATATTCTGTGGACGCTATGTGTGGAGAAAAAGAGGCACAGCACACCAACATCAAAACCTCATCCCAACTGTGAAGTACGGTGGTGGGGGCATCATGGTTTGGGGCTGCTTTGCTGCGTCAGGGCCTGGACGGATTGCTATCATCGAAGGAAAAAGGAATTCCCAAGTTTATCAAGACATTTTGCAGGAGAACTTCCACCAGCTGTAGCTCAACAGAAGATGGGTGTTGCAACAGGACAACGACCCAAAGCATAGAAGTATATCAACAACAGAATGGCTTAAACAGAAGAGAATACACCTTCTGAAGTGGCCCAGTCAGAGTCCTGACCTCAACCCGATTGAGATGCTGTGGCATGGCCTCAAGAAAGTGATTCACACCAGACATCCCAAGAATATTGCTGAACTGAAACAGTTCTGTAAAGAGGAATGGTCAAGAATTACTCCTGACCGTTGTGCACGTCTGATCTGCAACTACAGGAAACGTTTGGTTGAAGTTGTTGCTGCCAAAGGAGGTTCAACCAGTTATTAAATCCAAGGGTTCACATACTTTTTCCACCTGCACTGTGAATGTTTACATGGTGTGTTCAATAAAAACATGGCAACCTTTAATACTTTGTGTGTTATTAGTTTAAGCAGACTGTGATTGTCTATTGTTGTGACTTAGATGAAGATCAGATCACATTTTATGACCAATTTGTGCTGAAATCCATATCATTCCATAGGGTTCACATACTTTTGCTTGCAACTGTACAATTTTTCCCCCTTTTATTATTTTATATTTAAAAGTAATCCTTTTTTCTATACTGTTTTTGGAGTCATCCTTGATTTCATGGTTTTGCTTTAAAAGAAGCTTTGAAAATATACATCTCTTAGGTAAAGACAATTCATTTTTACCTTATGAAGATAAAGAATATTTTTTTTGTAGAAAAACTGTATGTCATGAGAATTTGAGGATATATTTTCATTTAAATATTCAAATCATACTTATTTATGCCTGCCTGCTGGGAACTACCAGTGAAGAACTTCCATCCACTGTTTGTCACTGAGTCCATATGATAGTTCAAGATGTAATATAACAGCTTCAAATAATGTAATCAGGATATCTCTGCAATATGCACACAAGCTCTGAAACAGTCATTAAGATAGAAGTGTTGCATAGAATATTTATAACATTAAACTGTCTATATGGAAAAAAAGATTAAACAAATAGGAAACATAAGACTGCTAGTTCAAAGTCTAAATGAAGTATGTCAAGTAATGTTATCCTTATGTTACTAACTCATGTCCTGAAGCAATATTATTTATAGAAAAACTTATGTTTACACTGAGTTCAATCATTTATTGTTGCATAATCCTTATTTTATCAGCTTTTCAAGTCATGTTGAAAAAAAATGTGTTCATGTTAGATTTAACTTCAAGAGGTAGAAGCTTTTAAAAAATCCATGGGTTGATTTTAATGACGAAAATGTGAATAAATTTAGTTTTATTTGTTTTTTGTTTTTTGCAACAGCTCAATGATGTGTACTACAGGCAATTTACTACAGAGATATTATGCAAATTCTAGATTTAAAATGATTGCAATTGCAATCTTAAATGATTATATACCATTCTCTGACAAGTACATATCCCACACTGACTTCTGTCTTTATAAGGCACCAAATCACACCCACAAAAATATACATGTACTGTATGTGTGCATGTATTATAAATATGTGTGAATATTTTTATTTATTTTACAAACATAAAACTATACTAACTTAATGATAATACTAATTATGGGTAAATGTTAGTGATAAATAAGCATTATAGTATCTACTGAATTATTTTAATACTTAGGGCCTCATTCTAATGATGGGTGCAAAACTGCTGTAACCCTGCGATCCCTTACTAAGTGCTGTTGCCCCTTAGCTACTTTGCTATTCCAAGGAAAGGGGCCACAGCACACCCCTTCCTACTGCTGATCGCAAGACAGGCAATCGGCTGTTAGCTTTGGCGGCTTGGAAGTGAGCCCGCTAATCAGAGTGCAAGCCTGCCAAACTAAAAAGTGAAAAATACATTCAAGCAATCACTGTACAGCACTATAAATGATGGCGGACACATTGGGGGACATGAGGATGACATGTACTACATTGGTTAGCTGGCACATTGCTGCTAGCCAATACTGTCATTTGTGGCCACAGGAAATATAGTGAATATATATAGCACAAAAAAAATCTGGAATTAGATCCAAAAGAAAGGCATCAAAATATCAGGGGCACAATCCATAAAGAAAACATGGACTTCTGCTTGTCCAATTATAATTACAATTTCATTATCGCAAATACTTGCTGTTCACTTGGCCCCTTTGCAATGCAGCAGGATGCTAATAAAAGTATATTCCTCTGTAAATTGATCTTCTGGCTAGATACTCCTCAGTGATGCCCGACGGTCCCGTTTCTCCCATTCACTGGGCTTCCTCATGGGCTAACAAGTGAGATTGTTGTGAGGCTATTTAAGCCCCTGTTTTATTTCCTGTATCACAGCGTAATCACGTAGCATAACATAACGTAACGTCATGACGTCACGTATTACGCTTGTGTAACGTTACCTGCATCAAGATAACTTTAATTCTATTGTGTAAACGGACATTCAAGATGTAGAAACTTTATTTATCAATAATGAGCAAACACCAAACCTTTTTTCTCAATGCTAGAGAATTAGAAAAAGGGCAATTTGATAGATGTCTCAATATGGAATAAACTAGAATAGAGTATTCTTAAGGGACAACTTAATCTGGATATAAATTGAATTAAAAATAAACTTATGTGCCAGACTGTAAATAAAGAGAGGTTAATTAAATGTATGATAGACTAAAAAAGGAGAAAAGTTATAATCCATATCTCATCTTCTTATGAATATAGTAATATATACTACTATACTAGAAAGTTAAATTTCAGTGAACTTCTGTAAAAATGTGTACCAAGTTTTAAAAGTAGCTTGATCTACTTATCTAATGGAATATATAATTAATTATTAATGAAGGTGAGTGTAATGTTATCTATTTCACTGAATATAAACCCCAAGTCTGGACAGAACCTAGTTTCATTATATATAATTAATGAAAAGAAAAAGGGGAGGATAATAAATGTTAATAAAAATATATCATTAATCCAAAATAAATAGAGAAAAAAATATGTGTAAAAAATGTGAAAAAGTGCAGTTATCAATTTACTAATCGTTAATATGAAGAAGATGCTTATCCATATCGCCCCCTCTTGGATTTTTGAACCGGGTCTATGGGCTTGGATGACCCCCAAGACAGTAACCCGTTCTCCAAGCCCGGCGGACTTGTGGCCACAAATGACAGTATTGGCTAGCGGCGATGTGTTAGCTAGCCAATGTACTACATGTCATCCTCATGTCCCCCCTAATGTCCCCTATCAATTACAGCACTGTACAGTGCTGCATTGAATATATATTTACCCCTAAATATCCACCAGAGCTCCTTAAAGGGACTGTGGCACACAAATGGTTACACCAAGCCTCGTGGGAACTGTAAATACCCTGCAGCAACTAACATTATTCCCCCCATGCTATATTATCCCCATTGGGACCCCCGGGCGGACCCCACATTAACCCTTGCAGATGGGGTCCCCATCTGGGCCCCCATTGCATAAAAAATTAAAATCTCCCACCCTGCATGGGTCCTGAAAGGACCTTAAAGGTACTTAAAGGACCCGCGATCAATACATCTATGAACTCCTGCTGCAGGGGTACTATAATATAGACCCCCATGAGACTAAAATTAACACCCTCAGTCCAATTCGGGTCTATATACACCCTACAGGACACTATTAACCCCTAGTAGTGCCATGAGGGTCCTCCAGGACCCTCATCACAAAGTCTAAGCACTATACTACACTATTAACCCTAACTATACCGAATTAACCCCTTAACCCTAACAATACCCCATTAACCCATACTTTACTCTATTCAACCCTAACTGGGCCTATCTAACCCTAACTGTGCCTATTTAACAATAACTGGGCCTATTTATCCCTAACTGTACCTAATAACCCTAACTGGGCCTATTTAACCCTAACAATTGTACCCCATTAACCCCTTAACCCTAACTATACTGCATTCACCCATACTTAACCCTATTCAAGCCTAACTGTATCCCATTAAGGCCTTAACACTAACTAAACCCCTCATTATCCCATATTTAACCCTATTCAACCCTAACTTGGCCTATCTAACCCTCACTGGGACTATTTAACCCTAACTGGGCCTATTTAACCCTAACTGTACCTAATAACCCTAACTGGTCCTATTTAACCCTAACTGGGCTTATCTAAACTAACTGGTCTAATTTAACCATAACTGACCTGATTTAACCCTAACTGGTAATATTTAACCATATCTGGACCTAATAGCCCTAACTTGGCCCTTTTAACCCTATCTAGGCCTATTTAACCCAATCTTAGTCTATCTAACCCCATCCAAGCCTATTTAACCCTATCATTTATGGGGGTCCATACAGACCCCCGTAAGCCTCTCTTTAAACTGAATCAGTCCCATAAGGGTCTATGGAGACCCCCATAGGACAATGAGAACCTTATTATTAACCCCATAAGTGCCATGAGGGTCCACCAGGACCCTCATGACACTAAGTACAAACACTACACTACACTACCCCCCCAGTAAACCATTAAATCTAAACTAACCCCCTCTACCATAACCTAGTAGCCCCTACCTAATAATACCTACCTAACCCCCTTTTAAACCCCCCACCCCACTAATTACACAAAATAAAAAAAGCTAAAAAAAAAAAAAAAAAACTGAGTTGCCAAAAAAATAAAACGACATTACAACCCCCCCTCTACATAAAATAAAAAATAATATTACAACCCCCACTACAAAAAATAAAAAAAGAACATCACAACCCTCCCACTACAAAAAATAAAAAGTAATTACACACCTGCAAAGAAAAGACATACACATATATACATAACATTGCAGTAAATCAATAAATACATAACAAATATACCCCTTACTACAATACTATTAACCCCTAACTACAATACATTACCCCATATATAAAACATTACCCCCTACCTATGAACCATCATCCCCTATCTACCAAACCTTAAATAAAATACATTACTCCTATCTGTTAAACATTACCCCTATCTATTAAACATTACCAATATCTAAAAACCATCACCCCTATCTACAATACATCAAACCCTGTCTATTACATATTACCCATATCTATTAAACATTACCCCCTATCTATTAAACATCGCCCCTATCTACAATACATTAAACCCTATCTATTAAACATAACCCCTATCTATTAAATAGTACAACTATCTATTAAAAATTACCCCCTAACAACAATACATCAAACTCTATCTATAATACATTGAAAAGTCTACATCTAACCTAAAGTAGATTAAATAAGACCACTTACCTTGCTCAGGTGTCCCTTATGAAGGTTGCACCCCCTAAGAAAGAAAAAAACATGAATTTAATCACACATAAACACAACATAAAATAACACACATTATAAATATTAAACTTACTTTTCCACCATGTCCCCTTCCTTCTTCTTGTCTTCTCCATACCGTTAGATTGTAAGTTTGCGAGTTTTCAATCTTGTGTCAGTGCCTTGGAAACAAGCTCTATGTACATTTGATTTTATGCTCAAAAACAGGGCCCTCCATTCTTTACAAGGTGTTTAATTTGTTTTCTGCTATTTACTCAACCCCTGTACAGCTCTACGGAATATGTTGGTGCGATATAAATAAAGATAATAATAATTCTCCAGCTCTCTCCCTGGAAAAAAGAAACATCACATTCTGATTGGCTGGTGGACCTGTCAATCTTCTTTAAACCAATCAGAAGGCACTATTGCCTTCAGCCAATCACAATGGGATACACCACACAAAGTGATTGACTGAAGGCATCTGACAGTGACAACAGCTAATCAGGAGGTGCAGATGCTTGTACTCAATCACAATGGGATACACCCTCATGGGGTGCATCTCATTCTGATTGGCTGAAGCGAATAGTGCCTTCTGAGTGGCTGTTGTCACTGTCAATCAGACAGCAGCCAATCAGAAGGATTAATAGTATTAAAATGATCAAGAATAGCAGTTTGTGCCACTTTATATTCCAGCATAGAAATATTGTTTCTAACAAAAACTTTACTTTTAGGATTACTTTGCAATTATAATTTTGACTGTGCATCTCTCCATCTTTGCTTACGTTCCCTTGCCTTTCTTCTTTTCTGTTCTTTCTTTTCTTCTGCGTTGTCCTCCATTGTAATCTGTAATTGTAAATACAGGCATTTTAGTTTCAATTGTAATGTTTTCTTATATAGCAAACAATGGCAATCATAACATTAGTAATATGAATTTTTTACTTACCTGAAGTATTAATGGAGTAAGTTATTTTCCGCTTTGTGATGGCCTTGTAATAGTGGCTTTTATTTCTTCAAATCTGTAAGATATATTGTGTTTTTTTATTGTACATATTGTTTTTAACTGTGATCAGTGCAAAACCTAAAGAGCTGTAATCAAACAGTAAAATTACCTGAAAGGCATTTGTAATTTTTTCATTAAATGAATTCATTAATCAATCAATGTCTGATGTTTAATTGGCATACATGAAAAATAAAGAGCTAACCATATAGGTATTGATAGTGTAATATATATATATATATATATATATATATATATATATATATATATATATATATTTTTTTTTATAATTAATTATTCATTAATTAATATACATTAATTAACTGATCAATCACTGTCATCAATGCAAAACATAAAGAGCTAATCATGTTTTCCTAAAGAATGGCATCATTGAAATGTAAATTTCATATCCAAATACAAAGAGCTATTAGCAAACTGTAAAATTACCTGAAAAGGATTTTAATTTTTTTTAATTCAATTAATTAATTCATCAATCAATGTATGATGTTTTTTTGACATGCATTAAAAGGTAAATAGCTAAGCATCTATGCATTCATACATTTGGTCATTCTAAATGTATTCATTTTTTTATTATTCATTATTAATTAATTAATTAATAAATGAATATACCTTAGTTAATTAATCAATAACTGTGCAAAACTAAAATACTTAATCATGTTTTGCTAAAGAAGGGCATCATTAAATCATATACCTGTAAAGATGATGTAATTGCAGATGAAATACTGAGGAGCTTACACTCTGTGTTCATGCAGGTCCAGTGTTCTTAGAGATGAGCAAACTGTAAAATGATATGAAAAGCATTTTTAATGTTTGGATTCAATTAATTAATTAATCAATGAAAGTATGATGTTTAATTGGCATAGATGCAAAACGTAAAGGCCTAAGCATCGATATTTTTGTAAATAAAGGCAGTATAAAATATGAAATGTAGCAGGTGTCAGAGCATAACAAAGTGATGTAAATGTTTAACTGCATTGAGGGTCCTATCCCTGTTAGCCAATGAGCAGTAATACAGATATATAAGTGCAGTGTAAAATATACTTTTTTTAAATTATTACTTATTAATAATTAATGAATGAATGTACGTTAATAATTATTAATCAATGAATAAATGTACTAGAAAGAGCAATGTTTCTCTATTTTTTTCATTGAGATTATTTGTTAATTAATTTGCCACGGTCCTCCCTTAATGGAGGTATCAAAGCATAATAAACTGATTTGAGTCAGTGTAAAATATAAATATTTTTTAATTATTACTAATTAAAAAATTATAATTTTATGTACTTTAATAATTAATTAATCAATTAATTAATAAATGTACTAGAATGAGCAATGTTTCTATTTTTATACTGAGATTATTTGTTAATTAATGTGCCACAGTCCTCCCCCAAGGGAGGTGTCAGAGCATAATAAACTGCTTTAAATATTTAACTGCTTTGAGGGTTCTATCCATATCAGCCAATGAGCAGTAATACAGATATATAAGTGCATTGTAAAATATACATTTGTTGTAGAGCAGTGTAATTTTTTTTTTTTCTCGGAATTACTAATTACTAATTAATAAATAAGTGTACGTTAATAATTAATCAATGAACACATGTATTAGAAAGAGCTAAGCATTTATGTATTCATAAAGTAAGGGCAATGTAAAATATGAAATTTAGGATATTTTTTATAATATATATATATATATATATATATATATATATATATATATATATATATATATATATATATATATATATATATATATATATATTGTGACAAGGATGGTCGTATAAATAGGTGGTTACTTGAAGAAGAGACTGATACTTGCTTGAAAGGCAGCAAATTGGTTTATTTGCAAAAAGAAAGTAACAACTGAAGCAGTAGCTCGGCTTAAAATAACGGAAAAAAACCATCTACGTAAACATGCTGACTAACATGCAGGAACACCCTGACTATACCTGGTCAGCTTCTCTGCGCCGGAGAAATTATACGTTTAACAGTCTCTGCAAAGTGGGAGAGTGCCACCTTGTGGCCAGGATACAAATAGTCCCTTAGACTTGTGAGAGTGCCACCTTGTGGCCAGGATACCAATAGTCTCTTAGACTTGTGAGAGTGCCACCTTGTGCAACCTCTGGGACACAGCTCCTCTCTGGGACACAGCTCCTCTCTGGGTCACAGCTCCTCTCTGGGTCACAGCTCCTCTCTGGAACACAGCTCCTCTCTGGGACACAGCTCCTCTCTGGTTTATCGGTAGACTTTTCCCTGTTTACATAATAAGCCTCAGATGAAGCATAGGGCCCGCCCGTCTCTCCCGTATACTTCACCCAGGGACCCTTGCATAACACAACACTAACTTGTGTTAACTTCCGTCTTCTAAACTCTGCTTCTTCCCTGGGGCATAATACGTCTGGGTACTTTCATTCAGCGGCCTCTGTCAGCTACACACGTGCTTAGGCCTTTAAGGCAACTCTGTCTGGGGATCCTCACTAATCCCTTCACTTACTTGGCGTCCTGAGGCTGTATTCACTCTTCCAGCTCACAACGTCCTGAAACTGCAAACAGCGCACACTTCTTGCTGTACTCCCAGCCACAGTAAATCAGGTAACTCTTACAGGCTTGCTTCCAAAACTCACTGTAATTCCACACAGGATCAGCCTCCACTCTGGGGCTTGCTTCTGGCAGCAGCACAACCTGCCCAGAGCCTAGCCAGCCACACCCCTTCTATGTCTGCTTTCCAGGCTTTTAAAGGGAAGTTGCACTAATTAGGAGATCTTCAGAAGTTTTAACTCCGTCACTCCTGTCAAGAACTCCATACTCCACTTGCTTGTAATATCATCTAAGGGCCAAACGGTCACAATATATATATATATATATATATATATATATATATATATATATATTGTTTTAATAATAATTAATTCACTAATAAATTAATATATCTTACCTATTTGTAATTAATATCCAGCAATTGATATCCTGAAGAGCTCACAATCTCTTTGGATTTTCCAGCATCAGAAAATGTACAGTGAGACTGTCCATCACCTGAGGAGAAAGTGTGACAAATTTGCAAACTGCAGTATATATAGGCTGCGTGGGCGAGGCAAAACCATTAGTTTAGGCAGGAAAACCACCATTTTAGAATAGTAATGTTGATATTTGAAAGTTAGTGTTGTAAAATGGTGTGGATTATCTATGTCTTACTTGCATTGCAAGCATTTTCTGTCCCTCCAAACGTTATATTTTATTACTCGTACGCGACTCGTTTTGCCTAATTTTTTTTTAACCACCATTTTTTTTCTTGCTTAGCCGATTCCTAATCTTTAAAGAATGACAAATATGCCTCAAAATAACTTGCAACATCACTCACAGGCTTCGTTGTTTCCCCCTGTGCTGTGTGTTAGTGAATTTGAGGCATATTTGTTTGTTTTCACCGTCTTTTCCAGTTCGGGGTTCAGTTATTAAAGTAGTATATTTTACTAGATCGTGTCTCAGTGCTTCACTTCGCGTGGCTCACAAGCGTGACAACAACTCACAGTTTGACAACTATTATATGTGATATAAATTTATTAGAACAATTAAAAACAAAAACAAGACGATTAAAAAAACTATAAAAAGACTGACATGATCCCAACAGCAGAATAATAAATAATACATTAACAAAATCAAAATTATAACTGTTAAATATACGGAGAATTGGACTGCAATATCCAATATAATTTTTTAAGTGTCACAATATATTGGATAACTGTTAAATACAAAATAGCAGCAGTGGAAATAAATATATATACATAGAATTGTATAAAGTGCTCTCTGTGCCCTAATATATTTGGTGGTAGCCCACCACTTACTCCTTTAATCTAATACTAGTGTACTACCTAATAAAAATCTATCCCTGATTCTAATGGTGGAACCCGGGATCCACCAATTACCCCCTTAAGCTTCAGGGGCCTCATTCAAATGCTACAATGTCTGCATAAGTAGCCGCAAGGGGTGGCTGCAAGTTACTTATCTATTAAATTCCGCTGTGGCCGAGGGTTCCGACTGACTTATGGACAGCACCCTGCGTTCCCTTGCGAACACCTCAATCCCCAGTCGCAAGAGTTTTGGCCGCAAGAAACCCCACATCCCTATTCAAATGCTATGCTAAACCTTCTGCGAACCCCGTGAAACTGATAAAAATGGCCACAGCTAAATTACACCCTGTAGCAGTCGCAAGTGCTGTGAAGCACTTACGTACCCTCCAATTAAGCCTCTGCTGGCTGCAGGGATCCTGATCAGGACCCCTGCAGTGTCCTTACATTACCCCCATAATGCAGGGGCCTGATCGGGAGCCCTGCAATGTGTGCACACATTAACCCCATGCTGCAGGTTTCCCGATTGGGACCCCCTGCAGCATTTCCAAGTCTGAGTCTGCAGGCTTCAAAGCATAATTCAAGCCCGCAGTTTCCCGGGTTTAAATTTCCTGCCGCTTATAGTACCCCCCTACTGTTGGGGTACTATAAGTAAACCCTATCAACCCTAGTGACTACAGCCAATCAGAATGAGATACACCACGTGGGTGTGTATCCCTTTGTGATTGGCTTCAATCAGCCAATCAGAAGGTGTAGATGCCTTTAGCCAATCACAATGGGATATACCCCATGGGGTGTATCACATTCGGATTGGCTGAAGGCAATAGGGATTTTTTTTAAAAAGATTATCAGGTATATATATATATATATATATATATATATATACACATATATATATATATATATATATATATATATATATATATGTGTGTGCGTGTGTGTGTGAAGGAGCAGAATTAGAAATATGTGTTAATTAACCATTCAAATATGTTTTTTGCAACTTAATATTAATTATGTAAGACAGCCTATAAACTGAATAAATATTTTTTTAAATATTTTTTACAAACACATGGATTTGTTCAAATGTATTTATTAAACGATAATAATGTTTAAAATGGAGGGAGAAAAAAAACAGTACTGAGTCATGCAGAATCAACTTGGGCTGCAACTTTCTGGTTGTGGTCTGTTGTTGGTGAATTATCACACGTCTTTCTGTAGCTGCAAGATGTTCCTCCCACATGTTGTTTAGTCTCTGTTTGTTTCATTAATCTATTTCCTTTTTTAACAAATTATTTATTTATACAGTTTGACTCTTTCACTATATTTGCTGCTATCATAGGCCCTCACTCAATTGCAATTTGGCCAATTGAATAGGGTTCTAAATAAGCTCATAACATATTTTTTTTAAATAAGTTTTTAGTTAGCAAGCATCTTTCCAAAAGCAAGGTTTTCACTAACTAAAAACTTATTTAAAAAAAATATGCTATGCGCTTATTTAGAGCCCTATTCAATTGGCTAAATCGCAATTGAATGAGGGCCATAGTACCTGCTTGTATCATTATTGGCTCAGTCGTAAAATACCTGACCTAGGCTCAGAGTGATAGATAGAGAGGTATGGAGATGAGGGGGGTGGGGTATTAAGGGAGGGAGGAGTGGTAGAAGCAGAGATGGAAAGAGAGGGAGAGAGAGAGAGGGATAAAAGAAGAGGCATAGAATCTATCTCTCTTTCTATATACCTCTCTCTCTATCCCTCTCTCTCTCCCTATCCCTCTCTCTCTGTCTATCTCTCTATTTAACTCTCTATCCACCTCTCTCACTATCCCCCCCTCTCTATCTCTATACCTGTCTTTCTGTATGAGACCACATTTGTGGGTGGAGTCTGTGTCTCTTGGCAGGGTATATACATGTTGTGGTAACATGTGATGAAGAGGAGGGGTTTATGCTGTTGGGTGGAGTCAATGTAAGCGGAGGGGCCAGGTCTCTGTTTGGCAGTTACCGTGTTTCTGTTTACTGACTATCTACCTCATCTCTTGTAATATATACCTCATTTCTTGTATATTTTATATGTCATGTGTCAAATAATTTATTAAGGTTATTATTGGTTTGATAGATAAAGGGAATTGTAATCATGGCATATATGACTATCTTGGTAAGTTACATGTGTATGAGTAATTATTAAATGTTGGGATTGACGTTGTAATTGGAACTGATATATATTATTATTAAGCATCTTAACTGTATTGAGGCTCCATATATAGAAATATCTTAATTAGTGAGATTCAACATGTATAATTAATCTACACATAATTCACCATGGACAGTCGTTGTTCTTATTATTTATTAATGTTTTTTTTTTTTTTTATATGATGTTTAATAGTCAATTAAAATGTACATGTTATATAATGATGTGGTGACTTTGTTATACTTCTGTCATTAGATAAGCTCCATGGGTCTCATTCAATTGCTACTTACTTCAAAAAGTAGCAGTAAGTGGAGATCGCAAGTTACTTCTCTATTCAATTGCTTGCTACTTGCAGGCTCTGATCAGGTTGCTTGCTGCACGCTACTTTTCCTTCCAAGTGCAAGTTACTTACCTAAAAGCCTTTGATCCTCAAGAGTCACAAGCACAAAAATGGCCACTTCGTTATTCAATTGCTCTGATTCCCCCTTCCGCCAAACGCGTAAATGGCAAAAAGCCAAGTCTAGCCTACTTGACCCAAGGAGGTGCTCCCTAATCAAACCCCCATGATCAGGACCTCCCGATCGGGACCCCCTCAGGGTCCCCACAATAACCCCTTGTTGCAGGGGTCCCAATCAGGGAACATTGCGGGAGTCCTGATCGGGACCCCTGCAGCATGGGGGTAACCATTAGTTTGCCGCAAGGCCTTTAAGGACCAGCAGTGGGGAATTTAATATTTTTAAATGCTGCAAGGGTTAATGTGGGGACCCAATGCGGGTATTTAAAGTGCCGTGGCACACTAATGGTTACCACCAAGCTGTGGGGGACCCCACGGTGTCTCCACACCAACCCCATGCTACAGGGTTCCCGATTGGAACCCCTGAAGCATTCCAATTTTTTTTATTTCCCACTGTGGGTCCTTAAAGAGCAAGCAGCAAACAAATGATTACCCCTTATTACCCCCATGCCACGGGGGTACAGTAAGTACCCCCGAGGCAACTAACATTAACCTCCCAAGCTACAGGGTCCCCATCGGGACCTCCGCTGCATTAAAAAAATGGCAATGTCCCTCCGCGGGTCCTTGGAGGGCCTGCTGCACACCAATGCGCAAACCCATCCGCAGCACCTAAAATTAACCCCTGCCAATGCTGGGGGTTCCCAATGGTCATTAAAGGTCCTTAAATGATCTGCATTACAATTCAAATTAACTTTAACACTCATGGGGGTCTATACAGACCCCCATAAGTCTCTAATTAACCCCACCAGTCCCATAAGGGCCAATAAAGATCCTTATGGGACAATAATAACCACAACTGTAACACCATAAGTTCCATGAGGGTCCTCCAGGACCTTTATTGACATTAAGTACAAACACTACCCTACACTACACTATTAGTCCCCCAAATAAACCAATACATCTAAAAAAAACCTCCTCTAACTAATCAACCCCCCACATCCCTATCCTTTATCCCCCCCAATACCCTAACCTATTAACTACGCTACATTAACACCATATATGCCACGAGGGTCCTCCAGGAAAATCTAAGCACTACACTACACTATTAACACGAACTATACCCCATTAACCCATTAACACTAACTGTACCCTATTAACCCAAACGAAACCCCATTAACCCCAACTGTCCCCTTTTAACCCTAAATGACCTGTTTAACCCCATCTAGTCCTAATTAACCATGTTTAGTCCTATTTAACTCTATCTAGTCCTATTTGATACTAAAAAGGCCTATTTAACCCCATCTAGTCCTATTTCACCCTGTCTAGTCATATTTAACCCCATCTAGACCTATTTAAGCCTATCTAGTCTTGTTTAACTCTAACTGGGCCTATTTAACCCCATATATTCATATTTAAACCTATCTAGTCCTATTTAACCCCATCTAGACCTATTTAACCCTATCTAGTCCTCTTTAACCCTAACTGGGATTATTTAACCCCATATTTTCCTATTTAACCCCATCTTGTCTTATTTAACTCTATCTAGTCCTATTTAACCCTAACTGGGCCTATTTAACCCCATCCAGTCCCATTAAACCCCACCTAGTCCTATTCCATCGTAACTGGGCCTATTTAACCCCAAATGTACCCAGCAAACCCCTATTCTATAAACCCCTTCCTACCCCACCCTATTAACCTCTACAATACCTACCCAATTCATACTGTAACCCATTAACCCCTAAGCAAAAAATAATACTTACATTATATAAAATAAAAAAGACCATTAATGAAAATAGAAAAAAGACAATTACATAAAATAAAACTTGACAAATAGGACTAGACAGGGTTACATAGGTCTAGATGGTTATTAAATACGACCAGATGGGGTTAAACAGGCCCAGTTAGGGTTACATATGAGTATATAGGGTTAAACAGGACTAGATGGGGTTAAATAGGACTAAGTTGGGTTAAATAGGCCCAGTTAGGGTTAATGGGGTACACTTAGCATTAATGGATTAATGTGGTATAGTTATGGTTAATAGTGTAGTGCTTAGACTTTGTGTCATGAGGGTCTTGGAGGATCCTCCTGGCACTTATAGTTTTAATGTAGGGGTTAATAGGTTATGGTAAATGGGGGATTAATAGGATAGGGAGGAGTGGGTTCATTAGTTAGAGGGGGATTGGTTTAGATTTTTTGGTTTGTTGGGGGGCTAATAGTGTAGTGTAGGGTAGTGTTTGTACTTAATTTCCTGAGGGTCTTGGAGGATCCTCATGGCACTTATGGTGTTACTGCTGTGGTTATTATCATCCCATAAGGGTCTTTATAGACCCTTATGGGACTGATGGGGATACATAGAGGCTTATGTGGGTCTGTATAGACTCCCATAAGAGGTGGTGTTAATTAGAGACTTAAGAGGTCTGTATAGACCCCCATTAGTGATAATGTTCATTTGAATTGTAGTGCGGGTCCTTTAAGGACCTTTAAAGACCTTTAGGGTCCTTTAAGGACCACCACAGGGCCAAATTTGAATTTTAAATGCAGCGGGGGTCCCGATGGGGGACAACCGCTGCAAGGGTCAATATATGGACACTGCAGGGATCCTAATGGGGACCCCCAGCATTGGGGGGTAGTAATTTTTAGTTGCCGCAGGGGTTCTTAGAAAACCATGATTGCCGAGAATTGCACATTGGTGTGTCACAGGCCCTTTAAGGACCTGTGGCAGGACATTGCAAGTTTTTTCATGCAGCTGCAGCTCCCACTGCAAGGGTTAATGTGGAGACCATCCAGGGTTCCCAATGGGGACCCCACAGCATGGGGGGGATAATGTTCGTTGCACTGGTGGTACTTACTGCAGCATCGGGGTAATGTGTTGATGCTGCGTGGGGCCTGCATCATGTGGGTGATGTGGGGAGACTGCAGCAGGGTTGCAGGCTGCATTTTATCAAGTCCTACGGGCTTGGAGGTTGAAAACATTGATGTCATAATGACGATATCTGTTTCCATTGGCTGTTTCGATAGGGGGCATTACGCGATTCATGTTCAGGCCCGTAGATGCTTACTTAAGATGGCAGGGTGTTCCGGCCAATTGAATAGGAACGTAAAAGTAGAGCTACTGGAGCAAGGAGCCCAAAAGTACGACATCGGAAAGTTACTTGCAAGTAACAGCCCTGAATTTAATGAGACCCCATGTGGAGAATAACTTAATAGTCTTGTTGAGTGTCTTTTCTTTCTCATGCATTTAACAAGTGGAGATGTGACTAAACATTTTGGGGACTTTAAAACGTAACACTGCAGCATTCAAAAATATATAAAACAGTTAAAAATGAATAAAAATGTGTACATTTTCTTCACTTGCTTTTGAATGCTCTGCAGTGTACATCAGTTCAGAGTCCTTTTAATATAAAATGTCTTAAGTTTCAGATCTTTAACTTTAACCAGATTTATAATTTAAATCAAATTTTACACTAATAGTTTGCTAATTTCAACTGTGTTGATATCATGCTTTGGTTATAACAATGCAAACAGATGACAGTAATAGACTATTTCAGAATGTAAAATGTTAAATGTAGTTTAAGACATTAGAGTTGCATAATTATTTCAGACATTTCTTTTTCATGCATTTAAAAGAGCAAGCATTCGACATTACCAAAGATGTGTTATTTTTATTTAGATTAACCCAGCTGAGTAAATAACATAGTATTTTAAAACTTGATCTGTGCAACTCTAATTCAGAACACATCAGGAAATATTTGAGAGTGCTGTACTATAAAGATGCTAGTGCTAACATTTTAGAAAATATAGTCTTTTATTTTTGCACACTGGTCATATACTAAAAAAATATTATTTCTTAATGGTGTAATTTTCTCCAAGATAGGTTTATTGAATTCCATTGTAATGGTGTACATTCAATTTACAGTCAAAAGTAGAAAAAATGTAAATAAATCATTATAGTACAATGCTTCATTAATCTATCCCTATCACATATATAGTTGTGAGCGTACGGGTCGTTGCTCACGCTTGCGGGCTCGCGCAGCGAGCCCGCAAGAACTGCGTCCCTCGCGAAGCGAGGGAGGCAGTTCCCCGCAAATGCGGGTCCTCGCGAAGCGAGGGCCCGCATTTGCGGTGATGGAGCATCCCAACGTCCCCGCAAATGCAGATCCTCGCGAAGCGAGGGTCCGCATTTGCGGAGGTGGAGGCTCAACGTCGGCTGTGTTAAAACACACATACACACACACAACTTTTTAACAAAATAAACCCAACCTCCCAGCCAACAAAAACGCAACAACGTCCCCGCAAATGCGGATCCTCGCGAAGCGAGGGTCCGCATTTGCGGTGGTGGGAGCATCCCAACATCGGCTGTGTTCACACACATACACACACACACAACTTTTTAACAAAAAAAAACTCCAAGTCGCCTCACACCCGCTTACACCCAGACACACACAAGCAAGACTTAACAAAAAAACAGTAAAAAAGGCCCTTCACACGCTCTTAACACACATACGCACGACTTAGAAACAAAGACACTGCATCGTACACGTAAAAGCTAACCGCGTCTATCGCAAAAAAATACGACAGCATCGCAAAAAAATACGGCCGCATCAGAAAAAAATACTGCCGCGAAAGACCCATTCCAACCGCCGCGCTTCAAAACATCACAAACACAAGAAATAAACACAACGAACACATAAAAAGCTTACTTACAGCAAGGGGGGGCATCAGGCACCTCCAAAAGTTCATTTACACGTCCATTTAAGTAAAAAAAATTAGTTTAAACGGCCGAAAATCGCCTAAGCGAGAGAAAAAATGGCCGCCGAACAAAACGAAAACGAGGCTTCAGACGTAACTACACTGCAGTAACCCGCAAGAATGAAACACATACTATGCGGAACGTACCACAGTCACACTTAAACACCATTTTGAACACTACTACGCACAAAATGGCGGATGGAACGCAAATTGTAAGCTGAAACGCAAATAGCGCATGCGTATTGCGTGCTAACGTTCTGAGGCACTTGAAAGTTACAAAAAATACTGCCCACTTTCCAGAAATTTCTACAAGGTTATAAATACTGCCTAATTTCCAGAAACTTCTACATTTCTACTCAGGTGATGAACAGAGTGACTTTATAGATAACTGCTGCTTTTACTTGAGAAGACAATTCTTTCCTAATTTACTACTTTACATTGTGCAAATTACAACTGAGAGGTAAGCTATAATATATTACATTTTATTATCAAGACAGCACAAAAAAAAAAAATGAACTATGAAAATGTGATTTCTGTATAGTCACATGTCACACGCACATTTATGTGTGTAGGCCCACAAAAAAAATAAGGTTCATTTAACAAAAAACAAACAAAACAAGTATTTTTATATAAAAAAAAAACATTTATCTATAGTGACATGTCACACGCACATTTATGTGTGTTGGCCAAAACAAAAAATTAGGTTCATTTAACAATTAAAATATGATTAATGTATAGTGATATCTCACACGCACACAAAAATTTTTTATTCAACTCTGAAAATGTGCTTCATGTATGTGACATATGTGTGTAGCCACAGCAAAAAAAAAAATGTTAATTGAAAATAATTACAGAAGTATATTTAAATGACATTAATTTACTGCAATTCAATAGATCATGTAAAACTCAATCTTTCTACTTTTAATATTCAAACAGACTCTGCATCAACAGCGTCACTCAACAATTTGCACCGTGCATTGTGAAGCACAATCCCTTTTAAAGAACACCAACAAAGAAGAACAGGTAAGATAGAACAAGACATTATATGCTGAAAAGGCCATGGTTTGCTAAATAATAAATAAAAAATATACAATTAAATATTTCACTTTATTTTTCAAACAGACACTACAATAAGACCGGCGGATTAAGATTGGCAGGAGGGGACCCTCTGTCATTCCACACTTTAATCAAGGTAAAGTATTAAGTATAAAAAAGAAACGAACCATGAGCCTCATTCAATTGCGAGTTGGACAATTGAATAGGGCTCTATATAAGCACATAACATATTTTTATACAGAACTTTTTAGTTACTGAACTTCTATCCACAATCAAGGTCTTCAATAACTAAAAACTTCCGTCAAAAAATATGTTATGTGCTTATATAGAGCCCTCTTCAATTGGCAAAATTGCAATTGAATGAGGACCTATATATCTTTAATGGCCGAGGGCCTCATTTAAATGTGATTGGCCCATTTCAATAGGGCTCTATATAAGCACAGAGCATATTTTTTAAATGAAGTTTTTAGTTAGTGAAGACCTTGCTTTTGGATACAAGTTCACTAACTAAAAACTTATGTAAAAAATATGCTCTGTGCTCATATTGAGCCCTATTCCATTGCCCAAAATGCAATTAAATGAGGCCCGACAATATAACAAATGCAGCAACCAAAGGCCCTCATTCAATTGATATTTTGGACAATTCAATAGAGCTATAAATAAGCACTTTTAGAGCCCTATTGAATTGGCCAAACTGCAATTGAATGAGGGCCAAAGTATGCAACATATGCTACACACAAAGTGGTACACACAAAACAGGATTGTAACAAACACATAGCAAACTAAATTAATATTCTTTTTCAATGTTTAACAACCTATAAGCCTTACAAAAAACACTACATAAGCATACCAAAAGTGGTGCCCATCAATTAGGCTTGTACAATAACTCACACAAACACATAGAAAAGTAAATTAATATTCTTTTTCAATGTTTAACAACCTATAAGACGTACAAAAAAGCCTACATAAGCATACCAAAAGTGGTGCGCATCAAACAGGATTGTACAAAAACTAACACAAACACATAGCAAACTACATTTAGATTCTTAGTTAATGTTTACCAACCTATAAGCAGTAGAAAAAAGCATAAATAAGCATAAACTAAATTGGTGCGCACCAAACAGGATTGTATGAAAACTCACACAAACACATAGCAAACTAAATTAATATTCTTCTTTAATGTTTAACATCCTATAAGCCTTAGAAAAAAGCATAAATAAGTATACCAAAAGGGCTGCGCACCAAATAGGATTGTACGAAAACTCACAGAAACACATACCAAACTACATTTATATTCTTATTTAATGTTTAACAACATATAAGCCTTAGAAAAAAGCCTAAATAAGCATACCAAAAGTGGGGCGCACCAATAGGATTGTAGAAAAACACAGAAATAATGTCATTTTTTCCTTCATACAAATACATACAAATAAAATAACATTTTCATTTTTATTTTAAAACAGATACTGCGTCAAGAACATCGGAGCAGGAGTTTCAACTGAGGACCAGACCAGCGGACGAGGACTTTCAACAGAGGACTACACCATCGGACGAGGACTTTCCACAGAGGACCAGACCATTGGACGAGGACTTTCAACAGAGGACTACAACATCGGACGAGGACTTTCAACACAGGACCAGACCATCGGACGAAGGCTTTCAACACAGGACCAACAAAGATTCTGCTTGAAATCAAACTTCAACCAAGGTACAGTATAACAAGTAAAAAAAGAGAAAAATAAATAAATATTCTTCTTTAATTTTTAACATCCTATAAGTCTTAGAAAAAACCCTAAATAAGCATACCAAAAGTGGGGCGCACCAATAGGATTGTAGAAAAACATAGAAATAATGTCATTTTTTCCTTAATACAAAGACATTCAAATAAAATAACATTTTCATTTTTATTTTATAACAGATACTGCGTCAAGAACATCGGACCAGGAGTTTCAACTGAGGACCAGACCATTGGACGAGGACTTTCAACAGAGGACTACACCATCGGACGAGGACTTTCAACACAGGACCAGACCAAGGTACAGTATAACAAGTAGAAAAAGAGAAAAATAAATAAATATCTTAGCTTTGCATCGATGTCAACAGAAAATAAAATTTAAAATAAACCACCAGTAATTATAACTGTTAAAAAAATATAACTAACACATTTTTCATCTATCTCTTATTTCTCTTTTAGGCCCAATAATCTTTAACAGTAAATAAAAACTTCAATGTAGCCTGAAAAAAAAATTGCATTGTCCAAAAAAGGCTCAAAACACATACTCTATACAATTTGTCATTCTAAAATTCCAGTCATAGACCCTCATTTAATTGCCATTTGACAAATTGAATAGTGCTGTACATAAGGACATAACATATTTTTTAAAATACCTTTTTAGTCAGTGAAACACTTGCTTTTGGATACATGTTTACTAAATAAAAACTTCTTTAAATAATTCTCTGATGGCCTTATTTAGACCTCTATTCAATTGACCGCATTGAAATTGATTAAGTATAAAATGTAAACACGCTGTTGATAAAAAAATTTCATCAAAACAAACTTAACATCTCAAAATAAACTAATGATACATTATTTAATTTTTACAGATTAACATGGCTGATAATGAGAGTAAACAAGAAAAGAAAAGACGCCAAGCTAGAGAACGACGACAGAGAGCAGACAGCCAGCAGACACCGGAGAAGAAGGAAATTCGACGAGAAAAAGAACGCAAAAGAATTGCAAGCAAAAGACTGTCACCTGCAGAGATTAAATATATGTCAAAAAAAGCAACAAAGCAAATAAAACATTTACAACCTGTTGCTCAAACATCAGATGACATTTTAACAGAAACAATACAACAGATACCAAAAAAAACAACAAAAAAACCAAAGCATTTGGAACCGGTTCATGAAACATTACATGACATTTTACCTCAAACAATACAACATATACCAAGAAAAGCCACGAAAAAAACAAAGCATTTAGAACCTGTTGTTGAAACATTATATGACATTTCACCTGATGAATATGAAAGTCAAAATCCAATATGCTTTGCAAATTGTCCTTTACTCAAGTCTTTAGCAGTAGAGGTTCATAGTTGTGGGGAGATGACTACTCAATGTCAGTTTTGTGAGGCTTATTATTTTAAACAGGAGAGACCCAGAGATGGCCAATTTATTAGTTGCTGTCAAAAAGGCAAGTTCAAACTTCCAGAAAGGAAAGAATTTCCTATCTATTTACAAAATATTATGACTCAACCTACTTTTCCAAACTACAAAATTTTTAAAACAAACATAAGATCCTACAATAGTGCCATATCCTTTGCATCCATGGGGGCAACATTAGCTGCTAATGTACCAGGACATGGTCCTTACTGTTTTAAAGTACAAGGACAAATTTATCATCGCACTTCCCATTTACATCCAGAGGAAGGAGATCAAAGAAAATTCGCTCAACTATATGTCCTAGATACAATGGAAGCTGTTGACCAACGTATGCAGATGGAAGAAAATAAAAATGCTTACACAGTGTTTTTATAGAGCTAAATAACATTATGGACAACAATCCCTACAGTAAAGCTTATAAAAAATTGGCAGAAGTAGAAAATGAACAACTACTTCATGCACAAAGACATCAATTACCAATGCCCAAGGTTAATATGGTGCTTAAAAGAGACAGACATACTGATAAACGTCTTATAACTTGCCAACATCAAATGAGGTTGCAATGGTGTTTCAGAATGATGAAGGAGAACCACCATTTAAAAGAGACATTAGAATATATCCCAGAAATGAGAAGAAACCGTTCATTAATATGAGTATCTTAAGTCCAAATTTAGATCCAATGACATATCCCATCTTTTTCCCACACGGAGAAGCAGGTTGGCAACCAAAATTAACTCTTCCCAGTTACCCAAATGCTAAAGCCAGAATCCGAAATAATGTTTCTATGCTTGAATTTAAAGTAGCTCAAATTGCCATTCGCAATGTATTTAATCCAATTTTATGTGGTGGAAAAAAAACACAACAATGGATTATTGATTCTTATTTGCAAGTTGAGGCAAATAATTTAAACTTGATCAAATATCAACAAGATAAACTCCGTGTAGAACAATATTCTGGATTAATGGACTATGTTGCTGACGTGGCTACAAGCAGAGACATGACAGCTGGCAAAGCCATCATTTTACCATCTTCCTTTCAAGGATCTCCTCGAAATATGAGAGAAAGATACAATGATGCTATGGCTATTGTCACTAAATTTGGCAAATCCGATTTATTTCTGACATTTACATGTAATCCACAATGGCCAGAAATTACACAAAATCTACTTCTTGGACAAACTGCTTCAGATCGACCAGATTTAGTAGCCAGAGTTTTTAAGATTAAATTAAATGAATTAATACGTGACTTCACTATAAATCAGTTATTTGGCAAATGTCTTGCTTATGTATATACAATTGAATTTCAAAAAAGAGGCCTTCCACATGCACATCTTCTAATAATACTTCAAGAAAAAGATAAATTAGATGCTTCGGATAAAGTGGATGCAGTCATTGTTGCTGAACTACCAGATCCAGAACTATATGATAGACTATATGAGATTGTTGCTCATCGCATGATTCATGGACCCTGTGGTGACCTTAATCCACAATCACCATGTATGGAAAATAATAAATGTTCAAAAGAATTTCTAAAAGATTATAGAGACAAAACCTATGCCAATTGTGATGGATATCCACTTTATAAAAGAAGAGAAGGAGATAGTGCCATTATTCGTGGAAAAAAAGTGGACAATAGATATGTAGTACCCTACAATCCACATTTACTCATGAAGTACAACACCCACATCAACGTAGAAGCCTGCACTTCCATCAAATCCATTAAATATGTCTACAAATATATTTACAAAGGTTACGATGCAGCTACTGTAGTCGTCAAAAATGCAGACAACCCTGAAAGTAGTGAGTTAGTACATGATGAACTTGCATCTCATGTAGATGCTCGCTATGTCAGTGCGCCAGAAGCTATGTGGCGGCTTCTAAAATTTGAAATGCATGAAAGATCACATGCAGTATATAGGTTAGCAGTACATTTGCCACAACGACATTTAGTCCATTTCCATGCTGGAAATGAAATGAATGCATTGGCCCAAAGTGAAGATCGTCACACTACACTAACTGCATGGTTTGAATTAAATGCCACTGATTCTGAAGCAACTGAATACTTATATATTGAAATTCCATATCACTATGTTTTTGTGAATGGATTATGGAGACCAAGAAAAAGCAGAGGCAATAAAATAATTCCAAGAAATTACACAGTCAGTCCAAGAGATGTTGAACGTTTTTGCTTACGGATATTACTTTTAAATGTTCCTGGAGCACAAAGTTTTGAACACTTAAGAACTGTTAATGACATTGTATATGAATCCTTCCATTTAGCTGCAAGACAAAGAAACTTACTATCGGATGATACAGAATGGGAAAGATTTTTAGAAGAAGTAGCACAATGTCAAATGCCACGACAGATGAGAGAACAATTTGCTTTTATTTGCATCTTCTCAAATGCTCCAAATGCATTAGCTTTGTGGGAGACTTTTAAAAGTAATATGGCTGAAGACTTTATGCGATGATACAATGAACCCATTGCACACTTAAAAGCGTTAATGGAAATCCAAGAAGTCTTTTTAACTCATGGATTAAGTTGTGCAAGTTTTAATTTGCCTGATCCAGGTCTTATAGATGACATAAACTTTGAAGACTATGACATTCAACTACAAGCAGAAAGAACAGAAGAAAGACTTGCAACTTTAAATACATTACAATTGCAAGCATTTAATGCCATTAAAAATGCAATAGATGATGACATGGTGACAGAGCATTATTTCTATCTTGATGGACCTGGCGGATCAGGAAAAACCTATCTGTATAATTTATTAATGAGTTCAGTACGAGCACAAGGTCAAATAGCAATGGCGTTTGCCACTACTGGAATTGCTGCACTTTTGTTAGAAGGTGGAAGAACTGTTCATAGTGGATTTAAACTGCCAGTGCCTATTTTAGAAACTTCTGTGTCAGATATTCGCATGACATCATTACAAGCAAAGAAATTCAACAAATGTAAATTAATTATATTAGATGAGGCCACAATGATGTCATGCTATGCCCTCCAATGTATTGACCGTTTGCTTCGTGAAGTCATGGATAATACTTTTCCATTTGGTGGAAAGGTAATGTTGTTAGGTGGCGATTTCAGACAAACATTACCTGTCGTTGTACATGGAAATCGAACTGACATTATTGAAACCTGTATAAAGTCAAACACACTATGGAAACATTTTACCCATCTTCAACTGAAACAAAATATGAGATCAGAAGGCCAAACTGATTTTAATGATTGGCTTATTAAAATTGGAGAAGACAGAACAGAAAAAATACCACATTTACCTGACGACACTGTAGAGATCCAACCTCATATGATTTGTTAACAAGATATTATATCCGCTATATTTGAAGGGAGTATAAATAACGAGAAAAAATTCCGAGCTTGCCAACCAAGTCATACTAACGTGTAAAAATAAGGATGCATTAATACTCAATAATGAAATCTTAAAAAAAATTAATGCACCACAAAGAAATTATCACAGTGCTGATTCTGTACTTGCTGATGACAGTGAAAGTCAGTCCAACTTTTCGACTGAATTCATAAACTCACTAACTCCTTCTGGAATGCCACCACATATTTTGCAGCTAAAGAAAGGTGCAATTATTATGTTACTGCGAAATATGAACCCCAAAAAAGGACTATGCAATGGGACAAGATTAATTGTTCAACAATTAAAGGACCATTTTATAGATGCTGAAATTTTAACTGGGACCCATAAAGGAGAGAGAGTTTTCATACCAAGAATAGATTTAGCACCAAGTGAAAGTAGTCTCCCTTTTATACTTCAAAGAAGACAATTTCCCATTATTATGGCATTTGCCATGACCATCAATAAATCACAAGGTCAAACATTCAAATCTGTGGGTATTTTCCTGGAAGAAACAGTATTTGCACATGGTCAATTGTACGTTGCTTTGTCACGGTGCAAAAATCCACAGGCTATTAAAGTTTACATTGAAAAGAATGAAAGTCAAGGTGATTTATTAGAAGATGGACGTATTTTTACTAAAAACATTGTCTACTATGAAGTACTATAACTTTGCAGTAAAGAAACAAAACACAAGCAAAACACATTTAAAAACATTCAAAAATAATAAACAAGAAACAATTTCAGTCATCATTTATGGAACGACTCTTTATGGATGATTCGACTCACAAAACACTTGCCTTGCAACTATGTATATGTGATACTTATGTTAAAATGTTAATTAACTATGTTACTGTTTGTAATGTTACAAGTTGGAAAACAAGATTTTAACTTTATTTACTTCAACATATTACAAAGTTCATGTTAACAGCTCCACTACGTTTTAAGACACAATGTAAATATTGTATGTTATGTTAATATTACTCCCTGTATTAAGGTTTATCGACAGTTCATGTGGTCATGAAGGAATTTATTTCATTGAGTACATTTTACAGAGAGTTTTTACTTTTTGCCTTCCTTTGCATTCAATGTATATTGAAGTTAAGAATTATTCAGATACAAATTGCATGTTAAAAAAACATTGCCTTAAGTTTTAAATATTGAGTACTTAAAGAAGTTAAATTGTTTTTACATTCAAATGTTAATACTTTCAATACAAAATGATGTTACAATCTTTATTCACTATGTTACTGTTTATACTGTTTCAATTTGTAAAAATCTTTTTTACTATTGGAAATGTACATATATAAGAAACTTGAAGTTTAAAAATATATTATGTCAAGTTTATTACTTAAATATATTACAACATTCATGTTACAATTGGGTACCTTTCAAACTGGGTTTCTACTGTTTGTTTTCATCGGAATTAAATGTAAAATATTGAACTTAATAATTCTTCTGATACAAATTGATTAGTTTAATTACTGATTAGTTTAAAGTTCAACTGTTTTTAAATTCAAATGTTATTAATTTTTATACCAAATTATGTTACAAAATGTGTTCACTATCTTATTGTTTATAATGTTCAAAGTTATATAAATGTTTTGTCAAGTTCCAAAGTTACACAAATAATAAAGTTAAACTTTCACAAAATACAATTTCAACTTTATTATTTACATATATTACAAAGTTATATTTGCTTTTATTGGGATTTCATGTATATTGAAATTAACAATTCTTCACATACAAATTGCATCTTAACAAACCATTGCTTAAAGTTTACAATAATGATTAATTTCATTTTCAACTGTTCTTACATTAAAAGGTTAATACTTTTAATAGAAAATGTTTCAACACTTATTGTTCACTAAGAGAACATTTTACTAAACTAAACATGTTTTAATATCACAATACTTACAACTGTCACATAGATATATTTATAACTAAACAACTTTCCAAACATACACATCTCATTGCCGTCATTTTTTGACGGGCAAGTCGCTAGTTACTAATAAAAGTTAATTAATGTTATTATATTTTCCTTGCACGTTCTATCATATAATCTGTAATAATGCCATGTCCTTATACTATGTTTAATGATATATTTTACAACAATTTTGTTGTTTGGAGAGCAAAACATAAAGCTAATACAAAACAAAAAGTAGATCTAAAAAGCACAGTTGTGCCATGGCTCTACAATGTCTTACATTACCTTATAAATAATGTTTACTAGTTATTTGCTCTAAGTAGTAGATGTAAAACAAATGCATACAGTGCTATTTCAGTTAGACAGACAGAGTAAAAGAAACTTGTTCCATAAATGCCATTATAATCTCAGCACAAAAGGAAAGAAACTCAAGAGAAACATGTACCAGGCTTTTAAAGATATATTTTTTTATAAAATAATATCTAACATATAATCTTAGAATACTTTTAAAACACTCTTAATCTGTAAAGTTTCATCATTGGTTCAAAATATGTAACTGCGCTATAGATTTTTTGCAGAAATGCTCCTCTCTATGCAATAATATTTTTAATTGTGAATATACAGTATGTTAAGGAGATAGTGTTTTTCACAATTTTTTTTTAACATCCATATTTGTTTGTAATTATGTAGAATTGTTAATTATGGATAGAGGAATCATTTCTAAATGCATAGCTAAAGCTGGCATCATGTCTATGAATTTGCAGTTACAATGAAACTCTATTATGAAAGGTCAAACGGATGGTCATGAACAGGAGAAGTGCAAACCCAAAAGAGTTCTTGAAAGCAGAGTATATACATTTTTTAAATTGACTTCATGACATCTTCAGTGTGGACTAGTCGCATAATAGCACATAACTGTTAAACAGAATGGGTACATACAGCCTCATTCTATTGCTGCCATTTGGAGATCCGGGCTGGCAAGTGGAACTCGCAAGCTACTTTGCTATTCAATTGCCTTCCGTTTGCGGGCTCCGATCAAGTTACTTGCTATGAGCTGCGATCCATTGCTATTTGTCAAATTCCAAGTTACTTCCCTTAAAGACTTTGATCTTTCACGGTCACAAGGGTTGCGGATGCTAAAAAGGAGGTCTCGCAAATAGCTTAATTACAAATCGGAGCACTTGCAATGCAAATATAAATTAAATACAGCATTGTAAATGATGAGGAACACAATGGCTGACAGTAGAATTAAAAGCACAACATGCTCAAGCTTGCACATCACCAAAATAAAATACTTTATTTCATGTTTAATTTCCGTCCAAAGTTTGACAGGCTTCAACCTCCAAGGCCGTAGGACTTTGGAATGCAACCTCCATTTTTGTTCAAAGTCCTACAGGCTTGAATAATGAGTTACGGGCTTGGAGGTCATTCAAGCCTACAGGACTTTGAATTAAACATGAAATAAGGTATTTAATTTTGGCGATGTGTGAGCTTGTGAATGTTGTGCTTTTAATTCCATTGTGTTCCCCATCATTTACAGTGCTGTATTGAATTTATATTTGCGATATTTATATTTGTGGTTTCCGATTCTCGTGACCGGCGCCTTCCTTTTTCGGCCCGGCCAATTGAATAGCAGAGTAAAATTAGACCTACTTGAGCCCTCAACTGGATAAAGTTATGACCCCGAATAGAATGAGGCTTATAGATTGTACATTCGTTGTTGAAGTTCTGCAAATTGTTGAACTCCATCAACATCAGTTGTACTGAATCAAAAGTACTCATTAGTCTAGGGTGTTTTATTTTGCATTGTTCCCTTACACACATATTCTGGAAATATGCATGGTTTATTCTGTCTGCATTCTGTATTTTTTTTTTACATTGTAAAATTTCAATGTGATGTGCAACTTCATTGAGGAGATACATTTACTTAACCCAAAAACAAGCAGAAAGGATTATGCTATTACATTTTGGAATCCAAGAAATAAAGAACCTCAATCCCCCTTTTTTATGCTAATTAGCGAAGATAGATATTAGGGAAAATTGGAGCCTAAACAGGTCATTAATTCAAGGCACACTTTCTCTCTGTTTTGGTTTTTAATTTTAAATACTTTTTAACCAGGAACCATTTCATTTCTCTTTCTTACTCTTTAAATATATAAAAACTGTTCCCTTTCTCTAATATTTATTTCTTAAAAGTACAGAGGTGCTCTGACAGGAACAAATATGTCAATTGGTTAATATACAATTAAAAACCTCAGTGTAGCAGAATAGAATAATTCATGGCTTTAAAACATGACTCCCTCATTTGTTGCCTTGGAACAAATAAAGTATTGGACCACCTGAACTTCTCTGTCCTTTTAAAATAGATTGTCAAACATCTTTTGACATCCAATGTATGAAACTCCCTTTCCTTCTGATTCCTCATATAAGGACAGAAAACTGACAACACAATTGAAGGATATATAGGAATATATATAGCTTGTATCTCACTTGTTGAGCTGATCTGACTGGAATCAACTATTCCATTAAAAAAAAATGGTTGATTCTAGTGGTTTAAAAGGAAGGCATTCAGCACCCAACTAAAATTCCAAAATAGAAGCCCAGACCTGACTCTGGTCATAACAGTAAATTCTCTGCCAGAGGCAAATTTACTGAAAATAACTCAATGCAGCCACCTGTATTTTTAAATTGACTTGAGGTAAACCTTTATGAAAACCTGCTTGAACTAAACCCACAATTAACAGTATATCTGAAGACATTGCCTCTTATACCGATCATTCAACTGCAACAAATGTTTCCATATGTAATTCAGCAATTATATTTTTTCTTCAGTTGTAACAAAGTCTCAATTACTTTCTTGAACAGTCACATCTTCTTCATCCAAATGTCAATTTCCAGGCTATCAGTCTGAGAGGTTGGATATTCTGGAAGTGTAGAGACCCTTGAATTACAATGTCTAATCAGCAAGAAATACATTTTTTTCACTGAAAGAAGATTTATCTTTGAAAACTTGAACCTTCTGGGCAATAATTGCACTATTACTATTATGCAATCCCCTCTTTGTGTATCTTATATGATACCCTGACAATTAGCGGGAAGGGGGACAATGTAAGCCAGCCTGAAAGTCCATAACTGTGCCAAAGCATCCAGAACAATGGACTGCCTTGTCTCAGCAGAGAAATAAAATACTCCAACTTTCTGTTTTGCCACATTTCCCTTGAATCCACATTGAGAATCACCCATTGATTCACTATATTTTGGAAGACCTCTTGATGTAGCTCGCATTCTTCTGGTATTACTTGATTTCTTCTAAGGAGATCTGCTAAAACATTTATCATTCACTTTACATATACAATCAAAATAGTTTACAATTGTCATTCTACCCAATAGATTATACTTGCCATCAGACTTTGGGATGAGCAACTTTCCATAACCCCATGCCTGTTGATGCATGCTCCTACTGTTGCATTGCCAGATTGAATCATATTGAACAATTGTCTGAAACTCTGTACAGCTAACCACACAATCAACCAACTTCAAGTGATCAACACATTTATTGCTGAGACAAAAGGTCACACAAATACTGTCTCTGACAGTGAGCATTGCATCATCTGCTGGTGTATGTGGTGACTACAAACCAATGAAGAGACTCTCAGTCTGCCCCTTTCATTAGATGCATTTTAATTGACCACCAGGTCAGAGATAAAAGTGTTTTCTAAGAAAGATGAACTTGATGCTCCAGGGAGAGTGTGCTGTGATCCCGTTGTTGACTTTAAAATTCCTCACTTTTGAGATGAGGGCCTTCATATTTTCTTGAGGCAGACACATCCAACTGCAAAAAACTGTTCTTTGTGATGGAACCAACTTTGACTTTATATAAGTTATTAAACATCCAAAGTTGTGTACTGTGTGGGTTAACTCCAGTATACATTGCATCTCTTGTCTTGATTGAGCAATTATCAGTCAGGAACAATCTACATTTCTTCTTGCCTCAAAAATGCAATCAACACAATCATTACTTTTGTGAATATTCTTGATGCTGAAGAAAAAATGAAAAGCAGTGCATGAACTGGAAAAGATGACCTTGAATATATATAAGCAAAAACTTCTGAGGTGCTGTTGCCATGGGAACATGCAAATGAGCATTATTTAAATCTAGCAACAAGACAACTTTCGTTAAAATTGCCACTGTTAATTTCATTGATTCCATCTAGAACTTTGCCACTCTTCTCTGTTTAGACATCTTACATCCATACTTGGTCTGAAGTCCTCTGTGGCGTTTGTAATGATAAACATACGGGAGTGCACGCCTGTGCCCCTTTGTGTTCTTGGAACAAGAACTAGAGCTCTCTTTTCTGTAAACTTTTGAGCTGCTTGCAGGAATCAGAACTAATTCCTGGAGGGGGAACTCTCCATGTGTCCAAACTTTAACCATGACAAACTATGTGTAACACTCATTGGGCGGTAGTAAACCAAATCCCTTCTTCTGCTCCCACTGGCTGAAATTCTTGGTGTCAGAATGTAGCTGACCTACGCCTGTAGTACTAGTGCCTTCTCTGCCTCCAATCAATTTTCTTGCTCTCCAACCTTAACTTAAAGTAATCAAATGCTGATCTTGAAATTGTTGCTCTGAAACACCTGAAGCTATCTCTGTCTCTTAAAGCAAACCTTGATTGAAAAGATTTCCCTTTAAAGGAAAACCATCTAGGCTTAAACAAGCTTGTGTCTTGAGGCAACTTATACTTGTATTCTGAAAGCTTCTCTAAGAGGGCATGCAGCTTGGCCCCAAACATATAGACTCCTTTAAAGAGCATTCCACAAATCCCATTCATAGATGCAGAATCAGCATGCCAAGTTTTCAACAAGATCACCCTTCTTGCCGCAGTAGAAAAAGCTTTTCCCCCTAGATGACAACTTTAGAGACTCACAAGAGACATCACACAGAAAATCAACTGCACTAAGCAGAACTGAAAACATTCTGAGTATTTCTTCTCTTGTTACTTGTTTCAGAATAACTTCTTCTGCTTGAGCATGCCAATGGCATACTTTTCCTGCTACACATGTTGAGACCTCTGTTGCCTTCAATTCTGTGCCAGGTGCCTGAAAACTCGTTGTCATGGCACACTCTTTCAGCTTATCCATGGAATTGTGAGGACCGAGGCATCCTCCACTGGTATTGCTGATCTCTTTGACAATCTTGCCACTGGTACATTCTATCTTAGATATTTATTAGTAAGTCTAAAGCCAGTAGATGTTTTAATCTTTGCAGCATCTACTTTATTAGATAAGAAATAGCTTCATGTATTGGGAAAACTCTCTGCAATATCTTCTGCCTTAAAAAAAAGCCTTGTCGTGCTTTGTTTTTTCTTCTAATCAGGTCTTTGAGGTGCTTTTGTATGCACCCCCTGAAAGAGTCTCCTATAGTGCACTCTGAAACCATCTAATGAGTTGCCTCATTGTGGAACCTGCTGCTAACTGTTCTCTTAGGCAAACCTTTAGATAATATATTTTGGAACAAAAGCACTCAGCTGCATCTTCCTTCTGCACATCTGTAGGAGGAGGAGACACTTGCAATCAAAGAGAAAACACAACCATAAATAAAAATTGCTCAGCAGAAGGATATGGACTAAACCTGGAAGAAGTCTTCATAACACAGTTGTGTGATATCGCATGTTAGGACAAATCTCCCAGTTTAATTGAATAGGGGAAACACAAAATAGCTAAATTAAACGTAATCATTCTCTATTTAGCCCATAATGCATCTCATATATTTATACATACATATATATATAGTTACATAGTTACATAGGCCCACATTTAATTGCGATTTGGCCAATTGAATAGTGCTCTAAATAAGCACATAACATTTTTTTTTTAAATACGTTTTTAGTTAGTGAAAACCTTGCTTTTGGATAGATGTTTACTAACTAAAAACTTCTTTAAAAAAATATGTTATGTGCTTATTTAGACCCTAATTCAATTGGCCAAATTGCAATTGAATGAGGGCCATAGTAATTAAGTCCATGAAGTTCAACCTGTTAAGATCTTCTCTGATCTGCAATATGCGGATTAGTTATTAATTAATTAGTTGTTAAATAATTATTAGTATAGTATTGGAGGATGAATAAAGAGTTAGTCCATCAAGTTCAACCTTTTTAAATCTCTATTGATCTTTTTAATATGTGGACTATGTATTATTAATTGTTAATTGATCCAGAGGAAGGCAAACAGAAAAAAAAAACATTGCAACTTTGCCAATTGACTCATAAGGGGGAAAAAAGCAAAATTCCTTCCTGACCCCAGAAACTGGCGATCAAATTTCTCCCTGAATCAATATTCCTTCGCTAGTTATCTAGAAAAGCCTTGAATGCCCTCTTTTTTTCAAAAATGTATCTAACCCCTTTTTGAAGTTGTCTATCGAATTCGCTGTCACCACCTCCTTTGGTAGAGAATTCCACAGTTTAACCACTCTAACTTTGAAGAACCCTTTTCTTTGTTTAAAGAAATCTTTTTTCCTCTAACCTCAAAGGATGTCCTCTTGTCAGTTTAAAATCTCTTGCTACAAAAAGTTTACTTGACAAAGCCTTATAGTGACCCTGGATGTATTTAAATAAGGTAATCATATCCCCTCGAAGACGCCTTTTTTCTAGCGAAAATAAGTTTAATTTGGTTAGTCTTTCTTCATAACTTAGCCCCTCCATTCCCCTTATTAGTTTTGTAGCCCTTCTCTGTACTTTTTCCAGCTCTAAAATTTCCTTTTTATGAAGTGGTGCCTAAAATCGTACTCCATATTCCAAATTAGAGTGTACTAGGGATTTGTATAGAGGTAGAATTATATTTGCTTCCCTGGCTTCTATACCCTTCTTAACACATGCTATTATTTTACTTGCTTTTGCAGCTGCTGCTTGGCATTGAGCACTGCTACCTAGGTGGTTGTCCACTAGTACTCCCAAATCCCTTTCAATATCTGATACCCCTAGACATATTCTTGTATTCTGTCCCTTATTAACCCTTCTAAAAGCTTCCCAACTACAGATGTGAGGCTCACTGGTCTATAATTCCCCGGATTTGCTCTTGATCCCTTCTTAAATATAGGTATCACCTCTGCTTTTCTCCAGTCATCTGGTAGAGTATGTTTATTAAGTAAGGATTTGAATGTTGTCCATTTATTTTCAGTATTTTTCCCTGTAAGTTCTTTGTCCGAGTCTATATGTAGTATTGCTGCCCTTAGCCCATTAAAGTTAGCCCTTTTAAAATTTAGAGTTTTTGTTGGCCCCTTACAACTCTGTTTTTTGTATTCAATCTCAAATGATACTGTTTTTGTGATCACTGTTCCCCAAGGGTTCCCCTATTTTAACATTTGATATTATATCAATATTACTTGTGATGACTAAATCCAAGATGGCCCCATTTCTAGTACGTTCTTGTATTACCTGGGCCAGATAATGATCCCCGAGTGTACTCAAGAACCTGCTCCCCTTAGCTGAGCTGCTGGTCTCATTTATCCAGTTTATTTCAAGGTAATTAAATTCTCCCATTATTAGAACTTGCCCGTGCTTAGCTGCATTTCAAATCTGTAACAATAATTGTATTTCCTCACTTTCAGCTATATTTGGTGGTTTATAGCATACTCCCACCAATATGCGTTTAGAATTAGCTCCTCCACTATTTAGCTCAAACCACAAAGATTCAATGATGCCGTTAGTTCCAGCATAAATATCTTCTCTGACTATAGGCTTAAATTCAGGCTTAACATACAGACAGATCCCTCCTCCTGTTTTACCATTTCCCCTATCTATCCTAAATAGGTTATAACCATCCAGATTAACAGTCCAGTCATGAGATTCATCCCACCATGTTTCAGTAATGCCTATTAAGTCCCATTTTTCTTGTACTGCTAATAATTCTAGCACGTCCATTTTCCCAGGCAAACTTCTTGCATTAGCAAGCATACACTTTATGTTGCTATGGCTCTGCCATTGTGAAGTGCTTGCCACTGTATTTGTGGCCCCTATTTATATCTCCCTACTGTCTATTTTAACCCTCCCCTTCTCCTCCCCCATGGGTAACTAATTCATCCCTTTCCCTCTCTAACCTATTTACCCCAATACTTCTATATAGTCCCCCCCACCTACAAGTTTAAAAACTCCCCCAGCCGTTCTACCATCCTATCCCCTATCAACAAAGCTCCCTCATCATTAAGGTGTAATCCATCCCTGCTATAGAGATTGTACACAAGTGAGAAGTCAGCCAAGGGCTCTAAAACACCCAAACCCTCTGCACTGCACCACTTATTTAGCCACGCATTAACCTCCCTAAGCTGCTTCTGCCTCCCTGGACTAGCACGTGGCACTGGTAGTATCTCAGAAAATACTACCTTGGAGGTCCTTGCTTTAAGATTATTCCCTAATTCTCTAAAATCATTCTTTAGGACGCTCCATCTTCCACTAACTTTGTCATTGGTACCAATGTGTACCAAGACCGCCGGTTCATTACCAGCCCCTCCCAATAATTTATCCACCCGATCCACAACATGCCGAACCCGAGCACCAGGGAGACAGCAAACTGTTCGATTGCTGGGATCTGGGTGACAAGTTACCATGTCTACCTTCCTAATAATAGAGTCCCCTACCACCAAAACCTGTCTGTTGCTCTGCCTTTTCTGCCCTCCTTCTCCTCCAGTAGAACTGTTCTCCCAGCTGTTAGAGGGAACAGCTCTATCTGGCATTGCCATTCCTGAATGGACATCCCCAACTGTTTCACTCAATCTGTCAAATCTGTTGGTGTTTGCCAACTCAGAACGGGCCTGTCTCGTCCTGTTCCCCCTGATTCCCCTTCTAACTGTAACCCAGCGACCTCCCTGGCCATCCTCACTAGCCCCAGCTCCTCCCTCCATACTAGGCCCAGCTAAACTGTGCTCCGTGAGCACCAACTCACTTTCCAGTGTGACAATATCATGAAGTGTTGCAATTCTCCTCTCTAGTTCTTCAATTTGAGCTTCTAGAGAGGCAACATTCTCACACCTGTCACAGAGGTATGGACCCTGGATCATCTGTTCCAGTAGTGCATACATTTGGCAGGATGTACACTGAGTGAGGTTGCCACTGGACTGACTCATGATTATCTGTTACAAAAATACAGTGAGAAAACAAATCAATGTATTTGTATAAAGATTGCTTTTCTACACCTTAACCCAAACAAAACAGAAAAAAAAGATATACATTTGTTTTCTGTTTTTTCTTATAATACTCCTTTCCTTTGGATTTCCTCCTTTTATTCAATCTCCTACACACTAACTACACTTACACTAGAAATGATTGCAAGCTCCCAAGCTTGCTCTTCCCTTGTTAAAATAGACCCCGCCTACTCACCTGTACAATGATAAATGAGCACAGGACAGAAAACACTGCCCTGCCTCACAGAACTGATTCAACAGAACACGACAAAATGCACACAGATATAACTTACACAGGCCAAGCCACACCCACTCTCACCTGGACCCAGATTACAGCCCACAGTAAGAAAACACTGCCCTGATTTACAGAACTGATTCAAACAGAACCTCACACAAATGCACACAGACATAACTTACACAGATCAAGCCACACCCACTCTCACCTGGACCCCGATTACTGCAACAGGACAGAAAACACTGCACTGATTTATAGAATTGTTTATTTTATCGGGGGGCAAGGGCATTAAGAATTTAAACAGAGAAATAAAAATAAAAAATTTGAGGGCCATTGCAGCAATGGGACCCCCAGAGCAGGGCCCCAGTGCATATCACTGGGTGCACTGGCGGCAGATCCGACCCTGCTTCTTGTCCTGGGAGTAGAGTTGAATTATCCTCCCAAGAGCCATCAAGCCTTTGTTTGTCCCCATGATTCATAGTTTTATTTTACAAAAAAAACTGCCACAGGAATATAAGGCAAGGACTAGCTTGTTGGCAGAGATTAGCCTATTTCCATACATCTACCATCTGATTAAGAGCCAGAGGAGAAATCTGCTACACTGTACAGATAACTATCGAGGGAAACTCTCACTGACCTATAAGTGGTTAATAATTCCCTTAATAGCCACTGGAAGCAGATCTATATACGCTCACCACATAATATATATGCCTGACATTATGGACCATATGTATATATAGCAGCAATCTGTACTTATGGTACTGATCACTTTTCCTACACTCACCACCTTAATATTATGCATGTTGTAATATACCCACCAGCTTAATGTTATGCTTGTGCAACTCATAGAGTTATCCATATCAGATAATGCCATCTGGAGCAACTGCTCGGGATCTCCTGAATCCAGACAGAAGGGAAGCTTAGCTTGTCATGTATACACTGCACTTAATCCTTCATAGTTAATCAGAATCTATATACCTCATTTGCAGAGGGTCTGAAAGTGCAGGACTGGACCAGATGGATCTCTAGGTTCCCGTGGGAACACCCACAGCTCGGTTACCACCTGGAATCCTATTCCAACCCCTAGTAAAAATTTGAACTTACATTTTTTTGATAAAGAATGTGGTTGGCTTATAGATATGTTTTCCTTGTATGTCTGTTATTTATATTTGTCTTAGGTTTTTTTTCAATTTAAATTACCAGTATGGTAATCTAACAAGTTAATATAGGTCCAAGACAAAACTTGTCTTAAGGGCTGCTTCCTGATGAAGCATAATCATTTGCATTGTGCACAGTACAAGCAATTACCACAAACATTCTTGATGGGAATTATTGTGTAATCTCTGCTCAGCACATGGGGTTATTCTTACGGATTCATTGCCTGTACAGTATTTGATATAAGAATTTATTTTAAAAATATAATGGGTGCTGATGTTTTTCAGCTAAAGAATAAGATTCTATAGAAATGCAATCAAATTCTATGCTTGGTATTTGATTTGATTTGATTTAGCAACCTGATTTTTCTAAAAAGAAATAATAATTCACTACTGACTGCATCTGATTACTAATAACAGTACACTAAACACTGTTAAACACGTTTTTCAAAGTATTTTGTTTTGGGTGATGCTGTCATGAAACATTTTGAAATTATGTAATTTTATTTAAAGGTAAAGTGAGGTAGGTTATGAATGCATAAAAAAGTGCTGCGGGTGATGTTTACACCCCGAGCAGCTCCCAGCAGCTGCTGTAGGCTGCCATTGTGGGTACGACGTACTCGACCCAACAGCTCATGTGCGTACTGATTGGCTTTTTAGCCAATCAGCAAAGAGCGGTGACATCACCTCCCCTTCCAATTGTCTCTAAACACAGCTCGGAGGTTTCGGAAGGGAGGAGGGAGCAGAAGTAGCAGAAAGAGCAGAGGAGGATGTAGGAGGGAGAAGTGGGAGCAAAGGGGGATATAGGAGGGAGCAGAGAGAGCAGATGGGGAGAGAGCAGAGGGGGAGGGTGCAAAAAGGGAGCTACCTTGTACCTCTGAGCAGCCTCTACTGACCTCCTGTGACCCCTTGTGGCCCTCCTTCAGCCCCCTGTGGCCCCTGCACGTCCTCTGTGGCCACTGCTGCCCTCTAGTGGCTCCTATGGCCTTTCTTCAAACCCCTGTGGCCCCCGTGGCCCTCTAGTGGCCCCTGTGGCACTTCCACAGCCCCTGCGGCCCCCTTGTTTTTTCTAGTGGTCTCTGAAGCCCTCCCTCTGCCCCTGTGGCCATAGTTGGTCCTATGTGGCCCCTGCAGCCCCCCTGCGGACTCTGTGGCCCTCTAGTGGCCCCTGCATGCCTCTGTGACCCCTGGGGGACCCCTTGTGGACCCCTGCACCCCACAAGCCCCAGGACCCCACTGGGCACCCTGTAGGCCATGTGGCCCCTCACGGCCCCCTGTGTTTCCCCTCAGCCTCTTGTGGCCCCTCGCGGACCTCTCCTGACTCCCTCAGCCCCCTCAGGCTTTCCGCTGTGCCCTGGTTCCTCCCTTGGACCCCAGCGGACCTCTGCAGCTTCTGCCTTTTGTGGCCTCCTCCTTGTTGATGGCCTGTGGCCCCCGCAATCCTCTATGGCCTCCCCTGGCCTTTTGTGGTCCCCTCAGTCCTTGCAGGTCCTTGTGGCCCCCTGCTGACCTTTGCAGCCCCCCCTGACCTCTGTGGCCCCCCTCTGCTCTCTGGCCTGACGTGGCCCCTCATCCCCCCAAGAAATGGAGTGCAGCATTGGGCAGGTAAGAAAGTATTTATACAGGTGTGTGTATGTATCAAATGTATAGATGCATATATAAATGTGTATGTGTTAGGTGTGTGTAGAGACACAGTGTATATTTCACTGGGACTGGGAAAGGTGCTGGGGGCAAATTGCTGGGGTTGAGTGGCAATTCTCTGGGGTTGGTGGAGGTCACGGGGCAATTCTCTGGGGCTGTGGGGCAACTCTGTGGCTGGGGGGATTATCACCTGGGATGTAGATAAAACAATCAGTGAATGAAGGGACAGATATCAAAAGGAAAGGAAAGTGTCTAACATCATGTGACTTCCCACAGTAGGGCAGACTTCAGGTTATAACTGAGCATGTCTGCAAAATCTCCAGGAGAAAAAGGAACAATGTATAAGTTATGCTAATTATCCCTGGGAATTTCAGGGGTGTCAACATTGAGAATAAACTTTTTACAAAAGCAAGACATTTAGCCAACTTCTGGCTAACTTTTATTTTGAATTTTTCCATGCAAACATGTTTTTTTCAGACACTATAAATTCTCCAGATGCATTTACAGCCCAGCTCACTTTAATATACCTTTAATTAGCATTGTAGCATTTGTGTCTAAATACAGGTACAATGTTAATTGCCACATGTTATGATTGAGTAATGCCATTTATTGTTTTAAGTTTAACTCCTGTGATATGCAAAAAAGAAAGAATAATACTAAACTCTGTAAACTACATGATCATTTTGGACCAATGCTGTACATAAACGGCATGTCACATTTTAAATAGCAAAAGCAATAGACACTATGGGCTTGATTAAATGGTTTCTGTAAGGAATTTTGTGACTGAACCTTCCATGCAAAAAGCTAAGTATTTATCACAAGCCACCTGCAACAAACCAATGAGAGATCTACTATAGAGAGTAATATTTTATTTCTGTAATTAACCAGTATGTGTAGTCCATGACTATGGTGGATTTTTTTCATTGTCTTTCTTCTAAAATGTGCTAATTCTCAATGTCAGGACCTCGCTATTTCAAGAGTGTTGACTAAAAGGTTCTCACCATACCTACAAAATCGATCATTCAGTATTTTCTTCTCTGACACCTCTTCTTCTCCTCACCTCCTGTATGTTGATTACCCCAATGATGTGTCCTTTGCCCCCTCCTCTTCTCCATCTACACTTCCTCACTTGGTACCCTAATAAAGCCTTTTGGGCTTCATTATCATCTCTATGCAGATGACATCCAAATCTACTTCTCCGCAGCAGATCTATCCCCCTCTCTTCTAACACACATCTCTAACTGCCTCTCTAGTATATCCTCTTGGATGTCCACTCACCATCTCAAACTCAACATGTTTAAAACTGAACTCCTAATCTTCCCTCCCTCTCCCACAGCATCAATTCCTCACATCTCTCTCACTGTCAACAAAAACATCATCACCCTCTCCAGGCCAAAGCCCGTTGTCTTGGAGTTCTACTGGACCCTGCTCTGTCTTTCATCCCTCACATACAATCACTAACTAAATCTTGTCTTCTCCTTCTAAAAAACATCTCCAGAATCCGTCACTCTCTTACACAAGACACAACTAAAATCCTAATACACTCTCTCCTCATCTCTCGACTAGACTACTGCAACTCGATTCTTGTTGGCCTACCCACCACCCGACTATCTCCACTTCAATCCATTATGAATGCCTCTGCTAGACTCATCTTCCATACACAACATTCAGTGTCGGCATCACCTCTCTGTCAATCACTCCACTGGCTTCCCCTAGCCTCAAGAATAACATTTATAATCATGACCCTAACTTACAAAGCCCTCAACAATAATGCTCCCCCTTAGATCTCTGCTCTCATCTTCAAATACTCCCCCAGCCGCCCTCTTCATTCTGCTAATGACCTTCTTCTTTGTACAACTCTTGTCACCTCCTCTCACTCCCGCCTCCAGGACTTTTCTCATGCTGCCCCTAGTCACTGGAACTCCTTGCCTCCCTCCACCAGATTATCCTCTTGCCCCAAAACATTTAAAACCTCACTTAAAATGCATCTCTTTAAAGAAGCATATAACCTTCCACCCTAACACACTTCTGACCTCTCTCACTATCTTTTACCACTCACTATACCTTAGATTGTAAGTCTGCGAGTTTCTATCATAAGTACTTTGGGAATGCACCATGGACATTGGATTCCTAGCTCAAAGACAGGGCCCTCCTTACTTTGCTAAATGTTAATCTGTATTTATCTTTTTCTGAACTTAATTTATGTACAGCGCTATGGAATATGTTGGTGCGTTATAAATAAACTATAACAATAATAATAATAATATTGATAATAATAATAATAATAATAATCCTGTTGGCTGGGCTGTGCAGGTGGCAGCTATGTGTTTACTTGCAATATACTGCAGAGCCATCCATCTGCAGAGCATCTGATATAGTTTTTACTATAGTTTTCACTGGGGTGCATCCCAGCGCCCCTGTTTGTGTGTGCGTAATAGCACAATGCTCAAAGCCCCCTGGTATGAATTTTTTAGCACAGGGTTTATGCTGCATTGCACTAACTTGTGGGACCTTTTCTGTACATTTCCCCAGAACTTAGGCTTTACATCTAACATGTCCACACCTCAATCACTTACAGGATAAACAATATGTTATTTACAGCAATACCTGTAAAATGAAACACAATTTATATCCAATCATACACAATATAAACAATATATGTCCCACAGGTTTGCACAGGGCAGAAACGTGCCATCTCAGGCCTAGGCACATTACTCTAGCAAACTCTCCAGGCTCTAGGAATAACCATGAGTAGCATTGGTACCCTGGCATTTTAAACCATACAAACCTAGTATACTCAGAAGCCAAAATACATATAATATTGTAATCATATTTGAACCCAGGGAAGTTCCCACATCACTGGGCCAATACACAGTCCACAATAGGCCAGTAAAGCTCTTGACATGAAGCATAGTATGGTAAAGGGTATCCCTGTGCCTCCCAAAACCCAGTTGTGACACTCCACATGCCTACTCGTCATTTGTGGAGTGATTCTTTCACATTTTTCTCTTTAAATAAAAGTTATATTTTAAAAAAAAATTGAAATTACCACTCTCTGCTTTTCTCACTTATTTCTGGTTCAAGTCCATTAATTTCCTTTCTTTTTTATTTTTGCTGTGCCTGATATTAAAGGAAGTAGTGAATCTTCATACCTATGTTACATAGCAAAACCTAATTAATTAATAATAAATACAGATGCTGTCATGAAACATTTTGCAATTATGTGATTTTTCTACATTTTCTAAACAACTGTAAACTGACATTTACAGAATCTGAATAAGCAAGGAAGAAATAAAAGCAGAGAGGCAAATTAAAATGTCTGATGTTTCTAAAGTTGCTTTAATTCAGGTAATTTAATTTGGCAATCACTAACAATATTAAAGGGCCATTTACCTCCCATAAGTTGCTCTGCAGTATGTTACAGAGGAGGTTGGTTTTGATCCAGAAATCCCTGTGCAGGTTTTCAAAGAATTGCATTAAAAGAGTGGCAGACTGTTTTTGATAAGCATGTTTACATTTTGTGGTTATTTCCCTTTGTTCCCTCCCTCTAGAGTATATAAAGGTGTGAGTGGAAGTCACTTAGGAAGAGGAACAACAGTAGGGCCCCTATTGAAATGTGCAGCAGTTACAGAGCGATTAAATGGAACAAACCCACAACTACATGGCCGAAAGCCAAAACCATAAACCATGTAACCATAAGTGGCATTTCAGGGCATGATCATGATCAATTAAGCAAACCAATAACTACCGATAGTAACAAATAGAGACTGTCAACATGGAGGTTAAACCACAATCGGTTGGTGTTTAGAAGTCCGATTTGTGATCGGACTCGCAATACATAAATGTTGCAACCTGAAAAAATAAATAAATCTACTATTCTAATCCTTGCAAGTTCAATGATATCTATTAACCCATTGCTTGCTGGGATCGATATAAAACAGAAATTACACATCAAAAACATATATATTTTGATTACAGATGTGTGAGCTTGAGACTGTTGTGCACTCAATGTCTTACATTGCTTTCCTCATCTTTTAAAGTGCAGTATTGATGTTTTATTTGCTTTTACAGTGCTACGAACAAGCGCATAACCCCCTTGCGAGTCCTCTCTAGTACTATTAGGATTTTTGGCTACATTTACCATTTATGGGTGTGAAAACAATTGCGGGCTTGAGGATCTGTATTAACGATTTGCGATTTTAGAGATTGTGGGCTTGACAGGCTTTGCTGGGTTGGAGTTACGATTTTGACAACCATAGGGATTTTAATCTTGTAACCCGCATATCAATTGCCGGTAAAAGAGGCCAATTTAATAGCAGTAACTTTTGCAGGCTAGTTTACAGGCTACAGTAACTACAATTTGGCCAATTTAATATGGGCCTAGGTCTGTGCTGTGAGGCAGAGAGGAGGCTGTCTGAAAGAGGTAAACAGACCCAAATTCTGAGATTTTTTAAGATAAGATATCTTCGTCAAAAAAGGCATGTATTTCAAAAATGATTTGTATTTCAAAATATATTTTAACATTCCTTCATGAGATATTTCCACTGGTGTTACCCAAGTTGTGATGATTTAACTGTCCCTTTAAGCAGGCTAGATCATTTTAGTCTTTTTAGTGTCAAGAAAAGTTCTTAATATCAAAAGAATAATTAAATGTCTTTGAAAACAGACCACAATGAATGATTAATACCTTGCTTGATGACTATGCCTTTACGGGGCTTTCACACAAGTCTAAGGAATTGTTACATACAGCCTCATTCAATTTGAGCGATGTTTCAAAAAGTAGTCTGTAGTGAAAAAAGTAGGGCTGAAGGGTATTAAATTAGCCTCGTAAACCACTATGTTAACGATGTGCGTGTAATAACGCAGGACGGATGAAAAATGCCTACATTATGTGGAATGTGGAACATCGCAGCACTCAACACTTTGATCTGTCAAGCTCCCATTTTGCTATAAATTGCTAAGAAGTCCCCCTTGAGCTAGCCTGTAACACGCAAATGGAGCCCAGGGCCCAACATGTGCTCTAGAGTACCAGCAACTTATGTTTTATGTGTGAGCAGCAGAAGAGACCCCCACTTTGCTCCCTAAAACTCCCTCTGGCTCCTAAAGCTCCTCCCTGCTCCCCAGACTAATCCACACGCTGATCCCAGCAGGCTACCAATATTAACCCTTGCTGCAGGGGTCCCAATTGGGATGCCCGAGGCAGTTAAATTGTTACTGGGCTCCAATTTAATGAGGCTGATAGTGACTACAAACAAACGCATTTGAGATGGGTCGATTTAACTGAAAAGTGAAGTGAGTTTAGGTTTCCTATACAGAGATGCAAACAGCCTCATTAAATTGGGGCTACTTTTTAAAAAGTAGCCCATAGTAAAAAAGTAGGACTGAAGGCTATTAAATTAGCCACGTAAAACTCGACGTTGCCGACTTGCGTGTTAGAATGCAGGACGACCAAAAAATGCTTACATGTTGTGGAATGTTGAATATCGCATCCTGAAAGTACCTTAAAGCTCCTTAAAGGACCTGCGCTAACTAATAAATTAACCCCTGCCGTGGGGGTACTATAAGTAGCCCCCCATTACAGAAAATTAAGCTCATCACTCATGGGGTTCTATCTAGACCCTCATGAGCCGCTAATTATCCCTATCATTCCCATATACAGACCCTTATGGGTCAATACTTTACCCTCCCAATTAACACTAAGTACCACGAGGGTCCTCCAGGAATCTAATGACACAAAGTCAAAACACTAAACTATTAACCCCCCTCTACACTATTAACCCCCATAGATTATTAATCCCCCTCTACCTTATTAACTCACCAATAAACTATTAACCCCCTCTACCCAATTAACCCCCCATCTAAACTATTAACCCCTACACTACTTACCTAACCCCCTAAAAAATCCTAGCACCCCACTAATTAAATCCAAAAAAATACATTACAGAAAATAAAAAACATAGCTTACATAAAATTAAAAAGCCTACATTACAGAAAATAAAAAATAAATCACATAAAATAAAAAACACTACTTTACAGAAATATAAAAAAAACTAGAATTACAGAAAATAAAAAAATACATTAAATACAATAAAAAAGACTACATTACACTAAATAAAAACAAACATTAAATAAAATAAAACCCCTATAATTACACCTAAAACAACCCCCTTTATTAAAACTAGTATAGTGTAAATTAGACCACTTACATTGCTCAAATGCTCCACCAGCAACGATGGTCTTCTGTGCTGCGTCCCAGACAAGGTCACTCTATAAATGTCCACCCGCATGCACACCTAGAATAAAGACACATTACCATTAATACATAAATAAATACAACATATAATACAATACATTCCAAATAGTGCATTGAACTGTCCAAAATGCCCATCCAGCAATGCTTAGGTCATCCTCAAAGTCTTCACAAAAAAAACTGACGGACTAAAGAATTAAAAAATGAAAGGAGCTTGAGAAGCTACCCGCCGCAAATGAGGGATCTTGCACATACTCCGCTAAAATTTAGAAATTACGACCTTCTGATTGCCTAAAAAAATGCTGTCAATCATATTTCAGCCAATCAGAAGGTGCAAAGGTGTGAGCCAGTTAGAATGGGATACACCCCTATATCCCATTCTGATTGGCTGATGTAACTGTCAATAAATTCTAGTTCAATCAGCCAATCAGGATGGGATACACCCCATGAGGTTTATCCCATTCTGATTGGCTCCAAGCATCTGCGTCATCTGATTGACTCCAAGCATCCGTGTCTTCTGATTGGCTGCAATCTGATTGGCAGTTACAACAGCCAATCAGATGATGCAGATGCTTGGAGCCCCATGGGGTGTATCCCATTCTGATTGGTTGAATGCAATAGCACCTTCTGATTGGATTATATATTATTGACAGTTACATCAGTCAATTAGAATAGGATATAAGGGGTTTATCCCATTCTGATTGGCTCACACTTTTGCACCCTCTGACTGGCCAAAATATTATTGACAGCGCTTTCAGCCAAACAGAAGGTGCCATTTATAAATTTTAGCAGAGCAAGTGCAAGAACTCTCAAGGGAGGAGATTTCTTTTAGATTTTTACATTTTTTAGACCGTCACGTTTTTTTGGGAAGGGCCTTGCCTGCAAAGACTTCGAGGAGGACCAGGCATCATACCAAGTGTACTATTCAGAATGTATTGTATTACATGTATTTATTTATGTATTAATTGTGATGGGGGTTTACTAGGGGGGCGGTCCTGGGGACATTTATGGTGGACTCTTGTCTGAGATGAAGCACAGAATATCATTGTCGCTGAAGGGGTATTTGGGCAAGGTAAGTGGTCTAATTTACCCTCTTCTAGTTTTAGTAAGGGGGGTTGTTTTAGGTGTAATTATAGGGTGTTAATTGTATGTAAAGTTTGTTTTTATATGGTGTAATGTAGTCTTTTTTGCAAGGGGTAATATGGGGACACTGCAGGGGTCCCGATAAGGGCCACGAGCATAGCAGGGTTAATTTTATGAACTGGGGGGTACGTGAAGTACCCCCCATGGCAGGGATTCAGGGTTTAATGCCCTTGGAGCTCATTGCAGCAGACCCATCATGCGTGCGACAATGGCTTGCAGCTGGATGTGTGGCCAAAGCTACGACTTCTTGACCTGAGAACAGGGCCAAGGGATGATATGAAGTGACTGTGGGGTGTGCAAAGAAATGAAGGGGAATGAGGTTTAAATAGTGGCGTGGGAGAGGGTCCCTCCCACAACCCCAGGAACTCATTGTGTCATTTGTAGTCGGACCCTCTACCCTGGTAGTTGGATGTGTGGCCAAAGCTATGGCTTCTTGACTTGAGAAGAAGAGGGCAAAAAGGAAACTATTATTGGGTCAGGCATTTAGATGCATCTCTAAGCTCTGTTTGGGGAGTACTAATGTACTCAGAGTAACAATTGGACCTCCAACGTCCTAGTGTTTTAATGATGTGGACGGGAGTTTGATTGCAAGGTGAGGTGGCTGCCCCTTTTCTAAAGGAATGGCCAGAGAAGTGAAATGGGATGTACCCTAGACGTGAGAGGATTAATCTAATGTAATGAATAAAGGTGGTAGTGGAGAGAGGCTGGCTGGAGAGGCTAAGTAGGGGGTGGAAGTGAGGTTTGCTTTGAAGGGTGAGAAACAAGTGGTGTAAGGTTGAAACTGAGCATCAAGGGTCAGCGGTACGATACAGTCACATTCTAACTGGAGTGTGGCTTGTTTTGGTGGAAGGGATGGTCAGTAGGCAGGTATCTTGGAGAAAGAGATATCCTGCTTAGTGAGGAAGATAGGTTGAGTTTGTGACATAGTAAACTCACTAGGATGGAGAAACCCAAAGAAAGCCATTTTAGTAGCAGAGGTAATAGTAAGAGAGATTTCTTCCCCGAAAGGGTTGATTGAAAGACAAGAGATAACTTGTTTGAAAAGAGAACTGCCTTTGGGTTTTAGTAGGTTCTGATATTCCAAAGAGACCTTTTAAAAATAGTTTCACTGGAGGGGATGAAAGAAATGATTCTTGAAGGAAGTGAGATTAAGACAGATGGAATTGAACCCTGGTAAGGTATGTTTTTATTGTAGTAGGGTGAAGCTGGAGATTGTTACTGCAGTGGTGGCAAAGGCTAGAAAGATAGGAATGGTACAGATAGAAGTAAGGTTTTGGAAAGCTGTGAACAGTTTAAAGAGAGCCCAAGCCTTGTCATCGGTTTTCCTTGTATTGGGGGCTAAACCTTTGGTCATGGTCGATCTAGCTTGTGAGAGTAGAGAGTCCAATGAAGTTGGAGGTGTTAAACATTAGGAGGGCTTTGAGTCTTGAAACCATGAGGAATCGATTGGAGGTCCTCTGGAAGAAAGGCAGGAATGAGCAGAATGGATTCCAGGCGTGATGGGTAAATATAGTAGTTGTGTTCCATGGAACGGTATGCCAATTTTCTGAGAAGGGACATTGTGGAGGGATCTGAACATCTGGATTTAGATAGTATGGCATAAGTCACATCATTGGTAGTGTGGTTGCAGATAGATTGGTCAAAGTGGGCTCCAAATGAGAGAGGCTGCCCAAATAGGGTAGATGGATCTAGCAAGGGAATCGGTTGAAAGAAGAGTGTTTTAATGATGTGGACGGGAGTTTTATTGTGAGAGGCTGAGGTGGCTGCCACTATGGCCAGAGAAGTGAAATGGGTTGTACCCTAGACGTGAGAAGATTAATCTAATGTAATGAATAAAGGTGGTAGTGGAGATAGGCTGCCTGGAGAGGCTGAATAGGGGGTGGAAGTGAGGTTTGCTCACCTGGTTTTATATATATTTATATATATATATATATATTTATATCCCATATATAGTTGTGAGCATGCGAACTGTTGCTAACGCTTGCGGGCTTGTGCAGCGAGCCTTCGGCCCTCTCCCTCACCTTGCAATCAGTTGCTGGTATGGAGCGCCTTCGGAATGCGTTACGACCCATTACGCACAAGCAAAAATCGTCCGAAACCGGCGCACATGAAAACATGACAAACACAGTAAATAAACACAACAAATACATAAAACGTTTACCTACAGCAAGGGGGGGGGGGCATCCAGGACCTCGAAAACTGAAGGTACACCTTAATTTAACTCCAAATAAGAAAGTTTAGAACTCCGGAAAAAAAATTCCAAACTTTAACAATGAAAATGGGATTTATGTATAGTGACATGTTACATGCACATTTATGTGTATAGGCCCTACAACAACCTAATCTTAACACAAACTAATTAAAGAAGTATATTCAAATGACATTAATTTACAGCAACTCATACCAAAAAAAAAGTTGACACTAATACATATGCAACCTGAAGCTGAATCTTTCCCTTTTTTTCACTATTGAAACAGACTCTGCATCAACAGCGTCACTCAAGAATTTGCACTGTGGACTGTGAAAGTGAATCACTTTTAAAGAACAGAAATAAAGAAGAAGAGGTAAGATAGAAAAATACATTACATGCAGAAAAAGACCATGCTTTACAAAATCAAAAATAATAAATATACAAATAAACATTTAACTTTCTTTTTCAAACAGACACTACAAGAAGACTGGCGGATTAAGGTTGGCAGGAGGGGACCCTCTGTCATTCAGACAAGAAGAAGACTTCAATCAAGGTATAGTATAACAAGTACAAAAAAATATATATATATATTTTTAATGGCCGCCAATATGAGAATTAAAGGTAAATAAAAAATACAAATTCAATCAAGACCAAAGCAATACAGTTCAACAAACTTCACAAAGACCTATACAATTTCCAAAGAAAGACAGTTGCACAAAAAAAAAAAAAGAGATGGCCACAAAACAGGATACCATCCCAAACATGAACAACATACATTAAACAAAAGTATTCCTCCTCTTTACTGTAGAATAATCTCCAACCAACACCCACAAGCCAAATGCAGCAATCAAAAAGTGGTAAACACAAAACAGGATAGAACAAAAAAATGCAACAACATATAGAAAAGGCAAATAACATTCCTTTTTACTGTCCAAAAACATGTAATCCTCACAAACAAGACTAATTAAGCAAATGGAGCATGCAAAATGTGGTGGACACAAAACAGGATTGTACAAGAAATCACACAAACAGATAGAAAAATAACTTAATATGCATCTTTACTGTTTAACAACCTATAAGCCTTACAAAGAAGCCTAAATAAGCATACCAAAAGTGGCGGACACAAAAAGGATAATCCAAAAAACTTTGCAATCATATACAAAATGTCAAAAACATTAATAATTACATTTAAAAAAAAGGATAACTGTATCCAAATACAATTAAAGTATTTTAAAGTGGTGCACAAAAAACAGCATAGCAGAAAAATTCACAATAACAGATAGAGTAGACCAAAACAATTAACTATGCTATTCAAATACAAATACATTCCAATCAAATAAAATTTAGCTTTTTCTTCTACAACAGACACTGCGTGAAGAGCATTGCACGAAGACTTACAACAGCGGAGCAAGAAATATTCTGCTTGAAATCACACTTCAAACAAGGTACAGTATAACAAGTAAAAAAAGAGAAAACTAAATAAACATGTTTGCTCTGCATCCATGTCAACAGAAAAAAAAATTAACCAACAACAATAAGCACCACTAATTATCAGCTTTAACAAAATTTTACTGACGCATTTGTCATTTACCTGCTAATTGCCTTTTACGTACAACAACGTTTAACAGTAAACCCAAACTTCAATGTATCAAAAAAAAATAACCAACATAACACAGCATAGTCCAAGAAATAGTGAAAACACATACTAAATAACATTTTTAATTCTCAATTCCCAGCCCTAATGTACAATATTAAGCATAAAACCTAAGCACACACAAACAATAGAATACTACAACAAATATTACTAACACCGAACAAACAACAATATAAACCTTCTTTTCACAGCCACAACATATAAGCCTTTAAGTAAAATATAGGAATATTATTACAACAAATCCCCTGCAGGACAAATTAGAAGGACCAATTTTTGCCCTCTACTATGCCTGTAAGCCAAAACTACAACATAAAAAGCAATTAACAAACAAAACAAAAACTCAATTTAAATTAACACTATACACCTACTACATCTACAATAAGCTATAATGCAATTACCTTGAGTGTGCTATGCATCTAAGGCAAAAATACAACCTTCGAGAGAGAAAGTAAGAGCAAAAAAATAAAACACACTCATTTAACAAAAGAAAGAAAGTTCAGCTACAATGAACTACAATCACATACAAAGAAACTGTTGCAAATAAAATATTTCAGAAACCAACTTAACATCTCAAACTAAACTAATGAATCATTATTTTCTTTTACAGATTAAGATGGCTGATAACGACACCAAACAAGAAAAGATAAGATGTCAAGCTAGAGAACGACAACAAAGATGGGCAAACCAGCAGACAACGGAGCAGAAGGAAATTCGACTAGAAAAAGAATGCAAAAGAATTGCAAGCAAAACACTATCACCTGCAAAAATAAAAGATACACCAAAAAAAGCCACTAAAAAAGCAAAGCATTTAGAACCTGTTCCTGAAACATCACATGACATTTCAAATGATGAATTTGAAAGTGAAACTGATATATGCTTTGCAAATTGTCCTTTACTCAAGTCTTTAGCAGTAGAGGTTCATAATTGTGGGGACATGAATATTTAATGACAGTTTTGTGAGGCTTATCATTTTAAACAGGAGAGACCCAGATATGGCCAATTCATTAGCTGCTGTCTAAAAGGCAAGATCAAACTTCCAGATAGAAAATAATTCCCTATCTATTTACAAAACATTATGACTGAACTTGCTTTTCCAAACTACAAAAATGTCAAGACAAACATAAGATCCTAAAATAGTGCCATATCCTTTGCATCTATGGGGGCAACATTAGCTGCTAATGTACCAGGACATGGTCCTTACTGTCCAAGGCCAAATTTACCATTGGACTTCCCATTTACATCCAGAGGA